>JAOTQQ010000019.1:2205885-2216694 GCA_026546715.1 Gallinago undulata | reverse complement strand
GTGCCTCCTTGAAGTAGGACCAGCTTTCTTGGGCACCTTTGGCCCTCAGAACTGTCTCCCAAGGGACACTTTCAACCACACTCCTGAGGAAGTTTTAGCCGCCTGTTATTTCAGGAGGCGGCGATTTCCATCTGTGAGAGCACATGTTCCCTTTCACCGTGCCCACCACGTGCCCACGTGCCCACGTGCCACCAGGAGGAAGAGGCAAAACGAGCATTTGGTGTCATTCATGCTGGAGCTTCGCTGACAGGGCGTTAATTCTCAGTAAAGCCTGTAAATAAAGAATATAATCGATAGCAAGGACTTGGACGTGAGTTGAGAGAGGTGTCTCTCCCACTTTTATCAATTGACCCTCCGAATTGTTCTCTTAATTTAAAAGATTTTTTTAAAACTTTTCTCTAGGATGATGCTCATGGGAAATCCTGTGCTGAGGGCCAACGTGGAAAAGCAGGAAAATTTCATTTAAATCATTCTTTTTAAGCCAGTTTTGCGTTTATAGGGTTGGGTTTTTCCCCTTGAGGGCTTGATTCCTTGATCTTTCCTGGACTAGACCCCTTGAGACACGTTGACCTCTTGGAACCCGTGTGGGTGATAACCAGGAGAATATATATTTAAAAGCTACAAAGCTTAATATCCTTGAAATTAGTGTTACTGTTTTCCACGGTAAAATATAGAAGCTAAATAGCACTTTCTTATTTAAAAGTTGATTTTTTTAAAAAATTTATTTTTTTTTTTTTAATTTAACTTGGGTCATGCGGAATTTCCTGGGAACTGGGGTGCAATTAAAATGCAGAAAAACTTGTTCAGATGAAACCGCTTTAAACGTGCGGGCATTTACGTATAGGCAGGAGTCACGCCTTGTATACGTATAGACAAAAACATGGAATAAGTTTATTCCTATAGATATTGCTCTCGAAGTGGAATAAAACCCAGTATTTTGGAAAGCTACGATTGGAAACCAATTAAGTGTGTTTGCGCTTTGATGTCTCAGGTCGTAGCCTCCGCTTCCTCGTATTGAGAATTGGTTTTCCCATTTCCTCAGTTCTCAAAATAAACAAGTGGGATATCAGAGCGGTGAATAGCAATGCGATGGCTTTAATTTATTTTTATTTTATTTTTTTAATTCCAGTTTAGTGGAGCTACTTATTTAACTGCTGTGAGATTAATAAGAGATGATAAGTCCAAGCCTTTAAGTCATTTTGTGAACTGGAGCTGCTTGGACTCTCCTGGCCATATTTTAAGGCTGTTTTGTGCTCTGTAAAAGCCTCGTGGATTGATCTGTTCTGAAGTTTGCCTTTTTTAAATATTTTTTTTTCTTTTTTATTTCCAGGGGAATTCGCTCACGGGAGCAGCTCAGCCCCTTCCCACGTATCTCTTTGCGCTCCCCAGCCTCGTCTCCCTCCTCCTGCTGACGCAGCTTCTCTCGCCGTGTGCTGAGCAGCAGCGTTTCAATTATGATCTAATTCATCTTGGATATTTATGCAGCAGCAGAGAAACCTAAATAATTAAATTTCCCTCTGGCCTGAGCGGGCCAGGAGTCAGACGAGCTTCTTCATAGACGTGAGCTGCGCTGGCTGAAGAGATTTGCTGGCGTAACGATTGCTACCTGCACGCTCCTTAATATTCCTTAATAAAAGGGGCAGCGCTAATCGTTAATTGCTAATCATTGCAGCTCAGCAAATCAGATGAACCTTTGGGAACGCGCCGAGGTTGCTTTTCTCTGCGGCCTTGCTTCTCGAGGTAGAAAAATGACGTGTTCAGAGCAGGGAGGGGACTTGTTCCTCAGGAGGAGACAGCCGTGAGTAAGCGGGACTTTTCAGGTCGGTTGTTGGGCAAGTCTGAGATTTATTCAAACTATTCAAATATTTGGTTTTAATAATCCGTATTTTCCTAATTCTTTTAATAGGTTGATGTTTTATGTGGTGCTTTCAGCCGTGCCAGAGCAGCACCGGAATGTCGGGACTTGCAGAGTTGCTGTGATTGTGCGATACTCGTTATGGGTGTTAAATGTCTGGCCACTATCTCCTTTCCTACCTCTCGCCTTGGTCTCTCCAGGGAGACTTTGTCTCTGGCCACCCCTTTCTCTTCTCAGTTACAGCTGGATGCAACGAATCAACCAGAGCTTCAAGGCACTGGGTTGATGGATTTTGTTAAAATCTTGACTTGCAGGTAATTCTGCTTCTCTAGCGTGTGTGTCTAATGGTGTCTCACCTCCTCCTTGGCCTGGGGTAGCCTTGCCTTCTCCTCATCCTGGAATGAAGACAGACGGACACATTCCTGTGCAACCTGCTCTGGGTAGACCTGCTTTGGGATGGGGGTTGGACTAGATGATCTCCAGAGGTCCCTTCCAACCCCATAGCATTCTGGGATTCCGTGATCCACTGGAAGGGGAAACTGGGGGCAGGCTGGGAATGAGCTGGCCAGTAGCGGGATGTCAGAGGAGACCTGGTGGTGAGAGCGGAGCACAGAGTAAAGCAGGAATCAATTTGTGTGGCTATTGCAAAGTTAACCAATAAAGATATATAAAAAATAGGTTTATCAAATGGGAATTCTTTGTTAGGTTGACTGAGTGCATTCCATTTCGACTAATTTACAGGTGGAGACCTGGCTTGGACCCTTTCTCTGTGAGATCCTAGTTGGATGTTAGGACAAACTGAAGAAAAGGTGAGAGTGAGGACATCTAAAAAGGTTTGATTTAAGGGAAAACTAAAGAATTTGGGTTACTTAATGTAGAAAGAGACAAAATTGTGTTGGAGGAGCTGTTGTGAGAATAGATCATAGAATTGTCTAGGTTGGAAGGGACCTTTCAGATTATCGAGTCCAACCATCAACCCAACACTGACAAAGCCACCACTAGCCCATGTCCCTCAGCACCATGTCTGCCTGGCTTTTAAATAACTCCAGGGATGGTGACTCCACCACTGCCCTGGGCAGCCTCTTCCAATGCTTGATGACCCTTTCTGCGAAGAAGTTTTTCCTCATATCCATCCTAAACCTCTTTTGGTGCAACTTGAGGCCATTTCCTCTTGACCTAGATAGTCTGGGGTGGGAGGAAGGACAAGTACAACAAACTTGAAGCTACTCCTAGGGGTTTCCAACCTTGGTGTTTGCAGAACCCCAGAACCTTGCAGCGAAGCTGTGGGCCCTAAACAATGGCTTGGAGTTTATCCTCATGGAGCTTGAGGATGCTAAAACACGGGAAGGTGCTACGGAGAGATGATGTGCAGCCACCGGAAGCTGTTGGTCAACATCTGGGTTGCATCAAGCCTCGAAGATCCGTCCTCTCAGTCCTGCAATTTCAAAATCTGCCAGTTCAGGCTAATTCTTCCTCAAATGGGCCTGTTCCTCCCTTGCGGTGGCAACGGCTCTCGGGATACCCTGCCCTTCCCTCTGGGAGACCTTGGGAATAACTGCAAAGGGAGAAAAAGACCCGTTAACCTTTACCGTCTGTCTCTTCTCTGCGTAATCCAGTTGGTGTTTGTCTTGATGGTGGTAATTACTCAGAAGTATGTAATTGCAAGACAAATGTTTAATTAGGAGCGGGTTTATCGCTCGTCTCTTGTCTGCTTCCATCTGGAAAGAGCGTGGCTGTGTCGGTCATCTTGGCAGCCTGGATCGAAGGTCTGAGGGCCTGATTCTGCACCTTTGCAGAAAAAAAAAAAAAAGTAAGGAAGTTAAACAAATTGAAATACTAATGAATCTCTTAATTTCCTGCTGCTGCCATGTGAGCTTCTAATTTTTAAATCATGCTTTGCCCCAAAACCACATCTTCTGATGCAGAAACCAGCTTCCCCTTCCAATGAATTTGGGATGGTGTCCTCTGCCTGATCAGAGCTCCAGGTGCCTTGTAAGGAAAACTGCTTTTCTGGATGATGCAGTTATTTGCCTCCAGGTGAGCTGAAATGAAAACTGCATTTTCTACCTCTTTAGTAACGCTCAGTAATGTGTTCCTGCAATATCCTAGGAGCCAGAAGGCTTTTAGAACCCCCCCCAAAATTCTTACACAGCATGCAAAGAGTCGAAGGTGACCCCGTAACCTGGTTGCGCAGGGAATTATCCTGAAAAATATTCCTCCTCTCATGGTTTTTGGGTGCGGTGGGTGTCTGGGGACCTTAATAGGGTGTTTTTTTAATTAAATAATGTGCTGATTGTTACAAGCTGGAAATACGTTGAGATATTTTATTTTTTTTTAATGCGTGTACGTGTTTATTCTTTGCAGCAGCTTTTTCTTCTCGTTGTCGCTCGGTTGCTGAGGGAGAGAAGAGGCTGAGGATTGCTCCCCGCTGGGAAACAGCCTCAGGACCACACATGTGAGCTGCACCAGGGAGGATGAAATATATATTTTATATATATATATATATACACACACACACATACACACACACACACACGTGTGTGTGAGCACCTGGGGAAGCACTGACCCTACACTGTAGGGTCTCATCGGAGGGTTCACCCTGAACTCGGTGCTGGAGCTCTCCAGGCTCTTTGCTTCTCCCCTCCCAGCAACCAGGAAATTTGGAAATTAGTGGAGTTTCAGCGTTTCTTTCCCCTGTTGCTAATGAAGTGGGTAATTAGGCAGAACGGCAGCGATTTCACTGATTCTTTAAAACCCCGTGAATGTATAAATTGGCCCATTTTTCCCCGGCTATAAAACCCTCCCGTCACTCGGCAGCGCTGAGTGTGAATAATCCGCCAGCGGAACGCCGGTGCTTTTGGGCCCGGGGCTGGGAGATGCCATGGCAACATCTCCGACAGGAGCTGGCTGGGTATGAATGTATATGCACGCGCTAATTAAAATTTAAACAGCCTCCCATGCGGAGAGCAAGACGAGCCCATGCGGCGGCACCCGGGGTTTATTAATGAAGTATAAGAGCATCCTAGAATCATCTAGGTTGGAAGGGACCTTCAAGATCATCTAGTCCAACCATCCAAGGGATGGGTACTCAGGGATGGGCTGGCTCCAGGGCTCCTCCATCCCTGCTGGACCCTGAGACAGATTGTCCCTCCCTCCTGGAGGGGGGTTTAGAGGTTTTGAGATACTTTGGCTGCTCCCTCACCTGCAGCGATTTGGGACGGGGTGAGCTCTCTGTCAAGTACCTGGATGAAATTCTCAGTGTTTCCCACTCCCGAATTGTCCCAAATGACTTGAAGTTATTAATATTTTTTTGTGCTGCAACGCTGAACCAGGAGGGGATTTCTTGTGATTACGTCTGAATGTCTGGAGTGGTTCCTAAACGTGGATTAGTGTTATTATCCCTTATTGTGCCAGTGGAAAATGAATCCTCAGGGCCTTAAAGTACTTCCCGAGGCCACACCAGGAGCTGTAGGTGGAGATCGCACTGCAAAACGCTTGGCTTCGTTCCTGGCCACCACCTCCCCACGCTCCCCCGAGCTCTGGCCTTGCAAATCCCTTTCCGAGGGATGCTTCTTGCTCGTTGACTTGCCAAGCTCCGTGTTAGACCCACTCGCCTTCACCTTTGCCCCTTCAACTTGGGAAGTCTGGATCTTTCCGCCTTAGCAGAAAGAAACCTCTCCCAAGATCCAACTTAAATCCAGCTGAGAAAATCCTCTTCTCCTTTGTGCCTCTCCTCGGGGGATCTGGCCCCATGTTTCACCCTCTTCTCTAAGCCCTTCCCGTTCTTCCTTGTCGTGGCATCTCCTTTGCTGGGGATCCTGTTGCCAAAAACTGGCAGAAATCTGCCTCCCACTTTGCTCCGTGGGTTTGGCGACACCATTAGTAGGGCCAAACATGGTTGTGGTCCTTCAGGACATCAGGGTGAAAGCAGTGGCATCCTCCAGTGGCATTGCTTGGTTAGCAATGGTTTGCATCTTCTAATTTGGGTCCTTATCTGAGTACGTGGGTTGTGCATCTTCTGTGATTCCAGCTTTTTCTCCATGTCCAGTCCCTCAAGGAGCTCCTGGAAAGCTGGGGAGGGGCTCCTGATGAGGGAGGGGAGCCATAGGACGAGGGGGATGGGTTTGACCCTGAAAGAGGGGAGATTAAGATGAGATGTGGGGAAGAACCTCTTTGCTGTGAGGGTGGTGAGAGCCTGGCCCAGGTTGCCCAGAGAAGCTGTGGTTGCCCCATCCCTGGAGGGGTTCAAGGCCAGGTTGGAGGGGGCTTGGAGCAACCTGGTGTGGTGGGAGGTGTCCCTGCCCATGGCAGGGGGGTTGGAACTCAATGATACTTAAGATCCCTTCCAACTCTAACCATCTTATGATTGTATGATTCTCCCACCTGCACTTCAGATTTGCTCCCTCGTTTTTTTTTTTTCTCCAGCCCCATGTCCATGTTATTTAGCAATGTTGGGAAGCTCACCTGGAAACGGAGAGCGTAGGAGAGACGCTCTACAAAACAGTATCGGAAACATCCGAAAACGCAGGAAAACACCCTTTTGTCTAAGGCTGGAAGCTTGTGGAGGTGGTGGGGAATGCAAAGCTGCAGGTTTTTGGAAGGCTTTGCTCAGCTCACCACTGCTGGGATGGTGGCATCTTTTCACCCCAAAAGCCAGCAAGGGAATGGGCTGAAATGGTGGCTCCTTCTCTTCACCCACATCTCTTCCTTGCAAAAGTGCTTCAGGGATGGTGTATTAATTTACTCCAGAATTTACTCCATCATTTTCTCGACTCAGGTGCGGCCAAGGGAATCCCCAATGACCAGAACAACGGTGCTTAGAAGTCTCCAACCCAACCATTTCATTTCCTTAACCGAGCTGACAGGACGCAACGTTGCACCAAAGTTCACGCAGGTCCAGCCACTGAAGGGTCTTTTTTTAGTCAGCGTGGCCACCAAATCCTCCGTGCTCTGACTCAAAAGCACATCCTGGGCTTCCAGCCTCTTTGGTTTTCTGGCTCCATACGTGTCCCACAGCAGCCATCAGAAACGTGGGCTGTGTTTTCAAGAGATTTATTTCTTCGTCCTTCTAAAACCTTGATTATTTTGCTATGGCTGTTCTTGCTGGGCCTGATATCACTTGAATGGCTCACTTACCTGAATTAGCTTGATTAATGACAGAGCCTGGACACAGAGCTCCTCAGCTTGTTCAGGTCGTCTTTGCCATGGCTTTGATTTTCTTTTGCTGTGGCCAAGATTTTGTCTCAGCTGTTGGGTGGGAGCAAACAAACCCCAGTGACATAGACAATGTACAAATAGGTCATGGAGTTCCTCAGCTGATGAGATAAACATCAAATTATAGATCTATCTGTTGCACGTATCTTGGAGGTCTCCTCTGAAATCCTTCCCCACAGTTCTCCTCCATGTGCCTCATCGTTGACACTGGTGGGCTTTAGCAACGGTGATGCTGAGGTTTGAGGTCTTCTCCACCTTCTACAGGTTGTCCTGCCTTTTCAGCTGGGGTTTCCACCTTTGTTTTTATTTTCCTCTCTTGCAGCATGATCTTCAGCACCACCTTCCCTGCACTGTCCTGCCCTCCCTCTGCCATTCCCAACAGGTGCAGAAGATGGAGTTAAGGTGTTCCTCTGGACATGTGGATGGAACTGGGGCCACCTCAATCTTCCTGGGATGAGACCTGGGATTTTCTTTTCTCCATCCATTCATCTGTTGGGGAATTACTCTGTGAGGGAGCCAAACAAATCCTCCTGGGGGCTGCCACAACTTGGCCCAGAGCAGGTTTTCTTCTCCAGCCTGGCAGAAGTCAAGCGTCATCTTCTGCTGACGTCCTGCCTGGGCACCATTTGCCATCAAAGGACTTACTTCCATAGAAGCTGTCTGGCAGCTGGAGTCTTCTCCAGTCCGAAGGCACCAGTTGGCACCAGTCACCCAGCTGGTTATTCTGGTTTTGTTTTTCAGTTGGAAACATTTCTCCCGTCTTGCGAGCTTGGGAGGACCAGGGAAGTCAAACCAGCACTGGAAAAGCCTTCAGGGCTCTGCATGGCTTGTGAGATGGGGCTGATGCTTCCTTTGACTCATGTAAAAGCAGCCTTGGCTGATCCAGACCCCTGTGGCTGCCCCATCCCTGGAGGGGTTCAAGGCCAGGTTGGATGGTTGGTCTGATGGGAAGTGTCCCTGCCCATGGCAGAGGGGTTGGAACTTGATGATCTTCAAGATCCATCCTAACCCAAACCATTCTGTGGTTTTCTGGCGATGAACCACGGTGCGCATCATGGAACAGAGGTCCCAGTGAAATCACCTAGTCCTTGCCTTTTGTTGAAGGACACCGAGAAGAAAAACGTAGGCTTGAGAGCTACAGGGTGAGAGGTGGAACCCTCAGCTCTGCTTTCCACCTCAGCCCAGTGAAACCTTTGCCTGTGGCCACCTAAGAAAGGAGAGGATGGGAGAGATGGTCCATGCGTTCCCACTGGCAAGTGCTGATGTCCCACAAAGGAGTGGCATTCCCAGGATGATTCCCTGGTCAACGATGACATGCGAGGTGTGCTGGCTAATAAAGAGCGGCTGGAGCCCACCAGGAAAAGGCAGCAGGGAGAGTGAGGAGTCATAAGCTCATCAGATGCAGGGGACTTTGCATCTTCTCAGCTTGGGGTGGAAGAGAGCAGCTCAGCGTCGCTGCCAACCTTGCCCAGGTGAGAACCTCTAGAAAAGGTACGGCAGTATTAATTAAAAGCTCGTTTCCCAAACTGGCCGTTATCTCCAACGTGCTCCCCGTGTGACGTCCCAGCCAGGAGACTTCTCCGCGGGGAGGTTGTTTTCAGCCTTGATGCAAAGCCATCCCGCTTAATTGGGACCTCGGGGAAGCTGTTCCCATTCTCAAGCCTTTAATTAATGGATGAAATAATCTATGAATAGGAAGACCTTGACTAACTCCTGTTTTCATTTCTCTTCTGCTTCCCGTGCTTCTCCTAGGTCATTTGGAGCCAGGTTTTCTGGAGGTCCGTGCAGAAGACAACCCGACGGCTTGTTTTCTGCGGGCTCGGTCCTGCGAACGAACCGGGGTGCAAACGTCGGGAGCTTGTAAATAAAATCCACGTCAGCAGGTGAGTTGTTCCTGGGATCCTTTGGATCCGAGTGCTGCGAGGGGTTTGCCCCAAAGGGTAGGGAAAAAAAGGCAGTTTTGAGGTGATGCCGTTTCATCCGGGCATCGTCCGGCATCAACATGCCAGGAAGAGCCACGGCCAAAGAAAAGCATCTGCTTTTTGAAAGGAAAACGCAAGTTTTAAAAGATTTCTGTTGGTTTTCTCTCTTGTGGCTGGATTTCCTGCGTGGTCCCTTCCTGCGGTGGTGCCCGGGCTCCGTTCCCCACGTTGTGGCTTCAGTAGCCACGGCTAAACCCATGATATCGGGGGTTATGGGCAAGCATAGAACGTGCTTTTAATTAGTGTCTTTATTAATGAGCGAGATGCCAGGATAAATGGTAAGTGGGGAAGGACGCTGGGCAGGGAAAAGGAGGTGACACTGAGGGATGGGAGAGGAACCGGGAAGCACCATGGCAAAATTTGGGCTCCTCGAGATCACCCCTGGAGTCCTCCAGGAGGCAAGGCCCGTAGAAGGGAGTTGTGACAAGCTCGTCCCTGAGGTGGCTGCCTACAGACGTGAGAGAGACTTCATCTTTTTACTTTGCTTTGGCAGTTTTAGGTCAGTTTAATAAGACAGAAGGTGGGGGAAAAAAAAAAAAAAAAACAAACAAAAACAACAACAACAAAAAAAAGGAAGCCTTCAAGGAAGTTGATGCCAAATTGGTGACATCAAAAGTTTTGCTCTCGACTGGTTTTGTTGCCGGTGAGATGGAAGGAGCAGGTTGGGATCCCCCGGTTTGGTGGGTGGGTGCTCTGCCACCAGCGTTAAGAGGAGGAAAAAAGCGGCTAAAGAGCGTTATTTTGGGGTGCAAGGAGGGTGCTGAGGCCTGGGGTGGGGACAGGGGAGGGAGGGGAGCGGCAGGGACAGGATCTGGGGGCAGAAGGTGGTGGCAAACGAAGCATAGAAATAGAAATCGTGCTGTTGACACCGCTCCCACTGCACGGACTCGCCCCCGGGAGCTCGATGTCTGGGCATCGCATCCGGATGATTCAAACCGGCCGCTCCGCGCTGTCCTCTGCCGCGTTATCCAGCCCTGGATTCACTGCAGCTCCGAAGTATCTCAGATCCTTCCTCCTCCATTTCATTCTCAGCACTGGAGGAGCTAGCAGAAGCTGGGGGTGATCCTTCGCTAGGGCCTGATGGCTCGCGTTCTCTCGTTTCTTCCCTCGAAGCATTCCCGGTACGACGAGGCAGACTTGTCAGGAGCTGTTTCTGCAGAGGACAACTCATCGGTGTGTCTCATCTGATGTTCTGTTGTCCAGCGACGACCGCTTCCCTCCAGAAGGCAGGACTCTTTGCAGACACCACCATTTAAGTAGCTCCTTGATTTATGACCCGTTGGGGAGAAACGGGAGGGCGCGCGGAGGAGCGAACGGCGCGCGCGGGTGAGTTAGAAAGGTTTCATTTCCCCAGCTTGACACTCGCAGCGCGTTCCCCATCCTGCTGTTTTTAATTTCCACTTGATTTTTGTACATTAATGCTACTCGGGGGCAACGGATCACTCATTACTGTCACAAGCTCCCCCCCTGCCCCGGGAAATTCATCTTTTCCTGATGGATTCAGTGCAAATAGAGGGGAATTTCAGTGGAGCTGCCGTGGCTAATGTGGCACGATATGGGGTTGGAAGGGACCTCTGGAGATCATCTAGTCCAATCCTCTGCCAAAACAGGTTCACCCGAAGCAGGTCCCACAGGAACGTGTCCAGGTGGGGTTGGAATGTCTCCAAAGAAGGAGACTCCTCCACCTCTCTGGGCAGCCTCTGCCAGGGCTCTGCCACCCTCACAGGAAAGAAGTTCCTCCTCATGTTTAGGTGGAAC
>JAOTQQ010000019.1:2176467-2187982 GCA_026546715.1 Gallinago undulata | reverse complement strand
CCCAGAGAGGTGGTGGAGTCTCCTTCTCTGGAGACATTCCAACCCCACCTGGAGACGTTCCTGTGGGACCTGCTCTGTGTGGCCCTGCTTTGTCAGGGGCTTGGACTAGATGATCTCCAGAGGTCCCTTCCGACCCCACGTGATTCTGTGGTTCTGGGTGTCTGTGGTGGAGACACCCTCCCTGAGGTAGCTGGGGACACACGCCACAAGAGCATCTCTCGTTCTTCAGCATCCTTCGAAGGCTGAACGGTTCCTGTCCTTGGCTGTGTTCATCCTGAGGTTTGGGGAGATCAGACTGGTTTTGCTGGGGTGGGTTCTTGCCTCCAATTTTCATCTTTCCTTGAGATCCCGTCTGCCAGATCTGATCTTCCAATGTTTTTTTTCTCCTTGGGGGAAAAGGCATCGGGGCACGTGGAGGGTCTCAGGATGGGCAGGACATGGGTCCCCCCAGCTCCGTGATGGAAACCTCGTACTCCTGGGAGGTGCAGGAGGTTGCGAAGCGGGGAACCAGATCCTCTGATTTATATCCTGAGCTGCAGGAGAGAAGGGAGGAGGCCGTGTGCCAAGGGAAGAGCACAAGCGTTGCCTTTTCCCCGCCGTTCAGCCCCGGAGAAGGACCCTCCCCGGGGCTCTCGGCGGGATGTTCCTGCAGAACCGAGCACCAGGAGCTTGTGTTTATTGATGGGAAAGACTAATTAAGTTTCAGCCTTGAAGCAGTCGCTGGCCTGGGAGCTAAGAGCTGCAGGAAGCTTGCCAGGATTTCCCTCTGCTTCAGTAGCTCCGTCACTGCGACTAAAGCTTGGAGAGATTCCCTAAAGCCCATCACGGGGAGCCATGGGCACCAAACTCCCCCGTCTGGGTCCGCTGGGGTGGGTCCCTCCTGTGGGTCGGAGGTGTTCTCCATGGGGCATGGAGAAGATAAAAGAGGTTTAAAGGCTTTTGCTGGTGGGGGGAAGATGCTGGGGTGAAGAGAGGGAATGAAAAAATGAATCTCATGGTACATGACAGAGGAATCAATGAGCTGAGCTTGTTTGGTCCAAGAAGGCTGCTGGAATGTAATGGTTTGCAGGATCCGGCCCTGTTACGAGGTGTTCAAGTGAGAGATGGCTGTTATCCTCCTTTAATTAGCACCTGTGGTGCCCTGTTAATAACGGACAGCTCGTTACGACGCTTGAGCTTTAAGGAATTCATCCGGCTAGAGGGATCGTCGCCGCCGCTTGGAGCGGGGTCGGTGAAAAGGAAAAAGCTCATCACAACCTCGTGGCCAGGTTTTGCACTGGGAAACACTGGGAGCTTACTGGGAGATGGCAGCGGAGAACACCCCTCAGGGCACCCAGACCCCCCCCCCCCGAGGGCACCTAGGGCCCCCTCGAGGACACCCAGAGCCCCCCAAGCCTTCAAGGAGTGAAGATTGGGGTGACTTCACCAGTCAGATTCGTTCTCCCTGCACGTCATCGTGGCGTAACCTCGGCTTTTATCTCTCTCTGCGCCTGAGCCTTTGTTTCTTCAGTGCTTCTAATGAAATAACGGGTCAAAATTGATGTCCATTTTGGATAATGGCTGATGCTTTGGGTTTGCTGTTGTCTCGGTTGGAGGAGACAGAGATAAGAAGGACAGAGACAGCAGTCAGTCCCATGGGAGCGTGTTCCTCGCTGGTTCCTCGGCCGTGGTCCACCTCCCCGTCTTCACCGGCAGCTTTTCCCTAGGTGGTTCAGTGAGAGGGAGCCAGGCATGAGAGCGAGGACAGGAGCACGGCTTCCCAAAATCCAGGACCATCATTTTAGGGGTGATTCTTCCCAGCCCCTCTAATTCCAAGAAGGTGCTGCAGGGTCATCACTCAGCTGGGGCCCGAGATGGAGCCAGAAGCACCATGAAGGCCATGGCTTTGCCCTTGAGACGAAACAGAGCTCTTTCTTTCCTTTTAGTCTTCCTCAGCACATTTTCCCTTTCAGTGCTTCTAGAACTGTACTAATTATTAATAATTAAGCTGACGAGGCAAAACTTGGTTTCCTTCCATTGCATCAAGAGTAAGCCAAGAAGCTTGGCGTGGGAGCGAGCACCACGTCCCATCCAGCCCTACCTGGTCTCAGCAAAAGCCCTGTGGAGTTTGGTGCCAAAAAAAGGCAAGAAACGTGGTGGCTTCTGGGTGGCGGAGCTGAGAGATGAGGTTCAGAAGGTGGATCTCAAACCCAACATGGAACCTTCTTGAAGCATATTGACCCAAGCGCTATTTCACAGAGTTTCTTTTGCCAGGAGGAAATTTTTATGGAATGATGGAATGGTCCAGGTTGGAAGGGACCTTTCAGATCATGGAGTCCAACCATCAACCCAGCACTGCCCAAACCACCACTAACCCATGTCCCTCAGCACCACATCTGCCCGGCTTTTAAATACCTCCAAGGATGGTGACTCCACCACTGCCCTGGGCAGCCTCTTCCAGCATTTGACAACCCTTTCAGTGTAAAAAACTCTTGGTGGTTTTTTTTTCCTCCTCAGACTTCCAGGAGACCCGTGTGGAGGCTGAGGTCTTCAGAAACTCAGGGTATTCACCCCAGGTGCTTGGGGGGTGCAGAGTGAAGGACCAGGCTGTGAACCCACTGCCAGGTTCATGGAGCAGCTCTGGTGATTAGGAGGTTTCATACTGGCCCAAAGAGCACGACGGGAGTGGATCCACAGTAATTTGATTTTATTTTCCCCCTCTGAGCAGCACTGGCACTGGTTGGTCATCTGGGACATCCCTGTGCAAGGTCACTGCCCTTGTCATGCAGCTGACTGGTCCCTGCAGGTCTCCCCTGGCTTCAGAAGGAACCTGGTGGTCACCTCGGCAGGTGGCATGGGACATGTGTCCGCACGTGGGTCTTGTGGCAAAGAGAGGGTGCAGCAAAACGAGGTGTCAGAGCGTGTTTGGGGGCAGGATGGAGGCCAGGCAGGAGAGGGTGTCCTCGTTCCTCTGAGGTTCATAAATGTCTGCAGGAAGACGTGGCAGGTCAAGCGTTTTGATGAGCTGATCATCTGGAAAGAAGAAAAGCCTGGCCATTTCCTAGCACTTCATGCCTTTTGTTCAATTCTATTTCTAAATGGAGTAATTACAGGTGGAAAAATCACAGTGGTGTATCTAGAAGGGCTTTGAGGACTTTGAACCATCTTTTCCCAACTGGAGTGTCTGCAAGAGGTGCTCCCTTGCCCATGGCCACCGCTGTGTGGTGACCTGCCACTGGAAAATGATGTCTTGTCAGGAAAATACCCCAAATATTGAGATCTTCCATGCTGGAGGACCCTCCTCTGGTTAAATCTGCATCCTGGTGCCCAGCAGATGCTGGTATTTGGCTGTTACGGCGTTGCCAACCAGTTGGGTGAGGGATCTGCCGTGGTGCCACCAGGTTCTTCTGATGCTTTTCTTTTCTTTAAAAGCCGGTGCATCTTGATAAGAGACTCCTCCATGGCTCAGAGGAAGGTGTGTTGGCACAGAGAGGCATTGAAAGACGGGGTGATGCTCCTGAGACCCCACAACTTGCCGCTGGTGGGTCCACGTTCATTTGTTCCAGCTTCTTGATGCCAAGGGTGTCATGAAGTCTTTTTATATTAATAGGAGGTGAAAAAAAAACATGGTTTAAACATTATATCATTCATCTCTCTAGATATAGATTTATATATTCAGCTGTGCTTTCAAAACAGCATGGTAGGACCCTATATGTGTCTTGTTTGCGTGGAGGTCCGTGCAACCATGAGCTCCTGGAGGAGAAGAGCAGAGCTGGGAGGCTGGAGGCTGGCTCCTTCCCGTGCTAAACTTGGACAGGCCGGGGGAAGAGGTTTGGTGACACATCGTGACAAAGAACGTGATGGGAAGATGAAGTCAGCTCTTCTTTTCCCACCAGGTCATCCCACCCTGAGGAATTTTGGTCGTTAGGAGATGAAAAACTCAGTGCCCCTCTGTGCTCTCAGCTGCTTGGTCAGGAGGGATCATACCCTCGTAGGCTGCTCCCGTCCTTTCCTCGCGGTGCGGGGGCGTTGGGGACACAGTGGTGCCATCTTTGCCTTCTGCAAATCACTCCGTAACATTTTCAGACAGATTAAAATTAAAAAAAAAAAAAACCACAAACCCAACAGAGGGGAAAGGAAGAGTCCCAGTTTCCTGTGTGTTACAAATGGAAAAGGCAAAATTAACCATCTGAAAAAATGGCGCTAACGACGCGTGTCTTCGGAGGGGATAACTAATGAGTCTCTGAAAGGTCACCGTTTTGCTCATGGTTAACCTTCAGCGAGTCATTACACAGGCAGGGCCGGTATCTAACCAATCCATCTCCTCCTTTTTTTCCAGGAGCTGGACTGAGACCTGCTGAGGGATAACTGGGAACTCCGGGCCAGCAGGGAGCTCCTCGGGCAGGCTGTAAAGATCAGAAGGCCCTTGGCTTCTCCAACGTGAGACGTAGGAGGGGAAGGTGGTGGAACTGCAAAGGTGGAAACTTACCGCGCCGAACGCAGCCGATAAAGTGAGATTTCTCCCCAAAAATATTTCCTGCCGCCGACATTTCTATCTGCTGATGTGGAAGACGGGGTCTGCCCATACCCAAAAGGGAGCGCCGAGACGGGAGAAGCTTTGCTGACCGTCAGGAAGCCCGGCCAGCGCCTGGATGCGCTTCGCTGGTGGGGAAAACACTCTCAGAACACGTGGGAGGGGAGGGTTTGGGGCGGCGGAGGGGCCATGGGGCTGCTCTGGGCTCTGCCCCACGGCGGGGCCGGCCGGCTGCCCCGCTACTGAGACATCGGGGACGCGGGGCCGGGCATCCAGCTGCACCCCCTACTTCGGCATCATCTGGAAGATATCGGAAAAGGAAAACAAGAAAGAGGCTAAAAAATGTAGCAGAGCTGATCTTTCAGTCCCGAGAAAAAGAACCTAGAGGTCTCTGGGGTGCATTTATCCGCGCTGCTTGGGAAGTCTCTTCTGCCCCTTGATTTCTCACCCACTTTAAAACATTTTATTGGGGAGGGTGTGTGGGTGGGGGTGTGTGTGTGCTCGCATCTCTTTTCCCACTCGATGATCTCAAAGGTCCCTTCCAACCATGAATATTCTGTGATCTGCGCGTCATCTTGAAGCGATGGGCGTCTGTAAGTAATAATGAGGCACTTGTTTTCAAGCCCCGTCGGTGATCAGGAAGCCCTTCCACTCTCCCAGCTTTTCGAGTGACGAAGAAGAAGAAGAAGAAGAAGAAGAAGAAGAAGAAGAAGAAGAAGAAGAAGAAGAAGAAGAAGCCCGAAGAGGACGGAACCCGCGATGGCCGAGAAGTGCGACTGCATCGCCAGCATGTACGGGTACGACCTGGGCTGTCGCTTCGTTAATTTTCGCCCTTTGGGTTTCGGGGCCAACGGGCTGGTGCTCTCGGCCCTCGACAGCAAGAGCTGCCGCAAAGTGGCCGTGAAGAAGATCACCATCGGCGACGCGCGGAGCATGAAGCACGCCTTCCGGGAGATCAAAATCATCCGCCGCCTGGAGCACGATAACATCGTGAAGGTCTACGAGGTGTTGGGGCCGAAGGGGACCAACCTGCGCGGGGATTTCTTCAAGTTTAACATGGTGTACATCGTCCAGGAGTACATGGAGACCGACCTGGCGCGGCTGCTGGAGCAGGGGAAGCTCGCCGAGGAGCACGCCAAGCTCTTCATGTACCAGCTGCTGCGGGGGCTGAAGTACATCCACTCGGCCAACGTCCTCCACCGCGACCTCAAGCCGGCCAACATTTTCATCAGCACGGAGGACCTGGTGCTGAAGATAGGCGATTTCGGGCTGGCCAGGATCGTGGATCAACATTACTCGCACAAGGTAGGTGACGCCCAAGCGCTGAGGCCGGTGGTCTCTTGGCGTTGAACACGGGTAGGGTGAAGCGGTTTGACCGTGGGGCATCTTCTCAGGAGAAGTTGGTCCTTGAGCCTGTTTGGGCACCTGTAAGCCCTGCTGGGGGTAGTCACTTTTGACGACATCCCACAGCTGCCCCCAGGCTTTCTCTCACCCTCAAGAAAGGGAGGTTGGAGCTGGGAGCAGGTGACGGTGGCTTCTCTGGTGGAGCAGCTCAAGGTGGTGAGAGTGGGCAGGCGGTGTGGGAGGGAGGGAAGGAGGCAAGGAGAATGGGTGAGAAGTCTCCAAAACACACAATCCTGACGTTAATGGATTTTGAAGGGAGTTGCAGATGTTTGATGCAGGTTGCCATCCGGGCTGGAGGTTTGGAGCCACGGAGGAGCGCGGTGGGGGCTTCATCGGCTCCCAGGTCCACAGTGTCCCAGGAGAAAGCAAAGTAGCGCGTGGTCTTCACCAACGGGTTTCTGGTTAAAGTTGCTCTTTGTTATTGGTATTATCTATGGTTGTGAGACAAGATCAAATCAATTTTCTTGAGCTGGATGTTTGCGTGGATGAGCTCAGTGTCCCACCGTGGACCTGCCGTTGCGCCGGGGACGAGATTTAAATACCATTTGCATTTGTCATTGAGTTCCTGCCCAGCGCTGTTGCTTCGTGCAGGGAGGCAGGGAAGGGGAGAGGGGAAAAGCTGGTGAAAAGACCATCTCCTGATCCTGAAGCTCAGCCCTGATCCGTTCTGGTTTCGAGTCTGGGGAGAAACAGAGCCTGGGGAAAGGGAAGAAGGTTGTAAGGGACACTGGGGTCCTTGTCAGTCCCCCCGCCGCCGTGTTTCCTTCCTCACCTCCCAGCTCAGGGAAAAGCCTCCTGGATTTTCAAGTGAGTGTGCTGGTTTGTTTGATTTTTTTAAAGTCAGGTGCATTTTATAGTCAAAAGCATGAGGATTTTCCCAAGGGAGAAACTCCTGGAGAAAACCCCCACAAACAAGGCGTGAATGCAGAAAATCATGGCTTTAAGGAGCACCATCTTCTCCGAGACGGCGGGATCAGGGTAGGAGTCATCTGTCCGTGTCCTCTGCGGAATTATTGTTTTTTTCTAAACAATCCTCCATCTCCTTAATAACCTCCGGTGCGGTGGGAAAGAGCTGTCAAGGGCTGGGGCTTCGTGCTGAGCCGTAACTTTTCAAGATGCCATCGGTTCCTCTGATTCCTCCCGGGGGTGGGAGGTTGGAACATCAGTGTGAAGAAACCGGCAGAGCCCCGCTGCACGGAGAGACCTGGATACAGCTCCGGAGCCGAAAATAGCAGCGCTGCGGCGAGCATCCGGCACCGCAAATAACGTCACTTATTCCTTAAATTCAGGGCCGGAACGTCACCGTGCCTGAGCCTCCGTCCCTCTGCCAACCAGCGTTGAGCAGAACAGGGATCCTCACCCCCCAAAATTTTGGTGTTGCCAGCAAGTGCTGACCCAGAGACGCCCAAAATCAGTTAAAATCCTACTCCCTGCCTAATTAATTGCTGTAAAGACCCCATAGATCCCAACCTCTGAAGGCGGTGGAGAGCTCTACCTCTAGCGTGATGTTTTCTTGCCAGCTTTCGCGGCGAGGAAGGGTTGTCTTCTTTCCCTCTGCAAGGTCACAGCTCTTCCAACCCGACGTTTCTCAAATCCTGCAAATAAGAACTGCGGCAGATTGTGAGCAGAGTTTTTAAACCCGGGTTAGAAATAGCTAAAGCACTTAAATAATAGCCCTTCGTCGGCGATGGGTCTTGTTTACGTGGCTTGCACAGCAGGCAAGCTAATTTGGTGGGAATGGGAGAGGTCCCCTACTCTGGGAGATGCCCTGGACCACAGCAGGGTCCTGGCCTTCACCAGCTTTGAAGCAGAGCAGCTTCACCTGCAATTCCCACCCCCCCACCCCCCTTGTTTGCTGCTCAAATCCCTCTCTCCGTAGGGTAAGAGCAGCACGGGGGCATCCGCTCGTTTGAAACTTCCCAGTAGGAAACGAGATGGATTTCAAGCTGCCAAGGTCATGTCCAGATCTGGATCTGCACCTTCCCAAGGCTGCTCAGACCTGACGGCTTAAATTTTAACCCCGTCTCAGATAAACCCCACTTCTAAGCTCTCTGGGTGCTTGCAAGCATCTCTTCAAGGCTCAGAATAGCAGGTCTAGCAGAAGAAGACCCTCAGGAGATGATCCTGTGGGTTCCCCTCTCTCTGAAACCCTGTCCCTTCCCCGATGTTCTCGCCATCCAGCCGTGAAGGCTCCTTTCTCTCCCTTCTTACCGCTCTTTATCCCCGGGAGTCGCTAATCCCGCTGTTTATCCCTCCAGAACATCTCCACGTTAATCCCTTTTTCCTCGGTCGCTGCTGTTTGTGGTCTGAAGGCTTTGCCGTGGGACTTGGTGCCCAAACGGTGACCGGAGGAGCGGTGGAGATGAAGATAAGGGCCAGCTCCGGCCACCATGAGGTCCTTTTATCAAAACAGTCAAAGCCAAGCATTTCCCTTTCCATAAACCACGTCCTTATTGCGTGTGAGTCTCTCCTTCACCCTCGGAGTGCTCTGCAAAGTCCCCTCCATCTGCAGCCTCGTGGTCCTGCTTGCCCCACACCTCGCTGTCTTCTCCTCATGGTCCAGCCCCTGCCTGCGTTTCTGCGGAGGCTGCCCGGGTGTGTATTTATTCCTAATAAATAACTTTGGCTCCAAAGGAGAGCCCAGATGTGATCTGCCCCAAGTTTGGAGGGCTCAAGGGGTGTAAAAATGAGATGGTGTCATCCCTTGAGCACCCTCAGCTCATGGTGGGCAGGAAGGATGGGAGAGCAGGGAGACGGCAAAGTCAAGCATTAAAAATCGGGATAAATACTAATGAATGTCAAGACTTAAAAATAATAAATACTTTCGAGGACAATCTCATGGCCGTGCATCCCATGCGGTCAGAGAGGGGCCGTTGGGTTTGGGTTGGGTGGTCCCACCTGGAGAAGACACCAGAAATACCTGCTGTATGGGGATAGGGGGACCGGCTGAATCTCTTTACTGGGGTGACGAGGCAGCAGAGTGGGATGCTCTTTAGCCTGCTTATGTTGTATGAGATGATAGTCAGATTAACTCTTCTGGGTTCTGCCTGGTGGCCCAAAGCGCTTGGAGGCATCTGCATGGGGTTGCCAGGGGACCCTCTTTCCCTTCGCCTCTTGGCAACGTTAATTACAGCATTAATTGGCAGAAATTCCACACTAAGGAGGGTGTGACAGCCCTTTTAAGGGAAGAGCTTGTGCTAAATAGTTTCCAGAACATCTTCAAGCCTTTGAAGTCCTTCCTTTCATTTTTGTACTCGCCGATTAGTGCAAGCATAATCGCTTCCAGCTCGTCCAGTAAAACAACATAATTCCCAGGTGGGTCATCATGAGGAGGTCTTCAAAGGAGAGGAAGAGGTCTTCAAAGGGATGAGGATGTGGGATGTTGCTCATCCTGGAGGTGACCACCCTCCGCGTTCAACCCCGGGGCAGCTGCGCCCTCCTTCCCTCTCCTCTGATGGAGCACGGAATAGTTTGCTGGGATCCCAAACCGCTGAGGACACACGTCACGTTGGTGGAGCCATTTGATTGATTATTTTAGGATGGAGCCACGTTCCTGAAAACCTGGCGTCTTTCCCAGCCTCTCCTACAACTGCCCCACCTGCCTTTTTTTGGCTTTAACCTGCTGCTGCACCAGGATTATTCCAAAAGCTTGGAGTTGATGCTATTTTGGGTGCCCTGCCTTGTCACTGCAGTCATTGGTGGCAGGAGCCCACCCGGCTCCCGCGGAATCCCGTTCCTGGCTGTGGACAGAGCTGTGGATACACAGGCTGGATCCTGCTGGATTTCCAGTTTGTGGGCACCTCTGCAGCTTTTTGAGCACAGAAAGATGGATTTTGGGTGTGAAATACTCTCAGGAGAGGCTTTGGGCTGCAGCGTTAGGTTTGCAGTAGGTGGGATCCCGAATTTCGGCATCCGTCTCCAAGGAGACGTGCCCTCGGTGCCTCCAGCTCCAAGGTGGAGCTCCCAGTTTGGGCAGTGGTTGTACTGGAGCATCGGTGGGTCTCGCTGAGCTCCCCACGCGCTGCCTCGGTGCCCTCGGGATGCGAGCAGTCCAGCGTGCCGTGACCACAGTGACATGGAGATGCAGCAGCACCAGCACCCACCTGGAATTTCTCCTTCTGGCGTTACAAGCAGCACAAAAAATCCTTGTTGTGTAAAGATTAGAAAGAAAAAAAACAAAAAACATCCATTTTTCGTTGCAAACTGCAGAAAAAAATAGCGTGGGAGAGCTTGAGAGCAAGGTCTGGACTTGAAACTATTTCTGGTTTTAAATTATCTCCGTTATATTGGGTTTTAAAGAGATTCCAGTGGTTCTTTAGTGCTGAATCCATGAATATTGCCGTGAAGATGTATGCTCTATCTTAATTAGAACTAATTAATATGCTTCTGCTCTCGGTCTTTCTGTCTGGTTGAATCTATAGAAATGGTGAAATTCTCAGGCTGAAGACCCTGCTTTGCACAGGTGATCCCTGGAAGTGCTCAGGCTCTCCATCCTGGCCCGGCTGCTGCCCTCTTGGAAAGAGCTGAGCCTGTATCTAACCCAGGTTTAGGTGGGTCCTTATCCAGGCATCCTGCAGCTGTGCCAAGCCCAAGCAAGAGGAGGTCCAGCTGTATGAGTTGGTGGGATGGAGAGAAGGTGTGTAGGTTGCTCCTCTCCACACATCCTTCCTGGATGTGGTGAAAAGAGGGCTTGGTGAAAAGAGGGAGGCACCGGTGGAATACGCGGTGGTGGGTAAGAGAAGAGGGAAGGGCAATGAGAAGCGCTGCTAATTAATCAGTCAACGGCTCAGTGTCCAACTGGTGGCCAGTAACGAGTGGTGTTCCTCAGGGGTCGGTACTGGGACCAGTGCTATTTAACATCTTTGTCGGTGACGTGGACAGCGGGACAGAGTGCACCCTCAGAAAGTTTGTTGATGACACCAAGCTCGGTGGTGCGGTCACCACGCTGGAGGGAAGGGATGTCCTCCAGAGGGACCTGGACAGGCTGGAGAGGTGGGCTCATGCAAACCTCATGAAGTTCAACCAAGCCAAGTGCAGGGTCCTCCACCTGGGACACGGCAATCCCAGGCGCAAATACAGGTTGGGTGGAGAATGGCTGGAGAGCAGCCCTGAGGAGAAGGAGAGGGAAAAGGAGGAAATTGCTCCAGCCAGGAATTGACCTGGATCGCTATTCCCCAAAGTTGATTTTCTTTGGATTTTTCCAGTAAATACCAATGTTGGGAATAACTCTAGTAGCTGAAACTGGGTGACGCCTGCGAGGTTTTGGGCCGGTTGTGACTCAGCAGCATCCGCCAAAAATATAACAGCATTAAATGAAACTTCTCAGTTAATCAGCCTCCATTACAATTTATCTTAAGAAGGCCATAATTAAAAGGTGCTTTTAAAAGCGAGCCCTTTATGATTAAAAGCTTGACAACTTGCCCATTTGGGAATTCCAAAATGTGCCACCATAAAGCGAGACCTGGCCAGGCTGGAGAGTTGGGAAGAGAGGAACCTGATGGAATTCAACAAGGGCAAGTGCAGGGTGCTGCACCTGGGGAGGAAGAACCCCCTGCACCAGGACAGGTTGGGGGTGACCTGCTGGAGAGCAGCTCTGAG
>JAOTQQ010000019.1:2151379-2168851 GCA_026546715.1 Gallinago undulata | reverse complement strand
TCTTTGCTGTGAGGGTGGCAGAGCCCTGGCAGAGGCTGCCCAGAGAGGTGGTGGAGTCTCCTTCTCTGAAGACATTCCAACCCCACCTGGCCACGTTCCTGTGGTACCTGCTGTGGGTGGCCCTGCTTTGGCAGGGGGTTGGACTAGGTGATCTCCAGAGGTCCCTTCCAATCCCATATGATTCTCTGATTCTATGTAGGCAGCAAGATCTTTCTCAGCCAGAGCTGAGCGGCGTGGACCAGGGCACGTCGGCTCTTCTCAGCTCCTTCCAAGGCTTAAACCGGGCTGGTGGACCTGACCACCTGCTTTTGGGAAGACGTTGAGGCCATGTTGGCTGGCGTAACCCTTCGCTATAAGGCGTCTGCTGTTTGGGCTGGGCCGTGCCCGGGTTACCCAGGGACCGCGTCAGCCTCCGGCGAGCGGGAAGGGATTTATTCCCCATCGTCACTGCGAGAAGAAAGGTCACCTGCTCCCTGTCCATAATTCATCGACGTTTTCCTGCCTTTCTGACCCGTAATATGCAACTCGTAATACATCGTTCCGCCGCGCTTCTCGCCCGTAGTCGCTGACCTTATGAAGCTCTTGATTCCTTCCTCCTTAATTAGTCCCAGCCATGAACTAATCCCGTGGGAGACAATCGGATAGCGGTTAATGTTTAAGCGCTGAGGCGATAGGTACGGCCCTTCCTTTCTGCTGGGTGGTTTTGCCCCTGAATTAACGAGTCCCGTTCACACGATTACACCTTTAATGGGGATATTTGTGGAGGCAGAGCGAAAAAGTTGTAAATGTAGAAAAAAAACATATTCCTATTTGTATTATCTGAACTCTACGAGATTCTTCGCTGCATCGAGAATCAACTGAATAAGCAACATCTTTAATGGCAGGATTTTATTTTTTCATAAAACCTCACTGAAAGGGATTGTCAAAGGATCACAACAAACCCTCCACGTCTGGATTTAATTCTCGTCGCTTTAATTGCACTTAATTTCTTCCTTCGTCATCGTAGAAGGAGTTCACGCTCCGCAGTCTTTCTAAAATGATTGTAGGCGCTCGGAATTCTTTAAATATTAATGGGCAAAATAATTTTGTAGTCTTGGTCACGCTGAGGACTTTTAAAAATCACATTTTGTATCTAATCCCTCTCCGGCTGTGCGTAAGGATGTGAGATACTTGTCTGAAATGGACCGTGCTCGTCAAACGGATCTGAGAGCATGGAATCAAATCCCAACATCATCCCGAGGTCTTTTTTGGGGGGTTAGGGGCGCAGCGTTCCGACCCGGGCTCGCTGTCCCGTGGAGGTGTGATGCTCATGATATCCTTTCTCCTGCCTGGCTAGATGAAGTTGACACCGGTGGGGTCGCTCCCGTGGGGGGCGAGATGGCTGCAGCGAGGACGGAAGCGCCCATTTTAGATGAAAAAGGGATGTGAGCTTTGATTCCTGCCTTATTTCGAGGGGGTTCGTTATGGGGGGGGGAATTGGTGGGGCTCCTCCTGAGGAGGAAGCTGGTTTTGCTTTTGAGGAATTAACGAGCTCGTTTCTCTCTGCTCCGCAGCTATTGATTTCCTGGAGAAAATATTGACGTTTAACCCCATGGATCGATTGACGGCCGAGATGGGTCTGCAACATCCTTACATGAGCCCGTATTCCTGCCCCGAGGATGAACCGGTGTCTCAGCATCCCTTCCGGATCGAGGATGAGATTGATGATATCTTACTGATGGAAGCCAACCAGAGCCAGATGTCTAACTGGGACAGGTACGGTACCCAAAGCTGGGCCGGAGACCAGATCCTGGTTTAAATTCTTCAGGCTGGTGAGTCTCTGACCTGCTTTTCATTGGGTTCAGTCACACGTGCTCCAGAGCCACCAAAACCACCCTCTTTTTCCTTCTTTTATGCCATGTTGTAATTCTAGCCCAAGCTGGCACCTTGCTGAAGCCAACGAGAGGTTCATCACTGATTTCCACGGGGAGCAGATGTTGAGTCTGCACCTTCCAGTTACCGAGTATCTTTCCCCTCTTGATTTTATTAACAGCCCAAATTGTCTTCGTTTGAGTTTAAAGTTCATTTGAGTCTTCTGTCCCCTAATACCAGTTATAAAATAAGGTGGTTCTTGCACCTTTTGGGCACCAAACCTGGTTTGGAGTACTATTTTTATCACTTTTCAAGGCCCCAGAGGCCACAGACCTGGGGTCTTTAAAAAAAATAATAATTAAAAATCCTTAATTGTTTTGAGTTTTTAGATGGTTTGCTGAAAGTTTCCCAGGAAGTTTAGAGCAGATCAAAGCCTTGAGCTGAGGTCTCACATGTCCTAGATGATTTTCCCAGTTACCAGGCCAGTCCCAGTACTGGAGGAGGTCTGCAGCATTGTTCCCCTCTGCGCAGTAATTACATCTCCTCACCTTTTTAATCCGCTCTTATTTCACCAGCATTGAGAAAATAATCTAAAGAAATCCCTGCTCTTAATCTCTTTGCCTGAATGAACAAGTATCAGGATGGAGGCTGGGAGGGGATAACCAGGTAAATTAGGTAAAGAGGAAAGCTGGAAGCTTTTCTCGGGTTATCTTCAGTGCCACAGCTCCTGAAGTGGCAGCAAATAGTCCCCAAAGCAGCAAATCAGCTGCTGGAGGTCACCTTGTCACCCTGTTACCTCTTGGCTTTAATATTTCTTGGTGTGCCACAAGAAGCTGAGACCTAGACTGTTGGTCTTGCCACCCAGCTGGGGACATTTCCTGCAGGGCTGTAAATTTTGCCTCCCGAGCCGAGCGTTTTAGAAAGGAGGAAATTATTTTGCCTGTTTGTTGCGGGACACCCGAAGAGCGTTTCGTTGCCGGGGACGTAGAGCCCAAATGGCTGGGAGAACACAACTTCAAAAGGCAGCTCAGTTAGGAGCCAGTAAATTAGATGTCACTTTGAAAAAAATGAGTGTTGTCGGGTAATCGCGACCCAGGGAGTTCCACTTGGTTGAGAAGTTATCTTCAAGCGTCCTTCGGGGATGCTCTTGGTCCACGAGGTCAGAGTAAACTGGTCTCAGGGGGGATTGAAGCTCATCTTTTTTACTTTACAACAAATAAAGAGCTCTCACGCTGCGGGTACTTCTCTGCGGGCCGAGGGACAGTTTGATTATTAATATTGTTAATCGGGTTTTAATCCCAAGTGGAGGGAAGGTGATGAAGGGCAAAATGAAGGGGCCAACTGGTTGGGTTGTCCCATTGATAAATGACTCATCCCCCCGCCTTTTTTTTGAACACTGAAGAAAAAGGTCTCTAATGTCAATAACGGCGTAAATATCTGTAGGTAAGTGGTATATTAGGAAGAAAAAGGTAAAAAATAGCAGCAGCAGCACCGGGCGTCCCTGTTTGAGCACTTCTGCTTCTAACGAAGCGTGTCTAACAGCGGCGTGTCTTCCGCAGGTATCACGTCAGCTTCTCCTCTGATTTGGAATGGAGACACGATAAATACCACGACATGGATGAGGTTCAGCGGGACCCCCGGGCAGGGTCCGAATCCATCGCGGAAGAAGCTCAGGTCGATCCACGGAAATACTCCCAGAGCAGCTCGGAGAGGTTCTTGGAGCTATCCCACTCATCCATGGACCGAGTTTTTGATGCCGATTGCGGGAAATCGTGTGATTACAAAGTGGGGTCACCTTCCTACTTGGACAAATTGCTGTGGAGAGACAATAAGCCCCATCATTACTCAGAGCCCAAGCTGATTTTAGATTTATCCCACTGGAAAAGAGCAACCATAGCACCCGCAGCTGAGCTATCGTTGGAAGAAGAACCATCCAACCTCTTTCTGGAGATTGCTCAGTGGGTGAAGAGCACGCAGGTGGGTCTGGAGTGTCCCAGTCCTCTTCCGGAGATTCAGGAACGGAGCCTGCCGTCTTCTCCTCACCATCTCCACAAAGAACCCGCGGAGGTGAACAATGAGACAGACCCCGAGTTTGACTTGGACGTCTTCATCTCCAGGGCGCTGAAACTTTGCACAAAACCCGAGGATCTTCCAGACAACAAGCTCAATGACATCAACGGGGCCTGCATATCTGAGCACCCCGGTGAGATTGTACAAACAGAGGTGTACCAGAAAGAGCGATGGTGAGGAACCCACACCTGGGAAACCCCCCCTCTTCCTCTCTGATGGTGTGGCCATTGCCCGGGGCCGAGGTGGCTTCCGTCTGTCATTGAGCATCCATTTTTTTTACACTATACCCAATGCCTTTTTCTGAAAAGGCGAGCACAAACCACACGCCCCTTTTGATGCCTTAGAAATAACCTTTAAGGGAATCAAGAGGTGTGAATGAAATACTGAGTTTCTTACACTGCCTTAACACTCTTGCCTTGCAATCTCTGGGACCTGTTTGAAACTTAAATGTACGAGGGAAAGATGACGGTACGTGGTAAGTTTGCAAACAGAAGTCAAATCAACTTCTTTTCCTTTCTTTTTCTATAGCGTCTTAAAATCACGAGGACAAAATCAGCATTTTCATTATGGTCAGATAACCTCTCCTGGTTTGACGGGTTCCCAAAAACGCCAAACTCTGAGCTCCCCTGAGGCAGCCGTGTGAGTACAGGCGGTTCGGAGAGAAGCGATGGAGGAGGTGTCCGTGGTCAACCATCAGTCAACAGAGAACAGAAGTAGAGGTAGAGTTTGGCCAGCAGACAGAACTCTTCGAGAGCGTTAACGGGGAAGGAATTTGACCTGAAAAAAAAACACGGGCCACTTGGGATTTTATTTTTTCTGGTTGGAAGACAAAATTTTTGCTGGTTTCTCACACGGAAGTTCTCCCTTCTGTTGCACGGAGTAGATCTCCGAGTACAACAGGAGGCCCCGTACGACGCGTTTCAGTCTAACAACCCGGTGCTGCGAGTCCTGTCTCGGGCAGCTGCCCAGCAGACCAGCAAGTTCTGGTGGTAAGGGCTGGACAGGAGTCAAGAGGTAGGAGTCAAGGGTGTCTCGTGGTGTGATGCTGCCTGGCACCACCAGCAACGCAAACCCGGCGAGGGCGAATGAAAAAAAAAGTGAAAGTACTACTATTTTACCTTCTGACAAAGATGCTGTGAAGAAAACAACAGCTCCCGCGGCATTAGATTTGTAACTGGCCCCCTCTTTGCTTCCAGCTGCTTTCGAAGACGCTGGTGTAAATAGAGACAAACACAACTGATCTGCTGTAACTTCTGTTTCCAGCCACACTTCTGAGCACCTTAGTTATTAATCAGCTAACATCGGTTTGTATATGGAAAAAATGTTCTATACTTATATTTAATCAAACTCGCCGTTTTGGGTTTTTTTTTTTTAAATGGAAAACCTGTAAATAGTGTCATAAAAGCCAAATCTCTGCTTTCCTTGCCATCGTGTCGCTGTGCTCTCCGGCACAGCGGCGCTACTTGCATCTGTAAAAGAGAAACTACTGTAATTAGTAACTCAAAAGACCATATTTAACTATCGTTCCTATACAAATTATTTTCCTCCCTTTTAACAAGCAATCTACTAAGTGTTCTGAGGTGTGAAGAAACCCGACGTGAGCCTCGGATGGTGACTAACAGCAGCATTTACTGTATTAACCCTGGTTTCTGCTCTTGGTGGGATCAGGAACAGGTTTAGCTGTAGGAGAGCTTGTTCTAGGCACTGACAAACCCCAAAACTTCTTCTTACTGTGAAGACCTCTCCTTAGGCTGATTGAAATGCCGTTACCTGATTAGCAACATAGATTTTGCGTGGATGGGACTGGGTAGAAGCCCTGGGGCAGAGGTGGAGAAGGCAAAGCCATTGGAGAAGGCATCTGGAAAGTAAAGCCATTGGGCTCTGGCCTTTGCTTCGAGTGTTTGGACGGCGTGTGTCCCCCCCCGCAGCAGTTGAGAAAGGGGACACGAGGGAGAAACAGAGGGTTGGTTTCCAGTGGGTTGTAGATTATTTGATATACCTCAACTAAAGCTCAGCACTTTTACTCACGGTGGGAGAAATTCAGGTGCGGAAGAAGCAGCCCCAAGTAGCCCACGACTCACCGCCTGTGGTCCCGCTCAGCTTCGCCGTGCACCCAGCGGTGGCCAAAAAGGCCAGGAAGGGGATTGCCAGCGCTCGGGTGAGCGTGTGCCCAGAGAGGAGGAGGCGACAGCAGCCGCAGTGGTGTCCCATCGCTCCCTGGTGCCACCCAGAAGAGGAGCAGGTAAAGCCCAGCCTCTGATGGGAGATGCTCAAAGGAACGCGGCCGGAGGCATCGCCTGAAAATTAGATGTCTGGGAGCCGACGGAGTTTGAACCCGAAGGATTAAGATCGGCAACGTGAGAGCTGACTTTTCAAACTCTCTTCGGACAGGTTCAATGACTTCTTTGCTCTTTGAGGTGAAAGCAGCAGTGACGAAACCTCACCAACATTTTCCCCAGCGAACATCAGTCGCCACGTCCTCTGAAACCAGAAGCCATTTTCCGTGGGTCGTTAAATTCGGGCTGAACGCCTTCACCAGAAGCGTAAAGGACTATTTATCACGGCCCTGAAAGTAAGAGTTTTGCTTTTGAATATTGTCTTCTTCTAAGGAGGAGTGGGAGCTTGAGGCCCCGCAGGTAAAGGGTAACATTTCACTTCACGAGAAGCAAACGTTGCCGCTGCTCCGGATTTTCCATCTCAGCTCGCCAGCTGTTCTTTGACGTTGTTCCAAAACAACGTGCTGGGAAAGGGGGTGGGGGGAACGAGAGGGGTGGCTTTCATTTGTCACCTGAGTGCGCTCAGCCGAACACAAGCCAGATTTATTTCTCGTCTACGATAATAAAATTTAAGGCCTGAGCCTCCCTTCCTTGGT
This sequence comes from Gallinago undulata, assembly GCA_026546715.1. NCBI lineage: Eukaryota > Metazoa > Chordata > Aves > Charadriiformes > Scolopacidae > Gallinago > Gallinago undulata. Next base: position 2,162,058 of record JAOTQQ010000019.1, on the reverse strand, counting down.
GGCGTGTAATTATGTTGCTTATTGTCAGTGTTGAAATGTTTGTTCCCGTGCTCATCTCTAGGTTTCTTCTGCAAATCACCGAATCATCCAGGTTGGAAAAGACCTTTCAGCGTGGCCACCAAGACCTGCGTTTGGCACACGCGTCGCATGAATATTTGCGTTCCGGGGTTGTTTGGCGTCGGGTGGCTTTTCACGTCACGGGGAGGGGATTTAGACTTCTCACCAACACGGTGGCTTCTCAAACTGCTTCTTCTTGCAGTTGTTTGAAGAATCGTTTCAGTGCAAGGTATTTCAATAAATCTGCAGGTGTCATTTGAAGAAGAGAAAAAAAGGGACGGTGTGTTGGGGCATCAAGGCCACATGGCTCTGGGATGGGTGGACATCTTGGGTTTATGGTGTTCAAGGCCAGGTTGGACATCTCCTCGCTTGGAGCAACCTGGTCTGGTGGGAGGCATCCCTGCCCATGGCAAGGGGTTGGAACTGGATGATCTTTAAGGTCCCTTCCAGTCCAAACCATTCTATGATTTAGAGATGTGCTGGGGTGGGTGGGATGGAGGGTGCTCATTGTGATCTCCGAGGCTCGGGAGCGAGCGATGTGGTCCTTGTTGGTGACGTGGAGAGACAGCGCGATGACAGCGCAGGGGACTTCCCTGACAGAAGAGCAGAGGGACTGCAGATGTCTCCAAGCTGAGGAGGACCCCAAGTTTAGAGGTTGGTGTTTAAGCCAGCGATCAGGTACGTAAGTGCGTGGGTCTCAGCCATTGTGGTTGGCCTTTTACATGGTTTTATTTGAAAAGAACAGGGGGAGCTGCATCCCCCATCCCTGAACCTGTGGGAGCTGCTGGTGGTGGCCTCCATCCAGGGCATCTGTCCTTCCACTAAAACCAGACACGAGCTGGGGACTGGGAATCCATCAGGAAGACGAGGGTGCAGCTGCCTGCTCGGCTGCTCTTAAAACCACCTTTAAATGTCAAAATGATGCCTCAGTTGCTGGCCCAGTGATTGTTCTTCCCCAGTCACAAATACGTGACTATTTTTACTGCAGTTTATTTTTAATCACCATCCCGGAGCTGCGGCACCCAGATCTTCAGAGCTTTATCGACGGAGTCATGAAAAAAAATCAGCTGACTTTTAAATACAGTTTTAGGGGACATCCTGGGAAGTGTGTCCGGTGTACAACCAGAACCCCAAGTAAAACCACAACACAGTGTCACCGAGCGTTAGGAACGGAGCTCTTGGAGACTGGACTGCTAAAGATCACTTCTGGTTTTGTTTTTTTTTTAATCTAAAAAAAAAAAAAACCCACGAATTTCAGCCATTTCATGCCGTCATCTAACATTTTGGAGAGCTTGCGGTGAGGACGCTGTCTAGAGCGGCACGTAGTCACTTCAGGTCTGAAATGCTCTCTGGTTTTTTTGCGCGTGTCCTCTTGATGGTGAGATGAATCGAAGAGGACAGATGCACCATATGGTGTTTGCTGGTGAATAGTTGCCTTTGACGTATTTTTTTCAAAGGCAGAGTTTGATTTTTGAAGTAGTCGGGTATACAATAGTGGGGTGAACGTAGTCCTCTCAAGGTGCACCCCGGCTTTCCCAGGCCACGGTATTTTGAACATCCGTTGGGTCGCCGTCGGAGCTGGTTTATAACAATCAATCCCGTTGCTAAATTCAAAGAGTAGGATTTTATTTATAGAAAAAATAAAATAAAATAAAACAGGAGAATCTACCTTAAAAGGACGACCTTCTCTCACAAGGTCTTACTCCATCGGCTCTTGGCTTGCAGCAGAATAGATTGCAATAAAAGGATCTCAAAAGTGTTGCTTTGATTCATCTTGCAGTGAAAATAAGGTCTCTATAAAATTTTTATTAAGCTTTGGAGAGAATATACCCAAGTACACCTTTGGCAGGACAGATTATACCTGAAAATGTAATTAATTCCTGTGCTTCACGTTGCATGAAGTGTTTGTGTGTACACAGGGGTAATATATCAGTTTAAGGTTAAACAATATATAACATCCCTCCCAGAAAATGGCAATAGATGTAAGTAAAGATGTTTCAAGGCAGGATTTGAACTTTTTACCTTCTCTCCATGCTTTGGTGTCCGTGGGTGACATCTGACGACTGGTTAGCGTTTGGGTGCCAGCTCTCTCCGTGGGAATAGCTTGCTGTGCCAGCTCCTTTCCACGGGGAATTCCTACCACGGGCATGCTGCTGGGGGTATAAATATCTGGGGTAATTAAAGAAAAAAACTCGGATAGTCCAGGCTGCAGAATGGAGCAGGTAAGATTAACCAGCGTGGGGGATTGGCTCTGATCGGGGACAGCAGAAGGAAGAACTTCCTTCTTCTCCCCGGTTATCCCAGTAACTATTTTAAAAACCTGGGGCGTTTCTGTTTGTCCCACTGGCACTTCAGGGGGGAAGTGCTGCATAGAATCATAGAATTCTTGGAAGGGATGGTTGGAAGGGACCTTTCAGATCATCGAGTCCAACCATCAACCCAACACTAATAAAAACCACCACCAACCCGTGTCCCTCAGCACCACGTCTGCCCGGCTTTTAAATACCTCCAAAGATGGTGACTCCACCACTGCCCTGGGCAGCTTCTTCCAATGACTGACAACCCTTTCCATGAAGAAATTTTTCCCCATACCCATCCTAACCCCACCCTGGCACAACTTGAGGCCGTTTCCTCTTGTCATTTCCCCGTGTTAGAAGGAGGACAGTGAAAACACACCATCAGTAGGAGATGGGGTGGTGTTGAAATGTCCCTCCTGAGCAATAACATGCAAGAAGGGGAGAAAATGGCTTCAGCCCGAAGCATTTTTGCTCTTCTGCGAGGGGCCCGTGCTCGTGAGTGGTTGGACCTGTGTCAGGCTTGTGGATTGTAAAGATTTGTTTCCATCCTTGTAGTTCCATCTTTCCCTCCTAGCATGAAGCTCAGCCACATCTCTTCAGCCTCCTTCGCCTCTGGAGATGTGAATTCCTTCTCCTTGATGAGAGCTTCTTGGCACCGTTGTAGGAATAAAACCGCTGGGAGCCTGGGTTACCACAAAACAAATGCGCAGAGGATCCGAGGTGCCCACATAAAAATCATCGGCTTTGACATTCTGCTAGAGGTGGTCAATAATTGAGTTCATAGAATCATGGAATGGTTTGGGTTGGGAGGGACCTTAAAGATCATCCAGCTCCACCCCCCTGCCCTGGGCAGGGACACCTCCCACAAGACCAGGTTGCTCAAAGCCACCTCCAACCTGGCCTTGAACCCCTCCAGGGATGGGGCAGCCACAGCTTCTCTGGGCAACCTGGGCCAGGCTCTCACCACCCTCACACCAAAGAAGTTCTTCCCCACATCTCATCTCCATTTCCCATCTTTCAGGGTCAAACCCTTCCCCCTCATCCTAATCAAGAGTCCCTCCCCAGCTTTCCTGGAGCCCCTTGAGGGACTGGAAGGGGCTCGAAGGTCTCCCTAGAGCCTTTTCTTCTCCAGACTTAACCCCCACATCTCTCTCAGCCTGTCTTCATAGGAGAGGTGGTCCAACCCCCAGGGCATCTTTGTAGCCTTCCATTGGACTCACTCCAACAGGTAGCCCATATTCTTAGGAGTTTGATGAGCCTAACCACGTTTGTGGACAGGCAGCATTTAGATCCTACCAAGGAAGACTCATCAGTCCCCAAAGCAGTGACTGCTGAGGAAGAGGAGACCTTCAACTGAGAAGGTCTCCTCAGGCTCAAGAGTCAATTGTTTAGCACAGCTGGGTGTGAGGAAGCTCAGGTCAGGCGAGAGGGATGCACAGACTCTTGCTGTCCAGTGTAGATAAACATTCTCCAGGGAGGTCTAGAAACAAGAGACAATCCGCCTGGAAACGGTTAAAAAGGATCTGGAGGGGCCTCCAGATTTTCCTCGTGTAATCCCATGCAACTGTCAGCTGTGAAAGGAAGGAGGAAGAGAAGCCTCTCCCTCCAGAGAAGATGGTATACGATGGTTCTTCATGGCAGGCTGAAAAGACAGCAAACCATGGCCGGACATCTGAGTGCTTCTGTGGGTGATTCAGTGTGCTGAGCTGTGGTCCCACCACCCCAGAGATCTCCTTATTCTCTCCCCGCAAAAGGATTCAGAGAAATTAGCTTTTCTGGCCCAAATTAGCAGCGAATCAGGGGGCTCCTATTACCTCTGCACGATCCGTGCCATCTCAGCTGCTGTACATCTCATCCCACTGCTCCTGCAGCTGCACTCCACCACCTTCTGGGTGCCACCAGAGCCAGACAGGTTTTGCTTGGTCTGGGTGAGCTTCTACACCCCCCCCTCAAAACACAGGGACAGGCTTTGCTGGGAACAGAGACGGTCCTGGCACGGGAAGTTGTGCCTCTGTGGAGAGCTGGCAGTGGCATTTCATTTGTGTCACCCACCCCCTTAATCCTCAGCCAGGCTGTGCCTCTGCTCAGTCTCTGGTAGAAAAACAACTGGGAAACTGAAAGCAGCGGTGGCAAAAAATGTCAGCCCTGGAGCTGCTGGGCAGCAAACCGAAATATTTAATCAGAGCCACTTGCAGAGGGGGTGATCAGCAGGAGCCTTAATTTCTTCTTTCGGCTGGGACTTCTCTGTCTCCAGAGACACCCGCTGACATTTCAAACTGACTGAACTGGCTCCATTAAAAAGCAGACAGGGGCAAGACCCACTCGTGTCTCCACTGGGTTGTTGCTCTGAATGATGTTCCTCAAACCTGCCAACACAGAAGGTGCTAAGATCTTCCATCCCCTCGCCTGCCGGTTGGAGTTTGTTCCCCCGGGAACTGTGTGGTCTCTCTCTGCTGCTGCGTCTTCAGATGAGGGTCACTGTTCAAAGACCCCCTTCCCATGGTCCAGCCCTTATTTCCCGACACGGTGGTGGGAAGGAAGGCAGAACGTTGCTCTGGGACTTGCTCTGCAGCCTGCTCCTTCCCGGAGCACACTATGAAATCACCCCTACTCTGTGTGTCCTTAACCCCAGCTGTAAAATGGTAGGATGAAGAAAAGATGCTTTGAGACCAGCTGATGAAAAGAGTGGGGTGTCCTCTGGTTTTTCTTCTCCAATCCTTAAGCTTTTCTAGAAAACCACAGAATGGCTTGGATTGGGAGGGACCTTTAAAGATCATTTAGTTCAAGGCAGTGAATTTATCATGAATGGGCAACCCACCTCCTGCACCAGTTCATCCAGGGCTTGAGGTGACACCAAGCCCCTGTGCCTGAGACACTGGCCAAGGCTCCTTCTGGACCTGCTGAGCCAGAAAAGAGCTGGGATGTGCCCTTTGAGGAGACGAAGTGAAAAAAGAAGGGATGGAGGGAGAAATGGTGGGAGAGAGGAAGCCAAGAGGCAGGGAGCTGCGCAGGTAGATGGAAGAAGTGGAGCTGACTGGTGGGTTTAGGGGCTTTTACCAGGTGTTGGGGGCCTGCTTGTATATGGAGTGTCTGGGCTGCAGGACCACGGCTGGACAAAGGTCAGGAGATGGATGTCCCCAAGTCAGGGGTGCTGCTTCGGAGGGCAGCTCTTTCCCAGCCACTGGGAAACGGGAAAACGGGAAAAAATAGTGTTTCCTGGCTAAAAGTCTGTTTGACTTGAGAGCTCTGAAGCTTTTGGAAGTGTTTAGAGCGAGGATGGACCGCCCTCTGCAGGGGAACTGCTAAAAACGGGGTTCCTGGCCTTTCTCCTTCGCTGCCTGGATAAAACCCTACAGATCAACCCCACAGGGAACTCAAACAAACGACACCACCCGGGGTGGTGGTGGTTGTCACCCTCCCGTGTTGTCACCTGCGTGCGTGTGGTTAAGCCCTTTGTTCACCTGGCTTGGTGTTTAAGTAGCAGAGGTTAGGCCAGAAAAGGAAATTTATGGTGTTTCTGGTGACGAGGGTGCTGAGGCCACCTGGACTGGGTCAGTGTGCCTAAAAAATATATAAATTCCCATCTTCAGCTTCAACGTTCACGGTTCACGGTACCCTCTGACAAAGGAAGCGGGGAGGAACTTCTTGCCGTTTAGGTGGACCTCCGAAATTAGGTGGGTTTTAAAACCTCTAGGGTCTCATGATTTATAGCAATGTTTTAAAAAATTGTATTGGAGACTGCTTTTTCTCTCATGGAGAGAAACAGGTGAGATATATATCTAAAATAAGAAGTCCAAATCTTTCTGAACAGTAACCTGGTGTTGCCACCAGTTTGCTCGTTAACTTTGCAGACACATCCCTTTCCCCTCCTGATATTTGGGACAGGGATAACGTCCCGTTCACATCCACGGGAGTTTATCAGTGGGTGAGAAAGCACCACGTCTTGTCGTTCAGGCCTCGAGGGCGAGTGATGAACTGACTCCTCTGGGCTCAACCACGTGGAAAATACACACTGGCTGCAGTCCCCCACGCGTCCGCTTCCAGCCCCGGCCACGAGCTTTCCCTGGGGATTCGGGAGATGGCTGGGGTGAGGGCTGGCACCTGGAGGCTTCTCCTTCTGACAGCCTCTAACAACTTCTGCTGGCAGTTTCCCCATCAGGGGCTGCCAGCACCTTTTTTCTTCAGCTGACTCCTGGAATGGTGGAGGAACAGCCCCAGGAGTGCGTGAAGTGAGGGATTTAAATAATGGCAGGGGTGCAAAGGGACCCCAAAACCCTCCTTGGGACTGCTCAAACCTGCAGATCAGGCAGCCTGAAGCTCAGGTCCTGCCAAGAAAAGGGAGCGACTCCTCCCGGAAACCATTTCCAAGCATCTAAAGTGGAGAAAGGTGGTTGGGAATAAGCAAGCAAGATTTAGTGAGTGGGTCCTCACAGCTTTCTGCGATGGCTGCCCGATGGCTTTCTTCTCTCAGCACGCTGCCAGAAGAGCAGAGGTAAGATCTGTGGCTTCTGCAGCACAGTCTCATACCATCTTCTATCTTCAAGCACCTTTCGGTGGTGGTTTGATTCAGCCTCAGCACACCGATCCTCAGGTTGAGGAAAATAAGCTGAAACTGGGAAAAAAAAAAAAAAAAACCCACCTCAAAACCTTGCTAAGCTCAGTAGGGTGGAATTTTCAGGAGACTCGACTTCCTTTGCTCTCAGGAAAGAGAAGAACCTGGTTTGGGAAAGCTGTCAAGAATGGGAGACTTCCATTCACAGCGGAATCTTGACGGAGTCGGGTTCTCTGTAATTTAAGCCACCCCAAGAGCTTCTGAATAAGTGCCAAAGCTCGCTTTGTCACAGGGGTTTTGTGGCTGGCTCATAACTCTCGGCCCGGATGGAGTGGCATCTCGTAGCCGAGACGCCTGACGCTGTTCCAAACCCAGACGTTTGGAGGATACGAGGCGCAATCGGTGTAAAGGATTTATGGCTTTAATTGTTTCTCCTTGATCGTGTTTTTAAGCCCAACCTTCTCCTGCAGGAAGAGTTAGATTTAATGATTCAGAAGACAATATGTGGGCAGCGAGAGCACACGGGGAGTGACTTGAAACGTGGAGGGGGTCCAAGCAGGATGTAGACGTAACATTGTGGGGTTGGGGGCTACGACATGGTTGTCCCATGGGTTGCTTTGCCCTCAGCAATGTTCAGCAGGCAAATAGAATCGTAGAATTGGCCAGGTTGGAAAGGACCTTTCAGATCATCGAGTCCAACCACCAACCAACACTACCAAAGCCACCACTAAACCCATGTCCCTCAGCACCACGTCTGCCCGGCTTTTAAATACCTCCGAGGATGGTGACTCCACCACTGCCCTGGGCAGCCTCTTCCAATGATTAATAACCCTTTCAGTGAAGAAATTGTTCCCAATATCCATCATAAACCTCCCCTGGTGCCACTTGAGGCGTTTTCCTCTTGTCTCATCACCTGTTCCTTGGGAGAAGAGACCGACTCTCCCTGGCTACACCCTCCTTTCAGGGAGTTGGAGAGAGTGAGAAGGTCTCCCCTCAGTCTCCTTTTCTCCAGGCTGAACACCCCCAGCTCCCTCAGCCTCTCCTCACAAGACTTGTGCTCCAGACCCCTCACCAGCTCCGTTGCCCCTCTCAGGACACGTTCCAGCCCCTCAATGTCTTTCTTGTCATGAGGAGCCCAAAACTGTGCTCAAGGTGGGGTAGCTCCAAAAGCAAAAAGCCATTTCTCATGTCGAGCCAAGCTGATGCTCTGCTTATCAGCTCATAGGCTCTTTTCTCACTTCTTTTGGAGGAATCTAAGTTGGCTTGCACCGGTTAAGATGATGCCCTTTGCTAGCCTTACAGAGAAGTCAGGGTGGAGATGATGATATTGTGCTAACAAGTACAGAAAATTCACTCTCTGGCCTTTAAAGCCAGTACAATGTGGAGATCTATGAAGGTTAATGGATATTTTTTGGCAGGTCTCTCCGTTATCGTTGCCACACGGAGACAAAAGCACGCTGTTCTCATCAGAGAACCTGGGGTTGAGAGCGTGGCATCCATCAGTTTGAAGCAGAAGAGCCATCGAGCAGAAGAGCCCATGAAGAGGGCTGATGGGACTCATCCTTTAGCTCATTCCTTTCGGGTCTCACCGCTGGCGCTGATCACCCCCCGTGGGGTCCGTTGCCACCCCGCAGCACACAGACATTAGGTGAGCGAGAGACGGAAAAGCGCTGCGTGCTGACTTCAAGATCTGAAACCCAGATGCAACGTCACCAAACCCTTACTGGTGAGGGTCTGAGTGACACCTCTTTCCAGTTTAACAGAAGTCGCTGGGTCTTTAGGACTTTTAAACTCATAGTAAGTTTAGTAATAAGTTTTTGATGCTTTTTATACCTGCTTTGGTCAAATAATTGATATACACTGAGTGCTCAGAAGAGGGCAGTCCTTCCCCTCTGCACTTGCCTCTACTTTATGCTTGAATTGAGAGTCTCAAATCCACAAGCTCATGCAGCAGCCTGTGCTGTTCTGGTTACACTGGTCGGGGATGTGGAGATGGATCCAGCCCCTGAACGACATCGCGGCGCTGGAGGAGGGCCCATCGCCAACACCGTTCTATCAACGAAGCTGCTTTTTCACTTTACTCTCTATTTTCACTGGGGAGCTGCAGGGATGGAATATCTGGGAGGGTTAGGTTAGTCCTCAGCCAACTCCTGGATGATCACCCAAAAGGGAGACAGAGCAATAAACCGTTCCATCCTCATGATGAAAAATGAATCGGTTACTTCTGGGGTTAAAGGAGGCACGTTAAAGACACAAGGTTTCTCTCCCAAGTCTGAATTGCCAGCCTCAGTTCGTGCCCCGTGTCCTTCTGTCCTTCCATCAGGTCAGTTAAGGAGCTCGGCAACTTGGGAAGAAACACAAGAAACGAGGAGGATTCAGGAGGGCAGAGGCAGGGTCCTGCAGGTGATCTCTAGAAGAAAGCTCCCAGCTATGAGGGTGGTGTAGAAAAAGGTCACCATGTGTCCAGACCGGAGCTGAGAGCTGTGAGCACAGCACATATAAATCTACCTGGTTTTAATTAAACTAATACAACTAACAGAAGGTGGACTGAAGAAGCTGAAAATTGAAGGAAGTAGAGGAAGAACCAGAATTTCAAGATGAAATATTACCTGGTTAGACCTTCTCAGGTTTTGCCACCGTGTCCCTGGTTGCTCAGGAGCGCAACACGGTAGAAGCAACTGATGTTCTGAGGTTGAATGGGTCACCAGCCTAAAAAAAGATCAAAAGCAGAGAAAGTAAAACAGAAATTAAAAAGCAGCAAGTGCCAGACTCGTTAACGTACAACGACCACCGTATGAGCCACCCACAAAGGAATTCATCAGAACCAGGGAGGGGAGGGACTTGTATCCATACACACCAAAGCTCCCAAACTGGGACGACTTACTTACATATGGATATATGTTTAAACTACATCATTCCTAATTCCTAAGACCAATTTAACAGTGCCACCAAACATCCCCAGGAGCTGCAGCTGTTAAATCCTTAGCACAATCCCAGGCATAGTTCTGGATCGGGCCAACTCGTGTTTTCTCAAAAAATTGCTGGAGACAGTGTGGGAATTAGCGCACCATTCCCAAAAATACAGTCCATGTAGGAATATCGGTTTGGGTGTAAAACATTTTAATAGCGTGGACGTGGGCTGTTCCCATGTGAGCCGGTCTCAGAGGTGGGGAATAGTCTGGAAATGTGAGAAATTTTAAGCAGAGTAACTTTAAAAGACAGAACAAAGTTACAGGAGAGAAAAAGAATCAAAATAATGGCAACAGAGTTAGGGTAATTAGCAATGTTGTTGATCTAAAGGTGTAAAAGCAATAGGGTTTGTGGAGAGAAGTAGCATCTCCTTGTGGAATTGGTCTAATAAAAGGTATTTTTTTCTTCCCAAACCTTGCCTTGAGGTAACCATCCTCTTTACTGCCTGGTTCCCGCTCGTAATGTAAACAAGAGGAGTCTGGAGGGTCATTCCTCTATACGAGGATTAATTTAACCATATAGGAAATAATTATTCATTCAGTAGCTGTGTATCTATAGCTATGCTATGGGTGTATTTATATCGGTGACAGTATAGCTGCAGAGGGAAGGACAAGAGCCCTGGATCTAAGGAAGTAGAACAGAGAAGGGGTTTATTTTATTTTTTAAATTTCCATTAAGAATCAGGAGTGGGAGACCTCGGCTGGTCCGAGGGATCGGAGTGTGAGTTTAACATCAACCTTGAGCAGATACCAGTGTATCCTTGAAGAGGCCTGAGAGTCCTGAGAAGAAGGGAGTCAACAAGA
>JAOTQQ010000019.1:2113004-2131612 GCA_026546715.1 Gallinago undulata | reverse complement strand
GAGCCCTGGAAGAGGCTGCCCAGGGAGGTGGTGGAGTCTCCTTCTCTGGAGACATTCCAACCCCACCTGGACACGTTTGTGTGGGACCTGCTGTGGGTGGCCCTTCTTTGTCAGGGGGTTGGCCTAGATGATCTCCAGAGGTCCCTTCCAACCCCATATCATTCTGTAATCTTTGCCTGCAAGAGACAAAGGTCTTTAAAGACTTAATAACCTAGGGAACATCTGGGTTGTCTCACAGGTCAGCAGGGAATAGATGACTGTGCTGTGTCAGCTGTACCCTCCAGTATATGCACAATGCTGTTTCTACAAGAATAAAGATAGGAAATGGAGTTTAAATAATGAAGGAGGAAAGAAATCAAAGGAGATTTCCATGTTCTACATGATTCTCATAAGCACAGGGAAACTTTGAATCTGTAGCTGAGATAGCAAATACACCTTTGATCCCTACGCGTGATCTTTATTAATTTTGCAGCGGAGACGTGAACTTTGCAATTGTGAACTTTGTGATTTAGCAAAAGGAAGCAGAGTTAAGAGAAGCAGCCTACAATCCGACGTAAAAGTGCTTTCCTTTAAAAATGCTTACGGTGCTACTTCAAAGCCTACGATACGCTGCTGAATATGTCGTAGCAACCATTCGAAGTTACATGAAAACCATTTGATGAAATCTTCCCTGTGAAGTCGGCAAACCCTCGTTTTCCAAACGGTGGCATGTTTGGATATATTCTGCTTTTATATTTTCATCAGGGGCGTTGAATGGGTTATTTTTTATAAACTGTACATGTTTTTAGAATCTTTGAGAGTGTTTATGGTATCAGGTAAAAATATCCCATCCTGTGTAGAATCATAGAGTGGCTCGAGTTGGAAAGGGCCTTAAAGATCATCTTGTCCAACCCCCTGCCATGGGCAGGGACATCTCCCACTAGACTGGGTTGCTCAAAGCCCCATATAAGCCTGCAAGACTTCACAGGTGGGTAAAAAAATATCATCACTAATACTTATCATAGAATGGTCAGAGTTGGAAGGGACCTTAAAGGTCATTGAGTTCCAACCCCCTGCCCTGAGCAGGGACACCTCCCACCAGACAGGGTTGCTCAAAGCCCCATCCAACCAGGCTTTGAACCCCTCCAGGGATGGGGCAGCCACAGCTTTTCTGGGCAACCTGGGCCAGGCTCTCACCACCCTCACACCAAAGAATGTCTTTCTAGTGTCTAATCTAAATCTCCTCTCTTACAATTTAAAACCATTCCCCCTCGTCCTGTGGCTCCCCTCCCTGATCAAGAGTCTCTCTCCACCTCTTCTGTAGCCCTCTTCAGGTACTGGAGGTACTGTAAGGTCTCCCCGGAGCCTTTTCTTCTCCAGGCTGAACACCCCCAACTTTCTCAGCCTGTCTTCATAGGAGAGGTGCTCCATCCCTCTGATCATTTTTGTGGCCCTCCACTGGACCCGTTCCAACAGGACCACATCCTTCCTGTGTTGAGGACTCCAAAGATGGACATAGTACTCAAGGTGGGGTCTCAGTAGAGCAGAGCAGAGGGATAGAATCACCTCCCATGACCTGGTGGCCACACTTCTTTTGATGCAGCCCATGATGAGGTTGGCTTTCTGGACTGCCAACACACGTTGCCAGCTCATGTTGAGCTTCTCACCCATGAGCACTCCCAAGTCCTTTTCCTCAGGGCTGCTCTCCAGCCATTCTCCCTCCCAACCTATATTTGTGCCTGAGATTGCCACGTCCCAGGTTCAGGACCCTGCACTTGGCTTGGTTGAACTTCATGAGGTTTGCACAGGCCCACCTCTCCAGCCTGTCCAGGTCCCTCTGGATGGCCTCTGACTTCTCTGCTTAGAAACCTCTCGGTTTTTCTTACTCAGTGATGCTATAAAAATCATGTTTGCAGGATTCAAGTCTCCCGGTCGCCTTCCTGCAACGTAGGCAACTAGAATTTTTATACGCTGATATTTAAAGCTCCACTGCCTTTGAGTAGTAGAACCTAGTTGTTGGGTCCCAGCCCCAGACAGTGATTCAACGTGAGCTTGTCTTAACTTCATTTCACTTGTCCTTTTTATTTATTAATTTTTTCCCCACGTCAGCACGTCGGGTTTATTGCAAGAAATTTGTCTCCCTGCTTATTAATTAATTGGTTTGTGGTCTTTGAAGTGTGCTGGGTTTTCTCCTGGATGAGCTCCCTGCTTTCGTCGGTACTATCTGAGAAAGGACACCTGGTTTTTGCTGAGCTGCAAAGAGGATTAAGGAAACTAATCTAAGTGAGAGTCGGCGGATAACACTCAGAGAAAGGACACTTAAGTGTTGTGGGTCAGAGGAAACCAAAAAGTGATCCCGTTGACTTAAACCCAAATCATTACGGTATTTCAGTATTTAATCCCAGTGGAAACCAGTGGGAATTTGGTCCCTTGAGTAGGTGCTGGGATCTGAAGTGCTGTTGAGAATGGCTGTCCCGGTGCTGCAATTTGCCGAGTGCCTCCTGATTCCTTGGGAAGGGATCGTTGGTTCTTTCGAACCCCACCAGGGTCTATAAAACGAGTGAAAAGGCTGGGAAAGGGAAGAGTGCTCTTGAACAGGGAGGGGAGCCACAGGATGAAGGGTAATGGTTTGGAACTGAAAGAGGGGAGATGGAGATGAGATGTGGGGAAGAACTTCTTTGGTGGGAGGGTGGTGAGAGCCTGGCCCAGGTTGCCCCGAGAAGCTGTGGTTGCCCCATCCATCCCTGGAGGGATTCAAGGCCTGGTTGGAGGTGGCTTGGAGCAACCTGGTGTGGTGGGAGGTGTCCCTGCTCAAGGGAGGGGGTTGGAACTCAATGATCTTTAAGATCCTTTCCAACCCAAACCATTCTGTGATAAGTATTAGTGATGATAATTCCAATTATTCTTTGATTCTTTGATTTTATTCAATTTGTAATAATGCACCATCCTGCGAGGTGCCGTACTGGGAACAAGCCACAATCCCAGATCAAACCAAAGAGGCAGCTGATGGTCATGGATGAAGATAACGACCGTTGGAAGGGCTCTGGGGTTTTTATAGCGCTGCTCTGGATTAAACTGGTTCTGTTCCAGTTGGAACAAGGACTGAATTTCTGTGTTCAGAGGCCCGAATTAGGCCTGGGCAAAAAAATTAAAGCATCTTTTATTGTGGTAAGATCTAAATGTCACGTAAAATAAAGAGCTGGAATTGCTTAGTGGCACTTAGAGAATTCGCTGTGTTTAATGTTATTGTAACTCCAGATACACTGAAAAACCAGGCTGCCTATAGACTGGGAAAAAATGTGAATAAACCAAATAAAGATGGGTAGCTCTTCTGTTTCATACTAACCCTGGACTCGTTTAATTTTGTTAAGGAACCAGATATTTTAAGGTCACTGGTTTCACTGTTCTGGGAAATAAAGGAAAAGCCACGTCCCAGTGGCGTGCTAAATAGTGGCAATTAGAAATTAGGTAAGCTTTATTTTTTAAGGGATTTGAGAGTTTCTGATGGGGAGGATGTGGGTTTTGCTGGTGAGATATTTCTGCTGGTTTAGAGCAAAATGTCAACGGGACAAATATGGTGCCACCAAAAGAATTCTAACCTTTGACATGCCTTAAACTAGTGACATTAGTGTCTTTACAGACCAGTGTTTATGTGTTTTTTGAAAAGAGACTAAGCTTTATTATTATTATTATTAATAATAATATTAATATTATTAATATTGTAAATCTTCCGGCATCGCTTTTGTTTTTGTAGTGCCTAAAGTAACAAGACAAAATATTACAGATGTTTCCCAGCTGTGCTCGGATTCCTATCCTAAATCACTTGCGCTGCAAGGCCAGTTGCTTTTAAAAGGGTTGTTTTTAAAAAGGGTTGTTTTAGAAAGGCATAAACTGCTGACGGTAACGAGTTTAGGGGGTAATTAAGGACAAGGGGAAGACGGCCGAGATGTGTGGTTGCATGATTCTCTTCTGTGCAACTTTGGAAGATGCATTTACATTTCCAGGGAATGTTTCAGTTTTTTCTTCTGAAGTAGGTAGAAGTGAAAATAAAGTAGATTCTTTGCAATATAATTTTTAAAAAGCCCCAAATCAGGCATTTTGCATATCTTCCTTGCGGTTTTTGTATGGTTTTAAACTGAAAGGAGATGGAGATGAGATGTAGGGAAGAACTTCTTTGGTGTGAGGGTGGTGAGAGCCTGGCCCAGGTTGCCCAGAGAAGCTGTGGCTGCCCCATCCCTGGAGGGGTTCAAGGCCAGGTTGGAGGGGGCTTGGAGCATCCTGGTGTGGTGGGAGGTGTCCCTGTCCATGGCAGGGGGTGACACTGGATGGTCTTGAAGGTCCCTTCCAACCCAAACCATTCTATGATTATTCAAATCAGTTTTCTGACAAATTTCCACGTGGCTCAAGTCACTCTTGCACCCAGTGAAAGACCAGGAGCAAGGGTAAAAAGTTCAGGAAAAAGCCATCATCTGAAATTAATTTAGAGGCAATATTGGAAAAATACTTGAGAATAACAATGGTTTGCGAAAAAGCAGTTTGCAAATGACTCATAACCGAAAAAGGACAAATTAACTTCAGTGTTTTACATCAAATCTATTACACGGAAGGTTGTCAGGAAGCATCTGTCTATTTTAGGGTTAAAAACTTACATTTTTTTGCAAACACTGACATTTTTAATTTTTTTTTTTTTTTTTTTCTTAGAGTAGCTTTTTTAAACTCTTTAAATATTTTATTACTTTACAACATGGTATAGAATTAGTACGGAAAAGCAGGTGGACTCCTTAAATCCATGTAGTCAAAACAACTGATATTAAATATGATTTAAATAAGCAAAGAGCAAAAAAACAGGTAAAATATGAATTATTTTAATTATGTTTTTTCCCTAAGAAGTAGTTATATTGGTTATAAACCATTCGAGTGTGCTGAGTATGGACTGTAAATTAGAGAGGTTTGGTTAACGGATAAGCTTTCTACAAAGATCGATGAAATCTATTCAAACATAAACAGAGGTGAAAATATATATATTCTAACCTGAATTTATGTCTTTTATTATTAGGGGAAAATACTAAATTTTTTTCCTGCTGATTTTTTTTGATTGCCGGAGGAATTTGGAATGTAATTACAAAGCATAAAAAAAAACTTTAAAAGCTTTTTTTAAACCTTTTTTTTTAAAAACTTGACAGTAAGAATCTGCTTCCAGCGTGGGTAAATTTGAGAAAATGTGCTCTTTTTTTTTAAATCTAGCTGTTTTAGTAAACAAAGGGGGTGTTGTTTGTGAGCAGAACTGTTGTTTCTTGTTTCCATCTCTTTCAAAACATCACAAACAGCAGGCATTTCCCTCTCGGGTTCTGCTTTTTCCTCCCAGATTGATGGCACCGCAGAGGTTTTTCCTGGTTTTTCAGCTCCTGTGTTTCCAAATATTCATTTAATCATTCACTGAACTGACCCACTTGGATAATCTGGATGAAGGAAGGTTTCTCATTGCGCCTTCGGAAGCGGCAAACCGAAAGCGGGGTCAGTTGTCGGAAGTGGGGTCAGCACTTTGGGCCAGGTTGGCCGTGAATCCGGACTCGGATCATTTCACTTTAAATTAAACTCAATTTATTCCTCAATTTAACTGCCCCATGAAGATTTCTCCACTGCAGGTCGCTCACAGCAGGCTCTTCCGTGTCCCACGTGAGAAGCTAGTTTTATTGAATGTTATTGTTAAATAACCTGATGAACTTCAACAGGGGCAAGTGTAGGGTGCTGCACCTGGGGAGGAATAACCTCCTGCACCAGGAGAGGTTGGGGGGGACCTGCTGGAGAGCAGCTCTGAGGAGAAACACCTGGGAGACCTGGTGGACAACAGGATGATCATGAGCCAGCAATGTGCCCCTGTGGCCAAGAAGGCCAATGGCATCCGGGGGGGCATCAGGAAGAGTGTGACCAGCAGGTGGAGGGAGGTCATCCTGCCCTCTCCTCTGTCCTGGGGAGGCCCCAGCTGGAGCACTGGGTCCAGTTGTGTGCTCCCCAGTTCCAGAAGGACAGGGAAGTGCTGGAGAGGGGACAGCAGAGGGCTACAAAGATGATGAGGAAAGGCCTGAAGCATCTCTCTGATTAGTAAAAGCTGAGGGACTTGGGTGTTTTGAGTCTGGAGAAGACTGAGGGGGGATCTCATCAAGGCCTATAAATCCTTCAAGGGTGGGTGTCAGGAGGCTGGGGCCAGTCTTTTTTCAGTGGTGCCCAGGGACAGGACAAGAAGAAATGGGCACAAACTTGCACATGGGAAGTTCCGTCTCCACATGAAGAGGAGCTTCTTTCCTTTGAGGGTGGCAGAGGCTACCCAGAGAGGTGGTGGGGTCTCCATCTCTGGAGACATTCCAACCTGGCCACGTTCCTGTGGGACCTGCTCTGGGTGGGCTTGGACTAGATGATCTCCAGAGGTGCCTTCAAACCCCATAGTATTCTGTGATTCTGTACATGGAGCAATTCAAAGAGCAATTCTGTGGATTAAGTGTTATGTAGGGACCAAACTGGGTGACCCACATGTTCTCGGTCAACCTTATGTTCCTGTAAAACAACTCAAGAAGCAGCTGTTATTTTACTTTTAAACCTTATCCTGTCTGCAGTGGGATCTCTTAGGTGTTCTTCAGTTTCAATGAAAGGAAAATCTGGCAAAGGGTGCGAGGACGTGAGCGCTGCGGAAAAGCTGTGGTCAAAATGGATGCCCTCAAAGGATGAGGAGAACCTTGGCAGAGGGAAATCTCTCCAACCCCTTCCTGCTCTGGCACCTGCCATGAGAAAACGAGGCAATGGATAGTCTGCCATAACAAATAGAAAGACATTATAAATAGAAATACTAGAGGAAGAACTGCTAATTATTTCTCAACTCTCTTGTTTTCAGGGTATGGCCTTTACATTACACGAACGACAGATGCTTGGGCTGCAAGGACTTCTACCTCCTAAAATAGAGACACAAGACATCCAAGCCTTACGCTTCCATAAGAATTTGGCCAAAATGAGCGACCCCTTGGAAAAGTAAGTGCTCTTCTGGCCTTGGTTTGTCATGCAAGTAACTGGAAATATATATAGAAATATATATTTCTGTAACATGTGATATGTATTTCTGTAAGATGTAAGATTTGGGTGGCAGGTTGTTAGGGCACAGAAATATTAGATGAGGGGAAGGGAGCAGTGAGCACATGCTAGAAAAATATGTGAGGGTGAAGGTAAATCAAGGGTTTGATAATTAGGTAGGAAAAGCAGTATTTATCATATTTATCATATACAGTAGTTACTGCTGGAAAAGAATTAGAGGGTTAGAATTTTGAGTCTCGTGATGGGTAATTTTTTTATATCTTTTTTTTTTGTTTATCCCACTGGTTTGCTGAAAAAATTGTGAAATATTTTGATTTAATTTTTTTTTTTAAATAGCATGTTTTTAGCATCCTTGTACTGTTTTCATATAAGCCTACGTATATCTGCATGTAAAAAATATACATTCTCCTAAAGGCGAGAGGGGCATCGGAAAGGTTTGAGGTTTTACTGGACCACATCAAAACTCTTTTGTTCTCCTGAAAAACCGAAAGATGACTTTTAAATCCACGTCGTGTCAGTGGTTGATCTGAAAGAATCGTGTCATCTGTACTGGCAAAGCGCCCGGACGCTGTAGCCTAAGACAAGTTCTCTAATTTGTTATCTTTATTTTTTGGGGTCAACGAGACCGAATGTGAGTTGATAACACAGTAGGGTCGGTAGGTAAACGTGCAAAAATGCAGGTTTAATTTACAGACCTTGGTAAATCCTTCAAAAGAAGTGTTTTGTTAGGAGTTAATTTTGTTTTACAGCTGTGTTAAAGTTAGGATTAACAAGACCTTACTGTCAGGACCGTAGTTTTTTGGATGAAAAATTCTTCTGCTGTTATTTGGGGTTTTTTTTTAACAGTAAAGAGACTCTCAGCTCATCCTGTAATAATTCCATGGGTTATCTTTTTATCACACTGCATGTTTGTGCCTTAAATTGTTAGTGTGTTATGTCATATCCAATATTTTCACTTCAGCTTTTTCCATGTTTTGTTTAATGCTCAAAGCCTGACTTGAGAGGAAGCAGGAATTTCATGAAGAAATAATATGAAGCAAGTTTGGGTTTCACTTTGGCATTTTTCACATTGTTTTAAATAAGCATAAATGTGAAACAGTGATTATTTTTTTTCTTTTATTCCATTTCAGGTATATCTACATAATGGGAATCCAAGAGAGAAATGAAAAATTATTCTATAGGGTATTACAAGATGATATTGAGCGATTAATGCCAATTGTATACACACCAACAGTAGGCCTTGCTTGCTCCCAGTATGGACACATCTTCAGGAGACCAAAGTAAGAATAATAGATATATATTACTGCTACTTTTATTATTACTTCTCCTAAGGAACAGGCAATGAGAGAAGAGGAAAGGACCTCAAGTTGCACCAGCAGAAGTTTAGGATGGATATTAGGAAAAATTTCTTCATTGAAAGGCTGCCCAGAGTAGTGGTGGAGTCACCATCCTGGAGGGGTTTAAAAGCTGGGCAGATGTGGTGCTGAGGGACATGGGTCAGTGGTGGGTTTGTCACTGGTGGGTTGATGGTTGGACTCGATGATCTGAAAAGTCTCTAACAACCTGGACAATTCTATGATTCTATGATTAGAATTTCCTGCTGGTGGCAAAGGATCCCAATGCTGGAGATATTCTTATGAGAAGAATATCAGAAGGACATGGACCTGTTGGAGCGGTGCCAGAGGAGGCCACAGAGATGCTGGGAGGGCTGGAGCCCCTCTGCTGTGAGGACAGGCTGAGAGAGTTGGGGGGGGTTCAGCCTGAAGAAGAGGAGGCTCCAGGGAGACCTTCGAGCCCCTTCCAGTCCCTCAGGGTCCTCCAGGAAAGCTGGGGAGGGACTCTTGATCAGGGAGGGGAGCCATAGGATGAGGAGAAATGGTTTTAAACTGGAAGAGGCAAGATGGAGATGAGATCTGGGGAAGAACTTCTTTGGTGTGAGGGTGGTGAGAGCCTGGCCCAAGTTGCCCAGAGAAGCTGTGGCTGCCCCATCCCTGGAGGGGTTCAAGGCCAGGTTGGAGGTGGCTTGGAGCAACCTGGTGTGATGGGAGGTGTCCCTGATCAGGGCAAGGGGGTTGGAATGAGATGATCCCTAAGGTTCCTTCTAACCCAAACCATTCTAGGATTCTGTGCTCTGCAGAGCAGCATGATGTGACATCTTGGGTGCAAGAGAAGAGGCCAGCAAGCAGTGTGTGAGGAGAGGTGTTGGCAAAGCAGAAAGGGAGAAGCTCAACTCATGGTAGCTCAGCAGACTCTGTTGGGTGCAGGTGATCCCTGTATTAAAGCTGGGAGTGCAGGAGTCACCTTTCAGTCACTCCGACGCAGTCAATACGCTTGGCTGGAATCTGGTGTGGGGTCAGCCGTGATTTCAACCAGGCAGGTTACTAGCTCTGTGTTGAGGAAACCAGTTCAGACCAGTAGTCATTTCAGCTCATTTCCATGATACCCTTGACTGCAATTCCGTGAGTATTTCTAGAGCCCTCTCGCTTGAGGGCTTTTAGTGCTGTGTGGAGGAAGGGCTGATCCTTCGTTGCCATGAGGACTCCAACGGGCAGCACTGCTGCTGTAAAAAAGGCAGAAGGAGATTCATGGTTTTGCTCCTGATCTGGGACAAGGGGATGTAAGAGATGTCCTCTTAGTTCTCACATACTACTTTTCCTTTTCCACTTCTCCGTATATATTATAGACCAGTTTGAAAACTTTCCTCCTCAAGAAGTTGTCTGTAGAAGACACAGCAGCATGGGCAGGAGCTCAGAAGAAATGCACGCGCTTTTCTTCACCTCTGCTCCTTTCTCTTCCTTTACCTCCCCTCCCACGTTCCCCGTAGAGGAACACCCAGCAGCGGAAAGCACTTTTCTCCTCATCTTGGAGAAGAAAAGATGCTCAGTCCCTGTCTTTCCTCTCTTTTCCCACCCCTCACCTTGCGTAATGGTGTGAACGTTGGATTCACGAAGATAAAGCCAGGCTTAGGATCACGTTCCCTTCTCATGTCCTTACAGGAGAACATTCATCCTGTCCTATCTGACGCTAACACCAGAGGTGTTTTGCCCTAGAGGAGTATTAAAGGTGAATATCTGTAGTAGAGTAAAATCCAGGTCGCCTCATGATAAGTATTTTCTCTGTGTTCTTATTTTAGAGCGTCAAAGTAGCTGCCTAGACTTGTGGCTTAGAGATTGATGTCAGTGATTGCAACGCCGTCAATTTTAAGAAAATTTGACTCTTTGACATTTGGGTTTACAAAGCAAGGTGACAATTCCAATTGCCACACGTAAAATATTTATTTCTCTTTCATATTTTTTTTTTTCTTTCAGAGGATTATTTATTTCTATCTCAGACAGGGGCCACATAAGGTCAATCGTGAACAACTGGCCAGAGAACGATGTTAAGGTACTACCACTCCATACAATTTTTTTTCTAGTTGTTATTTAATCTGCGTTGAGCTTCTTAAGATTAATTAGTATTTGATGGAAATGTAAATGCTAAATAATGCATCCTTGGCAGTTTTTTGACGATGATGGCAAAATATAGCTAAAGAAGATAATATGTATCTTGAAGAGCCGTGTTTTATCCTAAACAGGAGGTTTATGGATTGAGTAGACAGTAAGGATGAGAACTGGACTTGCCAAACTTCTTGTTTTACTTCGATATTCCACCTTCTGAGGAGGTGTTGGGGGATGCTCCTCTGAGTCTTACTTATTGTGTTACGTAGCAGTATGAGAGGAGATCTTGTACCTCAGATGAGAACACAGAAGTAGTTGGGAGCACACATTTTTGCCCAGTATGACCCAGTTGGGTGGAGAACCACAAGGGGAGATGAGGTGAATGACACTTCCCCAAGCTTTTTTGATGTCTGGATTTACAAGAAATGACAAACCCACGTTACAAGCTGCAGTTCCTCGGGGCAGCTTGGATCCTTCCTACTTGCACCCTCAGCAAGTTTGCTGATGACACCAAGCTGTGTGGCACGGTTGACACGCTGGAGGGAAGGGATGCCATCCAGAGGGAACTGGACAGGCTGGAGAGGTGGCCCTGTGCAAACCTCATGAAGTTCAACCAAGCCAAGTGCAGGGTCTTGCACGTGGGTCACAGCAATTTCAAGCACAAATACAGGTTGGGGGGGGAGAATGGCTGGAGAGCAGACCTGAGGAGAAGGACTTGGGGGTGTTGGTGGATGAGAAGATCAACCACATCCTGGGCTGCATCAAAAGCAGCGTGGCCAGCAGGGTGAGGGAGGTGATTCTACCCCTCTACTCTGCTCTGGGGAGACCCCACCTGGAGTAATGTGTCCAGCTTTAGAGTCCTCAGCACAGGAAGGACACGGAATGGGTCACAGCGGAGGGGCACAAAGAAGGCTGGAACCCTTCTGCTATGAAGACTTGCTGAGAGAGTTGGGGTTGTTCAGCCTGGAGAACAGATGACTTCGGGGAGACCTTATAGCAGACTCCAGTAGCTGAAGGGGGCTCCAGGAAAGCTGGGGAGGGACTCCTGATCAGGGAGGGGAGCCATAGGATGAGAGGTAATGGTTTTAAACTGAAAGAGGGGAGATGGAGATGAGATGTGGGGAAGAACTTCTTTGGTGTGAGGGTGGTGAGAGCCTGGCCCAGGTTGCTCAGAGAAGCTGTAGCTGCCCCATCCCTGGAGGAGTTCAAGGCCAGGTTGGATGGGGCTTGGAGCAACCTGGTGTGGTGGGAGGGGGTTGGAACTCAATGGTCTTTAAGGTCCCTTCCATCCCAAACCATTCTGATTCTTTCATACTCAGCTTTCTGGGATTTGAGCAGTGGGTTTCAACAAAGAAAAAGGAGTATAACAGTAAAATATTCCTTGTAATCTGTTCTGTACAAACATACCTGAATTTTTTTCCTGGAAAAAAACCCCACAACTGGTATCACGCTAAAATTTATAAATTTCAGTAATCATGTGTAATTTCACCTGCTTTTTGTTTTCAGGCTGTTGTCGTCACTGATGGAGAAAGAATATTGGGTCTCGGAGACCTGGGTGTGTATGGGATGGGAATCCCAGTAGGAAAACTGTGTTTATATACAGCCTGTGCAGGAATTCATCCAGATAAATGCTTGCCTGTGTGCATCGATGTTGGAACTGACAATACAGTGAGTATGACTGACCTTAGCCATAAGTTATCCCTAAGAAAAGTCTTTATTTAACGCTATTTAGTGCTATAAGAGCAGATTTTGGAGTGCTTTTATTTAAGATAAACCCACATATTTTATGTAAAGGTTAGTGATTTGGAATTCACTATCCCGTTACATTATTGAAATAAAAAAAAACAAACCACGAGTTAATTTGTCGGTGAAACGGTGCGTTTGGAAGTGATTTGAATGCTGTAAAATAGACAAGTCAGGCTGACCTGACTTTTAAGAAGCTGGAAACGTGAATCACATTTATTAAAGCAGTTTATTGTGCACGGTATCGATCCGTTCCAGTTTAAAAGCAGCCCTCACCCCCCCTCGAGTGCCAGCTGAAGTGACTGAGGAGCGATCTAGGCTGGAGGCACTTTAGGGTGGCTCTGTAAATGCAATATCTTTGGTGGGAAATGCGTTACAGTGAACCCTGGCAAGTGTATATTGAGGAAGTGATTCATCCTCCTGCTGTCTTTGATTTCTTTCCTTTTTTTTTTTCTTTTTTTTTTTCAGACGCTCTTAAAAGATCCGTTTTATATGGGCCTGTACCAAAAAAGGGATCGCTCGCAGGTCTACGATGACCTAATCGATGAATTTATGGAAGCCATTACAGACAGGTATATGACACTGAATATTCTGCACAGAAGTATGGCCAATGCTGTTGGCAAAAAAAAATATCATCATAATCCATAACACACTGTCCTTGAAACAGTCATTTAAGGAATAAGGACAGGACTAGAAGTCAAGAAATAGGGCTGTTTTTAGGGCTCTGTAGTGATTTTTCTCTGTGACAGAACGGAGATGGAACCGGTTTAAGCGGTGAAAGGCTTGAAGACATCATCTTTCCAAAGTTAATTTGATTCCGTGCGAGATTTGTTTTAAAATTCTTTTATTTCTTGATGTTGTCTAGTGATAGGAATATTTGCCATGTTCTGTAGGTATGGCCAGAACACGCTTATCCAGTTTGAAGACTTTGGAAACCACAACGCTTTTCGCTTTTTGAGAAAATACAGAGAGAAATACTGTACCTTCAATGATGATATTCAAGGTACAGCCTTTGTTCATGTTTCTTAATGTATATGCAGAAACCTTTACCTAAAACCATTATCTGCTGTGTACATCTGTCCAGCTGTCCTTAGATTTGTACTGCTTTTACAGGGACAGCTTCGGTGGCCTTGGCAGGACTGCTGGCAGCGCAGAGAGCCACCGGGAAACCACTTGCAGAGCAGAAGGTGCTGTTCCTTGGAGCAGGAGAGGTGAGTTCCCTTAAGGGCTCTAGAACTTAAAAGAGATTTAACTTTGTATTTTCTGGTTCTTTAAGATTGTGGAGATTTGAATTCTCTGAATTCCATTGCAGAACTTCTTCTATAAAGCCCACCCATTAACAGAAGGGACGACCTGCTTAATTAGGATTATTTGAAAGTTGTTTAACATTTGCAAGGACTCAAGTTTTTCACTCTCTTAGGTGGACTTAAAAAAAGCATCAGGGTATTTTGTGTAGTTGAAGGGGAATTTACTGTAAAACTATGGATGAAAATGGGATGATCATGAGCCAGCAATGTGCCCTTGTAGCCAAGAAGGCCAATGGCATCCTGGGGGGCATCAGGAAGAGTGTGACCAGCAGGTGGAGGGAGGTTGTCCTCCCCCTCTGCTCTGCCCTGGGGACACACCAGCTGGAGTACTGTGCCCAGTTCTGGGCTCCCCAGTTCCAGAAGGACAGGGAACTGCTGGAGAGGGGACAGCAGAGGGCTACAAAGAGGATGAGGGGCCTGGAACATCTCTCTGATGAGGAAAGGCTGAGGGACTTGGGTCTTTTGAGTCTGGAGAAGAGAAGGCTGAGGGGGGATCTGATCAAGGCCTATAAATCCTTCAAGGGTGGGTGTCAGGAGGATGGGGCCAGGCTTTTTTCAGTGGTGCCCAGGGACAGGACAAGAGGGAATGGGCACAAACTTGACCATAAGAAGTTCCATCTCAACATGAGGAGGAACTTCTTTCCTGTGAGGGTGGCAGAGCCCTGGAAGAGGCTGCTCAGAGACACGGTGGAGTTTCCTTCTCTGGAGATGTTCAAATCCCACCCGGACATGTTCCCGTGCGACCTACTGTGGGTGGACCTGCTTGGCAGGGGGGTTGGACGAGATGATCTGCAGAGGTCCCTTCCAACCCCGTATCATTCTGTGATTCTGCAGATGTGGACCACCTGAGTCCTGTGTTTGGATTGCCCATCAAACACGGCTTCTCGTTCATGGAACCGTAGCACGTGAAGGACGTTTCTCCCTCAAACGCCATCGCTTATTCCCGTACCTTCTCAAACCTGACATCAAAGAGACCTCCCGGCGCTATTATCAACACAAATACTACCTGCCTAAATAAACCCCCTGGAGAGCCGTGCATATGGCTTTGCAAGATACCCATCTCAATTTCCAAAATATGCGTTAGCAGACTCTCCAAGTTGTTGTCACAACTCTGCCAATTAGAGAGGGAAAGGAGGGACGGGGGTAACGCGGAGCAGATTTTACCGGCGTTTAGCGGGGTTTTCATTTCAAGTGACAGAAGCGTGCCTATTCCTCTGACAAAACAGCAATTTAAAAAAAAAAAAAACACAAACCTAAAAAACCCACCCCAAACCTGCATCATTGTTTCCGGCACCGACAGATGTCCTTCAAGTGTTCATCTAAACAAATATTGCGAGGGTTATTGCAAAATGTTATGAACTCATATAAAGCAGTCGAAATGTTACGCTCAGTGCGTTCATCTGTGCTCACAATTAAGAAACATGGAGAAATATGGTCAATAAAGCTCCTCCGTGTATCAACAATTAAAAAAAAAAAAAGCTGAGACTTGAATGGGATGAACCTAAAAAAAGAAATAAAATAAAATAAAAAATCTTCTCTTATATATGCAGCGATTTCTTTCTCTGCATAATAAACGGATGTTCACTCAGAGGGGGGGAATAAAACATTTTGCACAATGTTTGACTTTGGTTCATACTGGAGGAATCATAGAATGGTTTGGGTTGGAAGGGATCTTGAAGATCATTCAGTTCCACCACCCTGCCATGTGGGTCCCCATGGGCAGGGACACCTCCCACCACACCAGCTTGATCCAAGCCCCCTCCAACCTGGCCTTGAAGCCTTCCAGGGATGGAGCAACCATAGATTTTTAGACAACAGAGGAATCCCTGAGCATGGAAGCGGGTCCCGAGCTGAACCCATCTCCTCAACCCACCCCACCAGGAGACACCAGACAATGCCGTTCTTCTGCCAGGACATGGAGGATAGACCTAGATCCCCTCCAGCAAAATTCCTACCAACTCTTGCTCATCCAAACCAAAATTACTCATTGCAAAGATCTGTTTTTAGCAAGTTCCTTGCAAAAAAAAAAAAAATGAAAAAGCTTCAAAAAGGTGACAAACTCTTTTTACAATATCCTTAAAATGAAATACTGGTTTTCAATTTAGGCTGATTATGTCACTGTAAAAACGTTTTTCAAACCAACTGAAGGGAAACAGCCCGAATAACACAGACGGATGCCGACTTTGGCTTAAATTGCCAGTTCACACGAAACTCAGCTTCTTTCTGTACTTAACCTCAAGAAAACATTCAAAATTTGAACATTTGCTGGAATGGAAAGACTCTTCTTTACTTCTACTAACTGCTGCACTTATAATGCTTTCCCCTCTTCAAACCCATTCCCCACCTCAAAACCAGTGTTGCCCAGTTGTAGCGTCTCCTGTTCGAGACAGCTCTCAAGCCCTCGCTAATTAAACACTAATTTTTGGCTGGGGTAGGGGACCCATGCTGGCCATAACTGCTGTTTCCACGGGCACAGCTGTGGCCTTCAATCCCACAGAAATCTCTCTGGTCCCCATTCTCAGAGGGCTAAATTTTTAATGGTTTTACTCTCACACCAGTTTTGGCAGGTAAACCAGTACTGCTGCCTCACCTTGCAGATGGGAACTGGGATGCAGAGGCCACCTCCACCCTAGAAAATTGAGATATCTGGCTAAAAACACGTATCAGCTTCAAGAACAAGAACCTTCAGCACAAGAACCTGAAATAAATCAGAATCACAGAACGCTATGGGGTTGGGAGGGACCTCTGGAGACCGTCTAGTCCAACCCCCTGCCAAAGAAGGTCCACCCAGAGCTGGTTGCACAGGAACGTGTCCAGGTGGGGTTGGAATGTCTCCAGAGAAGGAGACTCCACCACCTCTCTGGGCAGCCTCTGCCAGGGCTCTGCCACCCTCACAGGAAAGAAGTTCCTCCTCATGTTGAGATGGAACATCTTGTGTTCAAGTTTGTGCCCGTTACCTCGTCCTGTCATCGGGCACCACCGAAAAAAGACTGGCCCCATCCTCTTGACAAACCCCAGACACAACATAACCAGATCTTCCTCCTTTCCCCTTCCACGTGATGCCATTCCCTCAGAGTGACAGTTGACACTCAAGTTGACACTGGTGCTAACCAACCCACGAGACGCAGAAGCAATCAGCCTCATTAGCTTCAGGCTAGTTCACACATTTGCCTGAAGGGGCTGTATTTTATTAATTATGCCATCATCTCGCACAGCTTTGGGGAGAAGAAAGCCCCCACCTTCAGCCGAGCATCATCTGGCCTTCAAGGCACGCTTGCAACCTTCAGGTCCCTCCGGAGGAGATGCCACCAAAGCCAGGTTCTTCTCCAAACGGTGATGGCACTTCAGGCTATGCCTTCTTTGAGGAAAAAACCCAACTTCTAAAGAGGTTTTTTGCAAGCTTGAGGGGCCTTTGGTGACATTTCGCATTCTTTGAAAAAAACCTCTTGCATGGGGAGAGAAGAGAAGGGATTAGGGAGGAAAATGTCACCATCTGAGCTCGTCTTGGGCCTCAGTGCAAGGAGGCAGCCGAGGCTCTGTTGAATATTTAGCGACTCTTTGCGGCGCGCTGGGCTGAATTTATCATCAACGCATTAAATTCAGCCCCATCACCGGGCAGCCACGGCAAGGCAGAAGGCTCAAAAATAATTAAAAAAAAAAAAGAAAAACCCACAAAAAAACCCACAAAAAACCCCACCTTTCACGGATTTAGAGCTTTAAAACACGATGTCTACGAAAAGCCGTAGATTAACGGGAATCTGAATGCGGCCACGCTCGCTGAAACCTCCCAGGGAAACTTAATCAAGGGAGTTTAAACCTTTTGAAGCGCGATTCCGGCTCCCGACGCTTCGCCCTCCCGGGAAACCCACACCCAGTTCATTCCCTGCTCTTTAAAATGCCAAAAATTCTAGAGCTGGAGTAATCTTACCTCGTACGGATAGGCAGAAGTTACAGGAGAAACATACCCTACTGCAAAGGAATTAATTTAATAAGAAGGGAAAAAAAATTTTTTTTGATATAAAAAATATAGCAAATTATGAGTATTTCAGCGCGTTTCCCATTTGTCCCATGTAAACAAAATGGGTTTTTTTAGGGAAATCCCACTAATCCTGGGAATGGCTGACAGTGATTTACTTCTCCGGGGGGGGCAACGCTGATGGGGAACCTCCACCCACCTACGCGTTTATTGCGACACCCCCCACCAAAGTGGAGTAAAAGCATCTTGCAAAGGGGGGACGTGGACCTTCTGTGGCCCCCCCCCTCCGACCACACAACTCAACCACCTCCTCGAGGTGATGGGGGGACACCCCGACATTCATCGTTATTACGAACGATCGCCGGGGTACTACTGAAATCATCCTCAGCCTTCTGAATAACCTTAACAATCACAGAGCGTCGCTCCCGCCGTTCGTTAACGGTTATTAATTATCGACAGGCACGAAGCGCCCCGGTTCCTCCCTCAGCTCCCGTTTTCTCCCCAGCCAACCCAAAAGCGGCGTGATTTATCTCGCTTGAACGGAGGGGCTTTTTCAGACTTGATTTGACTGCGACATAAATCAGCTCCGGAATGAATTCCGGGGGGAATGAATTCCTTGTTAACAGAATAAATATGTATTAGGAGATCGGACGCGGATAAGTTGGGGTTTGTCGAGCTCCTCGTGATTCATAGAGCCGCGCGCGGGTTCAGCTGGCTGCCTTTCCTCCTCTCTGCAGGCTGGTGACAACCGACCGGGAGGGGATGGAGGTCCTTCCCACCTCCCACCGCCCCTGCGTGACCCAAACAGGGGACAGGGATGGCAGTGGTGGCTCCAGTCCTCTTCAATCTATTCATCGGTGACCTGGATGAAGGGATGGGATGTCCTCTCAGCAAGTTTGCTGATGACACAAAACTGGCTGACACCCCAGAAGGCTGGGCCACCATCCAGAGACACCTGGACAGGCTGGAGAGATGGGCAGAGAGAAACCTAATGAAATTCAATGAGGCTAAGTGTAGGGTGCTGCACCTGGGGAGGAAGAACCCCCTGCACCAGGACAGGTTGGGGGTGACCTGCTGGAGAGCAGC
>JAOTQQ010000019.1:2027480-2053409 GCA_026546715.1 Gallinago undulata | reverse complement strand
AGCCCCTTCCAGTCCCTCAAGGGGCTCCAGGAGAGATGGGGAGGGACTCTGGATCAGGGAGGGGAGCCCTAGGATGAAGGGTAATGGCTTCAAACTGAAAGAGGGGAGATTTCGGGTATAGCTCTTCGGTGGGAGGGTGGTGAGAGCCTGGCCCGGGTTGCCCCGAGAAGCTGTGGCTTCTGGAGGGGTTCAAGTCCACGTTGGAGGGGGTTTGGAGCAACCTGGTGTGGTGGGAGGTGTCCCTCCCCATGGTAACAGGTTGGAACTGGCTGGTCTTTAAGGTTCCTCCCAACCCAAACCGTTCTATGAAGTCACGAGTGAAAATTCTCTGGCAAAACATGAAGGAACTTGTTTGAAAATGTGCTGCCCTGGCTTCAGCTGGGCCGTGGTTTGGCTCTGGGGTGGGAATGGTGTGACAGGGTGACGGTGGTTTTGGTTGTTACTGAGCTCATGAGGCCTTTTCTGCTCCTCACACCGCCCCACCAGCGATGAGCTGGGAGCCACAATGGTTTGGGAGGGGTCACAGCTGGACCCCAACTGACCCCAACTGACCATGGGGACATTCCATGCCATGTGGCTTCCTGCTCGGAGTATAAAGCTGGAAAAGAAGAAGGAAGCTGGGGGGGGGGGGGATGTTGGTAGTGATGGAGTTTGTATTCCCAAGTCACTTTTAAGCCTGATGGAGCCAGGATTTCCTGGGGGTGGCTGAACACCCATGGGTAGAAAAGCAGAGGTCTGCAGTAGAAAGGATCAGTCTGTGCACTGTCAGGAAGGAAAGGGGAGATTTCCACAAGAGGAGCATGATTTCTGGTGCCACAGGTGGCTGATGGCTCCAGGAGAAGGTCTGGATAGTGTGGCAAAGCCTGTAGGGTGCTGGGGTGGAAGACTTTTGGAAAAAAAAAAAAAAAAAAGGAGATCTGAACTAGAGAGAAAGCTCTCCAGACAGCAGCAGTTGGACTCGGCGTGTGTTGTTCTCTGCAGCCAGATGTCCACGTCATTGCAATCACTGAGGGTGTTAATTGGCACCCAGGTGGATGCTACTCGCAGTGAGACTGAAGTTCTAATTGCCTTGGTGCCACCTCTCCATCGGTGGAAGCCAACGCTTGTCCTCAGAGGTCCTCCTTCCAGGTCAGAGCCGAGCAGAGCTCCTGGACCTTTGTTGAGGTGCTCTCTAGGTCACCGTGCAGATGATTCCCTTCCTGAAGCCCAAGACAAAAAGCATCCTGAGAAATATTTTTTGAGCCCCGGGGGCTGAAAACGTCGTTTCTACCTCGGGTCGGAGGTGACAGCCAAAAACCTTGGATAATGTGAGAGAAGCTTTTACTCCTCTCAGTCAAGACTTTCCCGACATCACTGTTGGACTTTAGGTTGTATTTCGAACGCGTCACTAATAATCAAAGCTCTTGATTATTTTGACACACCCCCACCCCCCAGGTAACCTTTTCCCTTTGTATATCTTTTACTGGAATTGTAAAATGGCCTATAATGGGCTGATGTGATTGGCTTGAAACAAGCCCCCTACATTAAAATTGTTAATTATGGTAAGAAAGGCTTCTTGGGCTATGAGGGAGGTGGAAACAGGGCTGAGGAAGAGGGAGTTGCTGCAGGGATGGATCCTCCCCAGGCTGTTGATAAAGCTCACACAGGCTTTTATGTTCTTGCTGCTTTCTTTTCTTTTTCTTTTTTTTTTTTTTTTTTTTTCTTCCTTTCTTGATAAAACCAGCTGTAGAGAAAGGCTCAGTTGGACCTTTATACCGCGCGGAACATGTTGTGCGATGCCAGCACTTATGCTTTTCTTAATAAATCCCACTCAAATTCAAATGCTTCCCCCTCCTGTACCATTATAGGTTCAATTTGGTGTTCCGTAGCGTTCGTTTTTCAATCTAAAGTCGGGCACCGGGGGAAAAATCTCCCGCTTGTACTTGGGCACGATTATTTACAGGTGCAGGGTTGTGGGGTTTGGGGGTGCACCCAGCCTCGGGGTTGACCTGCTGTCCCAGGGTGACCTCATGGTTGGAGGTTTCCTGGCGTTATCTGCTCTAGGTGACTTCAGATTTAATTTTTTTAAAAAAAAAGAATATCTATATTTCTGAAGCAGGGAGGTAATGTGAAAGGAAGGGGAAGGGAAAGGTGAAATAAATGTGGGGTTTTTTATGTTTCTCTGGGTGGGGAGGGCAGGGCTTTCAGGGACACGTGAGCAGAACTCCTCAGAGGTTCAGCTTTCCTTGGAGCTGCAGATCTTGGAGCATCAAAGAGATGCCTTTTTCCTCCAGCCCCGTGCATTGACACGCTGATAGTGAGGACACCTGCCAGGGACCTTTTCTGGAAGCTCGTGGGGTTTCCACGTTGGGTTTTTCAAACACTCCCTGCAGGTGCTTGGGAGGTGTCCAACCCTGCAGGGGGATGAGCAGGGCAAGACAGGACAATTTCTTTACGAGGTTGGAGCTCCCTCTGTGTGGTGGGTTTTTTTTTTCCATGATATGCCCGAGAGGGCTGATTTCTGCCTTGTCCAGACACGTTGCAGAGCACGGCAGCTCCCTTTGGCCCCTTCTCCCAGTTTTTTGTTTGGTTGGTGTTTTTTTTTCCCATGGGAAGGAGAGCAGGCAGGGAAAAGAAGTAGTGGATGCCTTGCTCTGAAAGGTTGCTCTGTGAGGGCGGTGAGACCCTGGACCAGGTTGTCCAGAGAAGCTGTGGCTGCCTGGAGAGCTTCAAGAGCAGGTTGCATGGGGCTTTGAGCAACCTGGTCTGGTGGGACGTGTCCGTGGTAGGGCTGGATGGTCTTTAAGGTCCCTTCCAACCCAAACAATTCCATGATTTTATGACTGGGGAGGGTGTTGCTGCCTGAGGGCATGGGATACATGGTGGGAAGAGCATTTTAGGATTGTTACAGGACGTTTAGAGGAGGAAACAAAGGCAGGGATTAATGTGTTTTGGGGAGGAACAAGGGTGGGAAAACAGGACTCAACGGGCTGGTTGTGTGAGCAGTGCTGTCTGTCCTGCGAGCTCATTAATGTCCCTTTCTAATTATTTCCAGGGGGAGGGATTCTTTTCTGTGCGTAGAGGGGTCTGAGAGTGAGGACTGCAGTGGGACCATGGGTCGGGGGCGTGAACGTGGGGAACAGGATGAAGCCCACCAGGGCAGGAGGTGATGCCCCCACCTCACGATGTTCTGAGCATCACCCCCTTCGGGGCATCCCAAAAGAGGAGCCAGGAACCCATTTGGAGGCGGCGTTGGAGGAAACACAAAGGAGCACACCTGAAAATTTGGGGGTTGAACGATGGTAGCCGGTACCTAGGGGGCAAAGCGGAAGAGGGATGCGGGTCACAGATTTTTCTAGCATCTTTTTGGCAGCGAAGGTTCAGGGATTGCAGGAACTTCAAGGAGCTTGCGAAGCCTGTAGGGTGTGAAAACTCTTCGTCTTGACTTCTTCCAGAAAAGAGGCAGAATTTCAGGGAGGTTTCGCCTTCTCGGAGATCTCCTGTGGGTATGAACTTTTGGGATCGTTTGGGAAAGGCTTTAAACTCGGCGAGGCTTCGGCGGTTTTGAGACCAAAGCAGATACCTGAGGAAATGCTAACGAGGTGAGCTGATTAAAAAATACCCTGATCGAAAGCCAGACCCGCTCTGCTGGAGAGAGAAGCATAATTCTGCCTGGCTCTTGGTGTAAACATGAAAACCATTTGGCCAAACGCTTCTCCGCGTGGATCCAGATACACGGCCAGCGACCAAACTGGTTTCCTACCGAGCGTAGACTGGGATGACGCCTGGGAGGCAGATGGTTTCTTGTAGCAGAGAAAGAGCTGAAATAGCTTCAGATTCTTCAGATTTCCTTCTGCGAGGCCGCGGCACCAAAATTGAGCTTGAAAGATCCAAGCAAGGAAAGAAATAAAAATAAAAGAAATAAAAAAATAAAAGGAAAGAAATTGTGTAACGCCGCAGCCTGCGATTGATTTGAGTGGAAAAAGAGGGATAAAATGTTTGCGCCGCGTAAGTCAGCCGGCACCGTTTCATCTCCTCGTCTCATTTGGACCCGTTGAAAAATAATTGTCTCTGCAGAGAGTTGATTTATTATTTTTATTTTTTATAAACAGTGCGGGCCGTTAGGATTTGGTGGGTTTTTTGTTGTTTTTTTTTGTGCCTGAAGATCTATTTATATACAAATTAATACCCGTTGATGAAGTGGGGAGGGGGGTTTAGCTCAGCCCTGCGTGTTTGCGCCTATTTTTAAGCGCTTGATTAACAAAGCTGCCCCCACCTTCTGTGTACCCGGAACAAATTAATCTATCCCACCAATAAGAATATTTTTCAGGTAGTCTAATTAATCCTGAGCTTCATTTTAGTCTTTTTACAAAGGATGTAGAAGAAACCCTCAGAAAGAATATAGGGATAACTATACGTTTTAGAGCACACAACTGATGAAAACACCTATTTTGGAGACTTTTTGGAGCTCCGAGACCACACCGGTGCCAACTGAGGAAGAGAAAATGGGATTTTTTTTCTGCCTTCACCATCCGAGAGCAGCTTCCAGCAGGGACGGTGACCTTGGGCCATTTTCTTCACCGTCCAAATGACCTGGGGCGGTGATGTTGCCTTGACATCACCTGGCATGGGAAGAACTCTCATCTGATAGATTTAATCGATTTCTGAGGTCAGGAGAGACCGTTACGATCGTCTGGCTTGACAGTTACTACGATCAATTGTGAATATGTCGGGCTCCAGCCCGGTCAGGGAGGTGGAAGGAGATCAGGGAGGACTTTTCTTCCCCCCAGTGCAAAACCAGTGGGTATTTGCTGGGTTTGGTTTATGAGTTTGTTTTCCTGTTTCATTATTATTTTTTTTTTCTGGAGGCATCTGAGTCTGGTTGTGGCTGGAGATGGGGCCTTGCAGAGCCTTGTGGTTGTGCACAGAAGCTGGTTCACCCGTGGTGGTGATGTCTTTCTTCTCCTGGAGATGCTGGTGTGCTGGCCAAGCAGAGAAGCTTTCGGGTATCGTTTCTGTCCCCCAGCTCCCATATGAGATATGGGATCAGAACAAAGTTTTTTCC
Source organism: Gallinago undulata (assembly GCA_026546715.1). Classification (NCBI taxonomy): domain Eukaryota; kingdom Metazoa; phylum Chordata; class Aves; order Charadriiformes; family Scolopacidae; genus Gallinago; species Gallinago undulata. Next base: position 2,048,365 of record JAOTQQ010000019.1, on the reverse strand, counting down.
CCAAAATTAGATGGGAAGGGACTTTTTGCTGCCTTCTGCAAGATAAGGACAGGGAACTGCTGGAGAGGGGACAGCAGAGGGCTACAAAGGTGATGAGGGGCCTGGAGCATCTCTTTGCTGAGGAAAGGCTGAGGGACTTGGGTCTTTTGAGTGTGGAGAAGAGAAGACTGAGGGGGGATCTGATCAAGGCCTATAAATGCTTCAAGGGTGGGTGTCAGGAGGATGGGGCCAGGCTTTTTTCAGTGGTGCTATCCCTTTTTTCAGGGATAGGACAAGAAGAAATGGGCACACAAACTCGAATATATGAAGTTCCATCTCAACGTGAGGAGGAACTTCTTTTGTTTGAGGGTGTCAGAGCCCAGGAAGAGGTTGCCCAGAGAGGTGGTGGAGTCTCCTTCTCTGGAGACATTCCAACCCCACCTGGACACGTTCCTGTGGGACCTGCTGTGGGTAGCCCTGCTTTGGCAGGGGGTTGGACTAGATGATCTCCATCTTCCAACCCCATATTGTTCTGTGATTCTATGTGGGGTAGGGGGTTGGAACCAGTCCCTAAGTCACAGCTTCTCCAGCAAGATCCTCACCAGTGCAATGCTGGCACTTCAGCCCATCTTCTCCTTTGCCCGTAGCGCCCGAAATTTCAATTTCTGGAGAATAAAACCAAGCCAGCCTGGCAAGAATCAGTCTCCGCAACGTAATCAGAGAGGAACTGGGTGGATTGCAGGGAATGGGAGACGAGGTTAGTGGAACTAATTGGCTTCATTAACCTGATGGCTGAGATATGACTGATAGCAGAGGTATTATTTGACCTTTTGATTTATCCTTGAGCATTATGGGAACATAATTCTCGCCATTAGGGTGACACAGAGCAGCGGGGTGGCAAGGAAAGCTCTGTACCACCCGGCTTGCCGGGGAGTGGGAGTTTGCCGTGTGTACTGGGAATATAAATAACCAGATCAGCCCAGAATCAACAGTTTTGTCGGCTGTACTGGGGCCCTGCCAGCTACAGACTCTACATATGTAATTCTTCTTATCATTCTTTCTCTTGCACCGGTCCCGTAACGACCCCGTTGCATAAGGAGGGAGTTTTAATGGGGTTATAAAAGGGAAATATTTCCTCAAATCTCTTGCCAGCGGAAGGCTTTGTGGAGGACGGACTGCCCCGCTCCCTTCCTAAAGCCAAGGATTTATCCCTGTGGTTGTCTGGGAAAAAGAAAATAATAATGAAAAAAATGTAAAGAATTAAAAAAAAAAAAAAAAGCGAGCTCCTTGGTTGCAGGTGAGTGGAAAAGCATCGCTGGAGATCCGGCCGGGAGCCCAGGCTCGTGTCTCTTTTGTGGCAGCGAAATAATGCCTTGTGCTTGACACTACAGCTGCTGTTTCACACCTCACTGGGCTTAATTTTATGAATAAACAGTATACTAATTGTTTCAGCTTTCAGGGCAGCGGGGTTTGCAAGGCAGCCTAGTCATGCCAGGAATTTAAGTTTATGTAATTGGGGTTTTTTTTAATTTTTTTTGAATTTTTTTTGTTGTTTTTTTTTTTTGCTGGGGATTGCAGGAATGGTCTTCGGCCAGCCGGGGCACGAAATGTCGGTGCCCCGTGCTGGGTGAGAACCTGCCTGGTCCTTACACCACCCGAGCATCCTCCACGGGGTGTGGATCCCACCGCGCTGCCATGCCAAGGCTCTGGCAGATGCTGCCCTGCCGTGATGCTCCTTCAGAAAGCAGAAAGAGAAGCCAAAGCAGCTCCGAGACCTTTGAAAGCAAAGCTTTTCGGGGATGGTGATGAGGGTGCGAGAAGCCCCCCGTGGCTTTTCTTCCCACGTGTGGTCCCAAGGAGCTGCCACGATGGACCTGGTGTGGCTAAAGCAAGGGCAGAGGAGAGGTTAAGCGTCCATACACCCAAAGGAAGTTTGGGAATGGTTTTAATGGTAACTTGTAGGGATGCCATCCAGACGTGTGGGGTATTTCCCCTGCCCGATGGCTCTCTGCGTGGTTTTGGTCCACCCTGGGGGGGGTGAAGCACCCCGCCGGCCCGAGCATCTCTCAAACCACCCCCTCGCCCCCAGCGCCGCCGTCTCCCCTCCCGCAGAATAAACCCAAACACGCCGTCTCCTTGGGTTTGCCTTTCAGCTCCCCCATCCCATCTGCTCCTCTCCTCCTCTGCTTCCTCCCCTCATCATCCCTCTGCGCCAGATGGTCCCTCTCTCCCGCGCGGCCCCGGCAGCGCTCTCTGCTCCTCCTCCCCTCCGGGCACCCTCAAACCTCGCCAAGCCCCAGGAGTTTTCTTGCAAAGCTCGTGAAACTCGATGTTTTTAGCGATGTCCCAGCTCCTGCGATGATTGCTGGGTTGCAGCTGTTTTCTTTTAGCTTCAAAACCAAAGTTTCTAGACCCAGGGCTTGCATTTATCTTATTTAGTTCCTTGGGAATTTTTAAGCTGATCAGGTGGGATTTCTCCTTGATCTTTGAAACCCACTAAGCTCTCTGGCTGCCTTTTTCTTCTCCATTTGAGGGATATTGTCCGTTTGCCTCATTCCTTTCAACTTTCTGCTGACTGGTCAGATCCACGCTCCAGTTTGGGGTGGCTTTTTCCTATTTCATCTCTTCTCACTATTTAGCAGCGACACTGAATAATTTAATCTTTCTCTGCCAGCTAGGTAGGCATCCAGCTTCTTCTGCACCAAAGAAGGACATTTTTATAAGCAGTTGGAGCAAGCACGAGGAGGTAACGCAGCCACCCATCCCTGCCAGCCTGGTCCACGCCTGCTGGTGGTGGAGCTTCTGCCAGGATGGGGATTCCCATGGGAGGTTTCATTTAGAGGGTCACCATGACATAGAGTTGTCAAAGTGGTTTGGTTTGGTGATGGTTTTTATGGTTGGTTAGGTTAACGGTTGGACTAGATGATGGACTATGGTTGATGGTCAGACTGGATGATGGACTACGGTTGATGGTCAGGTTGGACTATGGTTGGTGGTTAGGTTGATGGTCGGACTAGATGATGGACTACGGTTGATGGTCAGGTTGGACTATGGTTGGTGGTTAGGTGGATGGTCGGACTAGATGGTCTCAAAGGTCGCTTCCAACCTATATAATTCTATAACTCTAAGCCTTTCTCTTGCTCAACACATTTCATTAATTTATTTTGGGATATTTTCCTCTCTAGGACAGGCTCTAGTGCTGGTTGGAAAAACCCAGGCCGTGCCCATGGAAGTTGCGGTGGTGACAGAGGAGACGGACAAAAGGACGATGGGATGTCCCCTCTGCTAGGGAAAGCAGTCACGGCCAGATAGCCAGGCCGAGACAGTGGTCCAGACAAGCCCTTCACGCCAAAGAAGTCAGGATTTTGGGCTAATCTAAGCGTGTATATGCACAGGTGCCAGGGAGTTATGCTTTTTGAAGGCATTTGATCCGCTCTTGGACGGTTGAGTCAAAGGGAAGCCACCACACGCTGCTGCATCCCTGCAGGAGACTTGCCATCCCGAATCCACCATCTGCCTGCTTCGCCGGTGGATGCGGCGTCTTGTTTTCACAGTTACAGATGGCTCGAAAAGTTAAATCAACTTGACACAGCCATGGCACAGAATCTTTCCTTCCCTCCCGCTCGTGCGTGTCAGCGCGGCCCATGACAATCCATCAGCCGTGGTGACGGGTGGTTATCACCAGTAGAGAAAGCCCCGGTGTTGGAGCAAGCTTCAGCCTCGTTATTTTCCAAGCAACATCTGCAAAAGCCCATCTGCTCGTGTCTCTTCATCAGTAAAAGTCCTAGATTTGGAGGTTTGGAGGGTTTTTTTTTTCCGCAATCTGTCTGGCCTGGAGCTGGGCTGGTGAACCATGTGTGATCCAGGTCTCATCCCACCCTTGCTGTGGTCCACGTCCAACTCAACGGGAGGCTGAGTGGTTTCTGAATGAAAAAAACCAAACCCCAATCCTTCTTTTGAAGAGCAATTATCACTCAACTGCTTTTATTTCTTATTCTAGATGACGATATTCTTTCTTATTATTTCCATCTTATTCCATTTTATTTCTTATTTTTTATTACTTGCTGGTTTTTCAACTCAGTGTGTAACCCTTTCAACCTCCTAGTTCAACTCTGGTCCCTTATGTGGAAAGAGCAAGGGCTGGAGATGTCTTCTCGAGCCGTTTTAATTCGGGAGCCATCGCTGCTGGACAGAGAAGAGTCCTCACCTCTGAAACATCACGCTCGCTCTTAGCATTTGATCTCCAAGCGGTGGCCCAGGAGGATTTGACTCCATGGTCTCTGCTCCGGTGAAAGCCACGTATGTCGAGATACCAAATCCTGGCCTCCAAGTGGGCAATACTGAAGAGAAACCTAAAATTGAAGAGTTTAGAGGCCGGCGCTATGTGGATTCGTGCCTGCTCGTGAGTCTAAATATGTTTACCTGCTAACCCGTGGGGAGGTGAAGAGGTTAATTAGAGCAGAGATAATCAAGCGCTCCACTGAAGCGGGCTGCCTGGGCTTGATTGCTCCGATTACTTCAGCAGCACCTTTAAAACAAATTCCAGTCTGCCCTTAGAAACAGGATAAAAACGAACATAAATGGGCTATTTAAGGGAATATAAATAAAAGGGAGCGAAGTGGCTGTGCAGTCTGTGATAAATCGATGCTAATATCCCAACTAAACCCATTCAGGGCCTTATTATATTCTACTATTTCTATTTCTTCTCCCCCAAATCCCCCTCGTCTCCATCGGCTGGACTAGCAGTGGCCTGGCGTGTCGTGGGGAGGTGACACTGGGTCTCTTGTCCCCGTGAACAGCGGTGCAGGGGTGAGTGAGGATATTCGCCTCTGCATGCGGGATTTTGAGTTAAATCCTGAGAATTATGCACTAATTTATTTATTTTATTAAAAAAAAAAATGGAGAAAGAGGATCAGGACGTTTGCCCTCTGTGGGAGATGCTGGTCCCGCGGGAAAGGTCCCTCAAAGAGGTGATCACTCTTTGGTCTGAGGTCCGAGGTCCACTCTTGGACCTCCATGGTCTGAGGTGGCCTCTTCATTGCTCTCTTCTCCTCCCGACGCCGTTTCCAGGAGCTGGCCCCGCTCAGCCTACGCCGAGCTTGGAAAACACAGCGGTTAACATGGAATTCTTTTGGGAAATGGAGTGGCGACCGGCGTGAAGAGATGTCCCCAGGGAGAGAACCACCAGGGAGATGGGGCTGGACCGACTGTCACCTCCAGCAAGCACGTAGCCCTAAATAATTAACCCAAAAAGCTGAAACTATCGCTATGGCTTTGATAGCGCTTTTTGATAGAGGGTTAGGGGCTGATGCCAGGTCTGCTGGAGAAGCTGTAAAGGTTCTCTTTGGCTTCCACAGGATCTGGACATCCCTGGGAGGTTTGGTTGTACAACCCATGGAAGCCATTGGACTCATTCCCATGAACCCTGGTGATATTTGGGTCACCAGGAGATAATCATGAGAAAATAAAGAAGTTCTGAGCTCGGCATCGTGCGTTTGGGCACCGTCCTCTCTCTTCCCATCCACCTGAGCGGTGGCCAGCATCGCAGAGGTGGAACAGCCGTTAGCAGAACACAGGTTGATCGTGGGATGGTGGAATCATTTAGGTTGGAAAAGACCCTCAAGACCCTTAGGGACACCAATGTTTCAATAAACGGTGACATTTAATAACAAACAGCAAACTTTTGTTACTAAATGTCTTCCCATCCTCAGCAGGAGGTGATGATTTTCTTCATTGCCAGGTTCAGCCTCTTCCTAAGTATTTTGGCCAAGGCCAATGTCATTTTTTCAGTCCTTGAATCTCCCAGGGGAGAGGAGTGAAAACTATTTTAATCTTTGCTTTCAACTCTTTTTTTCTAGCACATCTTTTCCACCTCTGGCAGGGAAATAAACGCCAACTCCGGTACCGTAGTTCTTCCCCCCCAGGTGGAGCTGGGCTGCAGATACAACCGTATAAAATCTCACTTATTTTTAGGCTTTTATTTGGATTTGGAGTCCTTTGACAGCAGCCAATAAAGACGGTCCCAAACAGAGGCAGCTGGTCTACAAGTGTGGTTGACAAGCATAAATAAATAAAATTAATTGAAATAGAAAGACCTTCTGCTTCTTCATGGCGACAAGCAAAGCGCTTCACTAAAAATGGATGGACTGCAGAGAAGCAGAAAATAATTAAGAGCTGCTGTAATAAGCTGGGGAGATCATTTTCTCCTGGACACTTCACTTTTTTTAATGGAAAAAGGTGTTTTCAGTCAAATTTTTTCCACTAGCCACACCGGTATTTTATTTTAAATTTTTTTTTTTTTTTTTTTTGGAGGTGGAGGGGAAGATCTGAATGCCCCACGTTCTAAAAAAGTGGGGTGGGAGGCTGTGATCTGGGATGTGGGGAGGCTGTGATTGGGAGGCTCGGTCTGTTCCTATACCTTATCTCGCAGTCACTCTTCTTCTGCCGGCGCGAGGAAATAACTCTGCCTTCTCCCACTTTATCTGAGATGATAGAAAAAAAAAAAAACAAAACCAAAACAAAAACTAACCATCTGAGCAACAAACCAGGCTTTCTCTCCTCTCTGCATACCCCAAAAAAAAAAAAATATATATATACACCGTAAGCAGCTGCAGATAAGTGGGTGAATAGAGGTCGGATTTAAAATAAAACATAAATATCCTAAAAAAAGGATATTTTTTTTAGACGTCTTCTATTCCTGACCCCTCTGCTGAACGTAGCCTCAACCTGATTTTAATTTGCTTTGGTCAGGGGGTAGGTTAAAACCTCCTTATTTGAGCCCGGTATTTTTAGACGCAAAAGACAGAATGCCCATTGTGGGTAGTGGCCTTGCCCTCTATTTATTTTATATTTTCTCTCTCCCTCGTTCCTCTGCTCTGTAATCATCCTGCGGCCCGTGTTGGTGGGGTGCTTATATTTACCACGGGAGGTTGGCATCTGGCCGTTGGAATCTCAAGGTTGGAATACCGTCGCGGGAAGCACTGGCTTGGCCCTGGGAAAAGAGCGAGGCAATTAAACCCCAGCCCTTCTTATTGCGTAATTAAACGGGGGCACCTCCCCGGATGAATTTTGCACCGGGCTATGGAGTGGGCGAGGGAGCTTCTGTGAGCCAAAGAGGGGAGAAAATTCGCCCTCTCCTCTTCTGTCTGCCGCTTGGCGTCTTCAAAGGCAGCGAGGTGGTGGCCAGGGTGGTTGTGGTTGTCCACCCACAACGAGAGGGTGGTTGTCCCCATCCCCGAGGCCCACGCCTGAAGGTTTCCACCTCCTCTCGAGCTGCTGGCCACTGCGTGAGCAAACCCTCATCCTCCCTCGCTGCAGGGACAACTTATCTTCTCCATCGCCCTACAAAGTAGTGAAGTGGTTTGAGTTCTGCCAAGATGATGATAATCCCCTCCTGGAGCCCGGTTTCGCGTCGCAACGTGTCCTCGCACGCCACCCGGCTTTCCCCGTGGAGGTCAGGCTCCTCAACGAAGCCTACAATGAAACTCCTGTAGGCTCCGAGTCCTCAGGAAGTTACCACCTGGGTGTGCAGGTGGAGATATCAAGGGGGTTGGGGTCAACCCACCGTGGCACGGCCTCCGGGGCACGCTCACAGCACCAAAGCGGAAGCGAAGAAGGCAGAAACTGGATTTAGCAACAATTTAAGTCACGTCAGGTCCACCCTGGCTGGTCTGTGCTGGGTTGGGGTTCCAGTGATGGATGGCTAGTGGCCACCTGCCACGTCGGTTTGATCCTTCTGCATCCCTTCCCAAACAGCGGTGAAGCTCCAGCTCCTCCACTTGGCAACCCGCCATCCAAACCAGGCACCGTGGTGATTCTGAGACTCCTCCTCGGCGTAGCGAGGATGGACCTTGGGCTACAGCCTTTGCCAGGCCAGGATCATTGTCCCGTGTTCCTCCAGTGGTGCTGGGGGAAGGTCACATCATGATGTGTCCAGAAGTTTTACGGCTTTTCCCCACACGTTCCTTGGGCTGTCGAGCTCTCTGGGACGTAAGATGGAGATGGCCTCCACAGTCCTGGTGCATGATATGCTTTTTTTTAGTAGATTGGCTTATTTAGAAGCTAATAACCTACAGGACACTTTTGAGGAGCAGCAGTTTTGCTCTGGGTGCCGTCCCTGGGAAGTGAAGGAGGTTGGGAGCGGGGCTCTCTTGAGCATACGGGACCTTAGAGAGGTGGTGTCTTGTGTTGGGAAAGGGTCTTGGCCATCAAAATCTGTTCCTGGGAGGCTCTGAGGGCCACCTCTGAGGGTGCTGAGCTGCTGCTGCATCTCTGATGGCAGCAGAATGTGGTGCCAGGTCCCTGGTGTGCAGGTGAGGGCAAGGTGGCACCTCCTGGGTGAGATGCCTGCAGAGGGACAAGCCCCAGGTCTGACATTTGATGGAAGATGATGGGTGTTTTCTCCTTCTCCCTACTGGGAGCTTGAGCAGTGGAGCTGGTTTCTCGGGGACTGCAGGAGACAGGCTGCTGGAAGCTTGAAGAGATGGGGCGTCAGGCTTTACAGGATGCTCTCCAGCCCCCATATGTCAGCATTTTCTTCTTTTTTTTTAAATTTAATTTAATTTTATTTAAATCTGCCTACTTGTTAGATAAAATTTTGTAAGAAACCTGCCAGGCTTTCTGGCAGGATTTCATCCCAGTACGGTCCCATGTTGTGCTTTAACCACGGATACATTGGCAAGTGGAAAAGGAATGTTTTCAAACCTTCCTCGTGGGCTCTCCACCGGTGACTCACCACAGAGCTCTCAGCCAGGATGAGGTGCCACCAGGGAACCTCCCCACGCTGCTGCACGGGAACGACACTTAAATGAACTATTTTATCAGTCTGAAACCGCTGTAAGAGTGGACCGTGCACGCGGGCAGAGGAGAATATAGTTGCCTTTCTCAAAACCTCTCCTTTGATATGCCAAGGCTGAGGGACTTAGGGCTTTTGAGCCTGGAGAAGAGAAGACTGAGGGGGGATCTGATCAAGACCTACAAATCCTTCAAGGGTGGGTGTCAGGAGGATGGGGCCAGGCTTTTCTCAGTGATGCCCAGGGACAGGACAAGAGGAAACGGGCACAAATTTGACCATAAGAAGTTCCACCTCAACATGAGGAGGAACTTCTTTTGTGTGCGGGTGGCAGAGCCCCGGCAGAGGCTGCCCAGAGAGGTGGTGGAGTCTCCTTCTCTGGAGACATTCCAGCCCCACCTGGACACGTTCCTGTGGGACCTGCTCTGAGTGGCCCTGCTTTGGCAGGGGGTTGGACTAGATGATCTCCAGATGTCCCTTCCAACCCCATAGCATTCTTTGATGCTTCTGTGATTCTGTAATTTTCCAGAAAAAGGTGAAGAAGAAAAATATGACTTTGCCCTTTACCACTGATAATCAAGACATGCATATTTATCCACAGCACTTTGCACAAGCCTTTATTTATTTTTCCCTTTTATTTTTTTTTTTTTCACCAGATCAAGCTTCTTGCCTTCCAGGGACATTTTTGCTGCCAACCTTCGGCATCAGGACGGGTCGTGACAGTGACAACCTTAAGTTACAGGGACCATAAGATGCACTTGAGGTGAGTCTTGGAGATTACCTGACCTCAAAGTGGGAATTTATTTTGGCTGGTTACCTGGTAAAAATAGATCTGTCATGGTGTGGGGCTGGTACGTGGGAGCCTACAAAGAATAATGATTTCTGCCCGTAACTGCTCATGGAGAAAGCCAAGCATGCAACGTTGATGAACATCTTTGAAAGCAGATAAATGTGCTTCTAATTTGTTAGCATAATTACCGGAGCTTTGCATAGCACTCAGCTGGTAATTCCTTTCTCAACAGATTATAAGTCTTAAATAATTCTCCTGGAAGATTAATTCCTCCCCCTTGTATTTGGACACCTCTCTGAAGCGTGTTTGCAAGAACTCAGCCGGGTGTCGTTAACGTCCCCGCGTGATTACTGCGGTCGCCTCGTGATCTATAAACGTCCCTTTGGAGCCGCTCCCGCGGATCCGAGGATGAGGCATCAATCTTCCTCTCGTAATTACATCCTCAGGACAGGAGCGAGGCACCATCCTCCCAGAACAACCTACTACCAATTAGCAGGCTTGAAGTTTTGGGTAGACACCCTGTCATCTGTCTGCTTGGAAACAGAGTCCATCTCTGCACCCTGGCCTAATTACAGCCGTTAAAAAAAAAAGAAAAAAGAGGTATAAAGTAGAAGATTGTCATTGTGAGGGTCTTAACCTTCTTTGCAACTGCTTGTAACTCTCCTGCAGTGGGTTGTGTGGGGGAATAGTTGAGTCAGTGAAGCTCAGTACGAATTTTGGATCAAAAAACCTACGTGAAATTTCTAGGCTTGTTTTCACAGAATGCTAGGGGGTTGGAAGGGACCTCTGGAGATCATCTAGTCCAACCCTCTGCCAAAGCAGGGCCACCTAGAGCTGCTTGCACAGGAACGTGTGCAGATGGGGTTGGAATGTCTCCAGAGAAGGAGACTCCACCACCTCTCTGGGCAGCCTCTGTTGGGGCTCTGCCACTCTCACAGGAAAGAAGTTCCTCCTCATGTTGAGATGGAACTTCTTATGGTCAAGTTTGTGCCCGTTTCCTCTTGTCCTGTCCCTGGGCACCACTGAAAAAAGACTTTATCTTCCTTTTTCTTTTTCTCATTCCCACCACCAATGTTAATATTGAAGCGTTACCTGCTCCGGCTTCTCATCAGTAGAAGGCTCTGGCCTTCTCATCAGTAGAAGAAACAACAAAGTCCCATTTTTGTGGTGGACCAAGCCCCCGCCTGGTCTGAGCTCTTCCGAAACGGAGGCTTAGAAATCAGGGTTTGAACACCAACCTCGGGGGGGTCTTGGATCTGTACTTTTAGTGCTGGGACAGCACGTTAAAGCCAATCTTGGATCATTTGTGTAGGGCGTGATGGCCATCAGGAGAAGGTATGCAACCTCCTGCGAGGAAGGAGTGCCCCGGAGAGAGGGGACAAGCTCTCTGCTGAGCCACACGATGCGATTTGTTTCAAACAGTGTTTTAAAATGGATTTTCGTGGGCATTTTCTTAGCTAGATGGGTGTATATAAATAAAACACAAGTGCGAGACTGCAGAAGCATGTGTCACCGTTACCCTTCCCGCCGGTATTTACGATTCTTCTGCTCTCTTCCCCAATTTTACCTGCTAGCTGGATGCTAATTGCTGACTTTCATCTCACCAATCTGGCAGTTCCTTGGATTTTCAGCCCTTCCAAGACCTCAAGGCACCAACTTTCTCTTCCTCAGCCCTTGGCTGCTGTTGGACGTTCTCCCTGGAGCTCTTGCTTGCAGGGACTCATCTGCTCCCAGGTGTCTACACTGAGATGGGAAAACCTCAAAACTCATTCCCTAGTGGTGTCTGTTTCCTTCTTCCCAGCTAGGGAGCAAGTTGGGTGGCCAGCTCGGTGGTGTAGACACGGGTACAGGAGACAGGGATGGTCTGACTGCTCCTGGTCCTGTTGGAGTGGGGTTGGATGCTTTATATCGCGCCGGAGCTGAATCAATAAACCTGACATTATTTTCCAAAGCAGGGTTTCACGAATCACATCTGTTGCACCTTCTCTGGAGCTTCATTTGCTGGTGGCACTCAGATGCTGAACGTGGCTTTGAGGTTGGCGATGGGGTGACACTGGAGATGGCGCTACTGGTGGCCCTACCAGACCATCAACCCGATTTATTTAAAAATAGGAAACCAGGTTGGGAGGATGCTCAGGGATCTCTAGAGGGAGGGATGGTTGGTGATGCCTCAAGAAGAAGTGAGTGATGCTGGTGGGGAACGGGCTGCTCCTCTCCTGGCTGCTGCTGCCCCCACGCTGGGGCTCGACTCAGCCATGGAACATCCCCGAGATGGTTGTCCCCGGATAAACTCCTTCCCTCATCCCTGGCCACCGAGCTGCTTGTTATTTGAGGAAACTGGAGGCAGGACTTTGTGCTATTTTGCGATTCCTCAGTAGATGAAGCCTTTGTGTAGGACTTGATTGTTTCGAGCTGTAACTGCAGCGTCAGCGAGAGAGGTTTTTATTTTTAACAGTGTTACTGATTGCAGCCTTCCCTTCGAGCTGGCTCCGCGTGGCTGTTCCTCTGTCACAGCTGCTTAGCTGTGGTAGAAATGGCTTTTTTTTATTCTTTGCAGCTCTCCTGATGGTTCAGAGCCTGCCCTGGTGCCGCGCCAGCATCCCCGGGGTGAGAAGAAACCTTGTGGGTCCCACGCAGACCTCGCAAAGATGTGCACCACCATCATATAGAATGGTTAGAGTTGGAAGGGACCTTAAAGATCGTTGAATTCCAACCCCCCTGCCATCATCTCTCCCTCACCCCCAGAGAACCACCATCCCTGGTCACCCTGGCACCGACTCAAGCTGGTGGTGTAGAGGTTTTGGTGTGCATCTTGGATCAGTTCCTGCAATTGACCTGTCTCCTCTAAATCTCCATCTCTCCCGTTTTTCCTCCCCATCTTCAAAGGAGGTGTGGGGAAGGGGAGTTTGCCCCCCCGCCCTGTACCAGTTACCCCAGCTCAGACAGGTTTAGCCTGCGTGGGTGGGACGATAGCACTGAGAAGGACATTCTGTTGAGAGCTGGGCACCCCTCCTGAAAAATAATGGGCTATAAGTGACTGTCCCCCTCGTCTGGATGGTGCTGAGTGTGCATCCTCATGGCCCATGGATGCTGTGGTTGCCACCGTTCCCAGTGCATCGGGTGCCATGGGGTGGCAAGCACGTGTGGACTCACACTTGGATTTTTGAGGGAAGCTGGGGAGATGCTTAAACCAGTTCTTCAGCAGCAGCATCCTTTGCTTCATGTGGTTTAAACAGTTGCGGTGCCGGTCTGCGGAAAGTGTCCTGGGAGTTGGGCAAATGTGCAAATAGCAGTGATTTTACAACTGGTTTCATCAGGTTTTTGCCTTTTCTTTTTTTTTCCTTCCGAACCGTGGAGATTTGCAAAGAAGATATTTTCTTTGCAATATATTCTTGAAAAATATTTTCAAAGAGAAGGATTTCTTTGAAATCCAGCATCAAGTATTTGGGGTTTGATGTTTGTCGGCACGGGGTTGGTGGTTGCACTGTCATCTGGCAGCCTCCGTGTTGCAAGGCGCGCTTGGGGGGCAACCAGAAGTTCAAGAGCTGTTGAAGCACTTACTTTATCCTCATCTGATGCTTAAAGAGAAGGAGAAAAGAGAAAATTCCCCAAACTAGAATCATAGAATGGTTAGAGTTGGGAGGGACCTTAAAGATCATGGAGTTCCAACCCCTCTACCCTGAGCAGGGACACCTCCCACCAGACCAGGTTGCTCAAAGCTCCATCCATCCTGGTCTTGAACCCCTCCAGGGATGGGGCAGCCACAACTAGATGCTACCTGTAAAATTGAGTTGTCACATGTTTGGGTCCCTGCTTGATGCCCCTGTCAGAGCTTCCCTTCTCTTGGGGGGAGACATAACAGGGCCCCACGGTCCCACAGGAGCTGCCCTGGTCTTTACCCCATGAGTCCAGTTCCAACCAGATGAACAACCCCAGTGCAACGCCCCCACAATCTTAATGATTCTTTTCTCCACCTCCCAATCCTAGGGAGATTTGGGGGATGAAATGCTTCTTTCCTCGCCCAGTTTTCATTAAGAGGTTGTTTCCAATGCTAATACGAAAATTCTCGTTGAGTGCTAAAATGAAAGAAATAAATCATCAGGATGGAGAGTAGAGCCGCTCTCCGGCAGTTTTCTTGCCATCTCCTCATCACCTTCAGCAATTTTTTTTCATTTGTTCACCATATTAATCCTCCTAAATCTTTCTTTTTTTTTTTTTCTCTGTTAGCCAGCACAATAATTCAAGCGTGTGCTAAGTGCCGGTAACAAATGTTAAAGCTCACATCTGGGACAGAAAATATTCATTTCTCTACTTGTAGGCAAAGAGAAATGGAGTGAAGGAAAAGAGAGAGACGGCACCCGGTCGGTGACAGCGCCCGAACCCTGGAGAGCACGTGGGATGCCCACAGGGCATACATATATATATATATTATATATACTTAGATTATTACAATATATTTTTTTTCATTTATTTATAGAAATGGAGGGCTAGAATTGACCTCAAAGCAAACAACTGTAGTGGTTACACCTCCCAAGGTGATTTCCATGAAACGGGGCATCTCGACAACAGTGGTAGGACCCATCTGATGGGATGTGTGAAACCAAGATTTCTTGGTGTGATTTATCTCATCCCGCAGAAGAGATTTAAAATAGGTTCGATGAATCGCTCCCTAAAGGCCCCCGTTTCTCTTCGCCGACGGAAGGGATCGGGGGGTGCTCAGCTCTGATGGAGACATCTACTCTGAAGATACCTTGAGTCAAGGGAGGATAAAGTCTTCTTTTTCCCCTTGGTCCCCGCTGACCTTTTTTTGGCTCAGCGACTTGCCCGGGCTCCAACTAAGCAAACTCCTGGGAAGCCATAGTTCATTTGCGACGACTGATTTATTTCTACGGTCTCTACTCCACCGGTAAACGTCAACGCAACGTTGGAGGCTGCTGTGGTCAAGCCTGCATCTGGCTTTTGTCCCCTGCGACTGTAATAAGGCACTTAATGATGTGTCACACGGCCGTGCGGTGAGGTAACTAGGGCAGCGTGGTCCAGAAGAAAGTCTTTGAAGGTAGGGAAGGGTTGGGTGGGAAATCGCCGTCGGACAGTAGTCATCAGTGGCTTCCCGTTGAGTGGAAACAGCCTGGAGTGCTCTCCTGGGGTGGGGACTCAACTCATTGAGGGGGATGTTGGTGGGGCGTTACCACACTTAATCAAGTTTGCTTCAAGGGCTTTGCAGGACAGGGCTGGAACTTGAAAGGATCTTGGCAAATCAGGGAAATGGTCTCAAAAATGATGTGGTGCTATTCGGTCAGGTAAAGGCAACGCACGTGGATCAACGATCCAGGGTGAGACAGGACATAATGGGAGAGGTGAAGGCTTGGGGGTGTCATAGCCCCCAACCGAACCTTCGTGCTGGAGGTGGCCACCACCCCAGGCTACTGAAACAGGGATATCGCCAGCATCCGTAACAGCTCAGGGATAATCCTACTCATCCTGGTGCTGGTGAAGACAGGGGTGATGTCCTGGCTGCGGGGCCGTTCACCAGTCCAGAAGAGAGCAATGAGGAGGGGTGGAGAAATGGGGACCTCCAAGGAGCAGCTTGAGGGGTGGAGAAATGAGGACCTCCGAGGAGCAGCGTGAGGGCTGTGTGTCCTGGGTGGCTCTCTAGGAGAGACTCGGTGGTGGTTTTGCAATGTACAGTGTGACGAAGGAAGGGAATAAATTGTTTTCTGGGTGGTTTTTGATTTTTTTTTTGGTGGTTGGGACCTCTGAGTAACGCGAGCATCAGCGCAGGATGTGGTTTCTCAGCTGCTTTGGGAATGGCTGTCCCTGCCTGAGCCGGGCATGGGTTGAGGCGTCCTCCTGGCTCTGCTTTCTGATGGCCACGTGTAGCCGGAGCCCGTGGGCATCCACAAAGGAATTATAAAACATCAATGAGAAGAACAGAGCTTGTTTCATCTCATCCAGGAGAACAGAGCTTGTTTCATCTCACCCAGGATGCCAGCGCCGGCGCGGGGACGTGTGCGGTTCGTTAGCGTGCTTAGCAATTTGCATTTTGTAGGTGGCTGAGGACAATTATCCCCATTTCCAGATAACGGGATCACAGGGGCTAACTGATTTCCTAAGGCTGAGCTGGGATTACTCTTTGGAGACTGCTGGAAAATAAGTGAAACTGGATCCCCCAGGTGCTTTCCATGCAATACTTTGCCTTTTATAAAAATATAAGGCCTTCCTTATAGGTTGTTTTCCAAGTGTTTTCTAAAACTTGCCTTCTGATGGCTGTAAATTCACTTTTGAGGACCTGTCGCTTCGTCATGAGTGGCCAGTTGAGAAGAAGCAATTTCTCTCTCCCTTCCCTTGGCAGTTTTGCTTCTCCCTCCGGTTTTATTTCCCCGTTGCTTCGAAAAACACGACCCGGGTTATTCGCTTCTTCGTTTCTCTTCCCTCTTGGCTCACCCAAGTGAGTGTCCTCGTACGCGCTGTGTCGTCGTTGGGTTTCTCGGGGTGGATTTCATCCGATGCCAACGGGAGGAAGAAGATGGAGCACCTCCCGCTGCCTTTTTACTTTCCATTTGCCGTAATTGTGGATATTTTCACTCCGTGGCTTAGTAAAAAAAAAAAAAAAAAAATTAAAAAAAATTCTGTTTGGGTTGATCAAAACATTTTGTTCAGTCCTAAGTGCAATACTTCGTCATCCCACGCTTCGTGTGCATCCCAAGTGCTCTGCTCCTCTGCAAGGCTGAGCCTTTTAGAAACCTTGTTGGAAATAAAGTGCATCCTACTCAGAATTCAAGTACCACCTTCAGATAAAAACTAGATATGAATTTATTTTTTAAAAAATATCTCTTTTTTTTTTTTTTTTTAATCTCCTGGCTGCAGCTCTCGGATCAGTTTGATTTAGGATTAAGCTTGGTTTTGGGGCATCCTTCAACTGCGCCGTCGTGCTGGGTGGTCATCCAACCAAAATAACCTGTGAGCTCCTGCAGCCCCAGTCAGAACATCTCCCAATTAACCCCCTTCCTTGTTATTATTATTAAATCTCACCTTTTTTTTTTTACTTAAGAAGTGCCCAGTGCTTGGAAAATCAGCCTCTCAGCTGCCTTCCCCGTGGTGATGCCCTGGTCTTGCCGTCCTTCCTAGAAGATCCTGAGACCACCAGGAGAAACCCAAAGGGTGGAGAGTCCCGCTGGGACCCATATGATTCAATGATTCTATGAGAGGCTGGCTGCCAAATTATGGATTTTACCATTTTCTGCAGTTTTCTGGGGCTGGAGGGCTGTTTTCAAAATTTCACAGGGTTTAGACAAAACCTGTTTGCTCTGCAGATTGTGTCTGAAGGTTGCACCGATGAGCTCCTCTGCAGCGTCTCCTGGCCAGGAGTGGTGGCACGGGGGCAGGTCTGGTGACCACGGCGGGGTGGCGGTGGTCCCCCAGCCCTCGGGGCAGACCCCGTTGCCTGCCCCAGGCTGATGGATCATCAGGGTTCTCGGGGACTTTTAGCAGCACAGCTCATCCTGTCACGGTGCCTTGTGTTCCCTGGCATGGCTTCCATCCCTGGCACAGACGCCGGCTTTGTCCCTGCGTCCCCTGCGCCAGCTCAACGGTCGCCGGGCGGCCGCCGCGCGCTGCTCCTCGCAGGCATCTGCTGCCTTGTGCTTCTCCATCTGCTCCCGTTTTTCTGCAGGAACCGCGGGGGCAAACGCTGCCCTTTCGTCGCTGGAGGGTTCATCTCCTCCTGGAAGATGTTTTCGCACGGGGCAATGATTTCCCTTGGCAAACGGAGTACCAGAAAGTCGGAGAACAGTTGGGGGTTGGAAGGGAGCTTTAAAGGTCATCCAATCCAACATCCCTGCCATGAGCAGGGACATCTGCAGCTGGATCAGGTTGCTCAGAGCCCCGTCCAACCTGACCTGGGATATTTCCAGGGATGGAGCATCTCCCACCTCTCTGGGCAACCTGGGCTGATGTTTCACCATCCTCAGCGTAAACAATTTCTTCCTTATATCTAGTCTAAATCTCCCCTCTTTTAGTTTAAAACTGTTCCCCCTTGTCTTATCACTCCCCTCCCTGATTAAGAGTCCTCCCTCATCTTTCCTGGAGCCCCTTTCGGGACTGGAAGGGGCTCTAAGGTCTCCCCAAAGCCTTCTCTTCTCCAGGCTCAACCTCCCCAACTCTCAGCCTGTCCTCATAGGAAGGGTGTTCTGTTCCTCTGAGTAATGGGCTTGTCTCTTGGGTATGGAAACACAGTCACATCTCCTGGGTAAAGGCCATAGCAATGCTTTGTGTCCCCTTTGAGAGGGCTTTGGTGGGTGGGTGAGTGTGTACAACCCAAGTGGAGAAGTATTTGGGCTTTGGGAATCAAGGCTCGGGCGCTGCAGCACTTCTGAAGTGCTCAGGTACCTTCAAAACAAAGACTGTTTTGAATTACTCCAAGTCTCTGGAGTATTTTGAGATGAACGATGTCATGCAGCTGAAGAAGAGTCCAGAAGAACCCCAAATTTCCAGCTGGGCATTGCCCATAGGTGGCCAACCCAACTCAAGCCAACGCGTGGGCAGGGTGTCAACTGGATGGTCCGGGGGGTATCGCCAACAGATGGACTTGGCCTTATTATTGACAATAACTCAGTTAAAGCTTGACAAGGGCATTAAACATGAAGAACCCTGTATTTCTGGAAGCGGAGAGAGCGCTGGTGTCACGGGTAAGGACCTTCCCAGCTCTGCCACCTCCTCTCTCCAGGGAAGGACCTCAAAGGCAGGCTGGAATTGCACAGACTAACTTTATCGCTCTGTATAAATTTAATTCTCTTTTCTCTGCTAACGCTACACCCACACACTAAAGTGCTCCTCATCAAGTATGCCAGAGATATATGTAATAATTAAGTAGTCTTCCCCTATAATTTTTTTTTTTTTTTTTTTTTCCAGATGTACTTTCAAGAAGTTCATCTTTGTGATGCTGCTGAAACTTGCATGTAAAGAAAGCGAGTGGATGTCTTCCGAGTCGTAATTCTTTAGGGAGAAAAAGGTCCTGCTGCAGGAGGACCAAACAGTTTCCAGCATGAGGCCATTATTGCTGAGTGTACGATAAGGTAAGAGAAGGTGATCAATGTTCTTTTGAGCTGTAGAGCACCTGCAGACTGGTTTTTCTGGAGGAGATGAAGTGGGCTCGGCGCTCAGAGCTCCACACAAGGGTTTCCCGTGTTATTATTTCATATGACCCATTTCATATGAGTGAGGGATCTTTTCTTAGACTTATGGATATCTGCTACGGGCAGGTTAACCTTCCCCGAGTGCGTAGGGTGGGAAGGGGAAGAGAAAACGTTAGGTAAAACTTTCATTTTCACTTCATATTAGAAGTTCCACCTAAATATCAGGAGGAACTTCTTTCCTTTGAGGGTGGCAGAGCCCTGGCAGAGGCTGCCCAGAGAAGTGGTGGAGTCTCCTTCTCTGGAGACATTCAAACCCCACCTGGACACTTTCATATGCAACCTGCTTTGGGTGGACTACATGATCTCCAGAGGTTCCTTCCAACCCCATGTGATTCTGTGATTCTTTGATTCTGTGACTTCATGTTTCTATCATAGCTTTCTGTGGCCATGAACCTCGACCGGTGGGTGCAAACAGGTCTAAGCCACAAAATTCAGAGGTTTTGTGCTCCTGAGTCCAAGGGAGGAGGGGAGATTTTAGAGTTTGGCCTCAGCTTTGAGATTAATGGGTCCATGAGGCATCTCTGCTTCGGGGAAAGCCAGCTCAGCCCCACCACGCAGAGGTGGACCTTGTGGTCCACCAAACAGTGATAGGTATTGCAAGTCTGGTCTCCCATCAACTTCTACCATATATCACGGGCCAGACTCCCTCAGGTCTCCAGGAAAGCAAGGTGTGTGGTTCATTAACCAAATATTATTGCCCAGCTGACTCAATTTCCCATTTATTTAAGTTATTTAAGCTTTTCTTTAGAGCGGTGTGGCTGGTGGGACGCTCATCAGCGTCACAGAACACTGTCTGAGGGCAGAAAATGAAAGCAAAATTAAAAATATTTGTGACTGTTGTGCAGATTGTGTCTGAAGGTTGCACCGATGAGCTCCTCTGCAGCATCTCCTGGCCAGGAGTGGTGGCACGGGGGCAGGTCTGGTGACCACGCGGCTGTCTTTTATTGTATTTCCAAACTGCCTCTTACTGGTTTCATCCCGTTTCTGCGTTTTGTTTCTGTCTTTCTCGGAAAGGAACTTGCACAATCTCAGACTTCAGCAAGTCACAGGCAGAGAGAAGGAATTTCTGGTGGGGAAAGAAATTCAGGGAGGAGGTTCTCCGCCTCTAGACTGGCTGAAAGAGCTCTACAAAGGGCTGTGTAAAGGCTCTCCCCACCCAAGGATGGGAAACCCGCTCCTGTTTCTTAAGGAAAAATATCCAAGGGATGCTGGAATGTTGAAAAAAAATCACAAATTTCCAAGGTGAATGGGCAAAGGGGTGGGAGGGAGAAGATACTTTAAGCTCATTCAAGAAGAGCTACTGACTCTCTCTTCCACGTCACCTAAACTAGAAGAGTCAGGATATTTCAGGACCAAAGTGAAAACATCTTTGGTGCCCAGATCTGAGGGCTCCAGATGTTGTAGAGCAACGTTCAGTTTAGGGTAAAAATCAGAAAAAAAGATAAACTCATTACTTTTTAACTCTTACTGCAACCAGGAAGAGGGATTAGATGGCTTCCCTAGCTGGTGACACCACCCACAAAGGCTTTGTTTTTCTATTTTTCCTGATATCCAGTCTAAACCTCTCCTGGTGCAACTTGAAATGGCCTCAAGGTGCATCAGAGGAGGTTTAGGATGGATATTAGGAAAAAATTTCTTCATGCAAAGGGTTGTCAAACATGGGAACAGTCTGCCCAGAGAGGTGGTGGAGCCACCATCCCTGGAGGCATCTAAAAGCTGAGGAGATGTGGTGCTGAGGGACATGGGTGGACTTGGAAGTGCTGGCTTAACGGTTGGACTTGATGATCTGAAAGGTCTTCTCCAGAGACCTCCGGAGAGGCAGCCAAATAACCCCCGAGATGTCCTACCGGCCGGAGGTACAATAATTTGTCCATACCTGGAGAAAACTTGAGGCTCCCTCAGACCGCTGGGAGCAATAGCAATAATATCTATTTGCAACGTTGACGAGGGGCAGAGCCACGTGCGTTTAATTGAGTTAACGAACACAAATGACAATTGAACCTACAGCTCCAGCCCAGGTGCCTACGTGGGTGGCTTTGCCCTCCAACCGCCTTCTGAAATCCCACTTTTGGGTTTTGTAACTCCGGCACGGGGGGGGGGGGGGGGAAAAAAAAAATTGCCTTTCAGTCTG
>JAOTQQ010000019.1:2003668-2020182 GCA_026546715.1 Gallinago undulata | reverse complement strand
GCCCCTCTGCTCCGAGGACAGGCTGAGGGAGCTGGGGTTGTTCAGCCTGGAGAAGAGGAGGCTCCGGAGAGACCTAAAAGCGGCCTTCTAGTACCTGAGGGGGCTACAGGAAGGCTGGGAAGAGCCTGGGAGGTCTGAGGTGACAGGACGAGGGGATTAAACTGGGTTTAAATGGGTTTAATGGGTTTAAACTGAAGAAAAGCAGATTTAGATTGGAGATCAGGAAGAAGTTCTTTCCAGTGAGGGTGGTGGAGCACTGGAAAGAGGTTACCCAGGGAGGTGGTTGAGGCCTCTTCCCTGGAGACATTCAAGGGGAGGCTCGAGGAGGCCCTGGGCAACCTGGTCTACTGGAAGATCACCGGCGAGGGGATTTTATTCAGTTTTTCCACTTCTAGGTGCGAAAACGAGAGCAGAAGCTCGGAAGGGATATTTAATCGGTGACTTTTCTTCTCAGCACCAACTTCTTGGCACCCTTGATGGGCGATGTTCTCCAAGTCTCCCGAAGACCGAACCGATGAAAGAAACTGGAGCAAGAGCGTATCAAGGACGAAGGCGGAATCCAGATTTTAATGAAGCAAACATAACCTTTTAGTGAGGCAAACTCACCCGGAGTTCGTCAAAACCCTGATTAAAGCCTAGGCAGCTATTCAGCGCGGCGTTTAATTATAGCAGAGCCGGCGAACCCCCTCGGAGTTAAGGATTTTCAGGATTTCTAATAAAACTTCCTAGCTTTTTGGAGGCTTTGGACTTATTTAGAATGAAATGGGCTTCAGGCTGAAGCTTGCCGATGCAAAACGATAACACGGTCGGTGCTCACCTGAGAATGAATAAATTTTGGGGGGGTTGTCTGACCCAAAACCCTTGCAGGTCTTTTAATTTGCTGTGATTATATTTTTTTTCTTTTTAAAAAAGACACATAAGACAATTTTCTGATTTGTAAAACTTTTTCAATCACTTTTCCACTACCCAGGCCCCGAAGAACAGCAAACGTTGGAGAAGTTTCCAGCTTCACACCTGGGAAAAAAGGAGCAAAGGCTCTTTCTGGGGTTTGGGGGATAAATCCCCCCTTTTTTTTTTTTTCAGGTGGGAATGTGAACATTTGAAGCAAATCGGGGAAAACCTCTTGCTCCCAACCAGGGAACTTTTCCAAGCCTTTTCCTGGCTCCCCCTTGGCCTTAGGGACAGGCAGGAGAAGGCAGAGATTTCGGGAGGAGGCAGGAGGAGCCACGACGAAACGGTTTTAAAAACATCCATGACTTTTCCCATTTCTCCTGAGCTGGAGTTGGAGGATCAGGACCTTAATTCCAATTCCACCCGCTCCGAGTTGATTGGAATAAGGTCAAGACAGCCACTTTTTTTTTTTTTTTTTAATTACAAAGGGCTTGTGCATTTTTATTTATTTATTTATTTTGCTTTGACGTTATTTATTTGTGAAAGGAGTTTGCTGTGATTAACGGGGAGAGGGGCGAAGCGCTCCCTTTCCTCCCGCATCCAATTAATCTTATGCAAAGATGCATTGATTGCCTCTGCCTCCAAATTGCAGACCCTGGTTATTGCTGGGAGAAAATGGGTGTAATTGTGCGCGTTAAGCATCGGCTCCTCGCTCCTTGCTCAGCAGAATCAGCCACAATGTAGTTGCTCCAGGTCCTCCTTCCCTTAATCCACCGATTTTATTATGTCTGTGTCAAGTTATTAAGCATTTTCCCTCCCGGAATGCCTGAAAAAAAATCAAAGCAAGCCACTAAAAACCAGAAGTTTGAGTTTTCTCCTGTTGTCGTGCTCAATTCGCGACGGGATGTCATAATAATTAAACAAAACCCCCAATATTTGAGGGGAAAAGGCAAATCTTTCCTACCTAGTGAGGAGGTGAAAGGACCCATTCCCATGCCAGGACCAAGACCTGGGAAGCCACGACTGGGAAAGGCTGGGAATGACAATCAAAATCTGTCCCAAATTAAGAAGGGAAAGAATTTCTCCTCTTTAAATCCAAAGGGCTGTGAAAGTGGTGGTGAGGATTTGACGAGGTGTTCAAAGGTAATTAGTTAATGCAAGAGAAGAGTGAAATAAATCCTCGGGGGGGGGGGGGGCGTTAAGGGCTGAGCTTTTATCCAAAACGCTTTGCTTTGTGCTGTAGGATTTTTCACTCGCCAATAGATTCAGAGGGGGGAGGAAAAAAATAGAAAAAAAAAAGAAAAAAAAAACCCAGCAGCCTTTAGCATATTTTTTTTTACAGCTGTAAGCACAGAAGTGCAAAGGAGCAAAAGAAAGAATTCATCGCCTCCTCGCACGCTTACAAAAATCAACGGGCTTTCAAGTTGTAGGGATTTTTCCCAAGTTTTCCCTGCGTGGCGGGCTGTTTTTATAAAATCCCGGCGCTCTTTCCTCGCTGTGGAGGTCTGAATTTTGCACCTCACCAGCAGGATCTCCACAAGCTTCTGTAAATAGCAATGGGTGATGGTTCCCACTGCCGCTGCCGGAGTATGAGCTGCCTTTCAGACAGCGTGAGGCAGGTATAGAAATATGATGTACCTTCCTCTACGTCCAGATGTTACTATAAATAGCCTTTACGCGACGCCGTCTGCTGGCTACGGTGTGATGGGGGCCTAAAAATACCTCCCCTGGACCGATTTGGCATCCTGGAATTTGCCTGGTGGGAACTAGGTCTTGGGCAATCGGTGCCAAGGGAGCGCCTCATGGTAGATCTCCCACGCGTTTTCTTCTCGGGTGGCTTTAAAAAGCCATTTCCAGGGTATTTTTCCAACGGCAAAGAGGTCAGACATGGAAAAATTCATGAAAGAAACCGCTTACGGCTCGTCGCGTGTCCCCAGCGTGGTGGGTACGACGGTCTGGCAGCGCGCCTTGCGCCGGAGCATCCCTACTCCATGGGCCAGACGGACGGCGGTGCCAGAGCGAGCCTCCTAATTACCTTCAGCTGATGTAATTAAACGGTGCTAAACGCATCCACGGGGTTAGTTTCTGGGGGGCGGTCACGTTTCACTGCAGCGGAGAATTCATTTCACTTCGTTAGAGAAAACTAACGAATCGCCATCTCTTGCCGTGTTGGGTGTGTTGAAGTTGAGTGTGTCAACTCAACTTCAACTTGGGTTGGCCCAAGCCAACTTCCAAATATCCAGCTTCCACGAGCCCACCTCTGGACAGGAGAGACAAGCTTCAAGGAGACAGGCTGCCCAAATCTGTAATCTTTAGCGATTAAACGGATATTTAGCAATTCTGGGGCAAATTACTTCTCCTCATCTTGCCGAGGTGAGAAGGTGACACCTAAACCGGTGTTTTGTGGCATTTCCCATGGAAGTTCTCACTTCGGACGCTCCCATCTGGTTTTGAAAGACCAACCTCACAAGCTTTTTTTCAGGTTTCAGCAGAAAAGAGTCCGAGGAATCGCACGTTTGTGGAAGAGTGTTCTCCAGCTGAAATGCTTCTTTTCTGTGTAATTTTTTTCAAAAAAATTTGAAGCCTTGGAAATTTCGAAGGCGATGCTATGGAAGTTTCAGCCAACAACAGGTTGGAATAACCACCCTGAGCAGCTCCTCAACATGCCAACCTAAAGTCCCACACAGCTTGGCAGGACTCTTATGCTCCCAGGAGAGATGAACCAGTCCAAAATAACACAAGTGGGCTCCGGGGGAGACCTTATTGTGGCTTTCCAGTACTTAAAGGAGGCTTAGAAGAAAGATGAGGACAAACTTTTTAGTAGGGTCTGTTGCGATAGGAGGAGGGGGAATGGTTTTAAACTAAAAGAGGGGAGATTTAGACTAGATGTAAGGAAGAAGTTGTTAAAGCTGAGGGTGGTGAAACCCCAGGGAGGTCGGAGATGTCCCATCCCTGGAAACATTCCAGGTTCAGGGCTCTGAGCAACCTGGTCTACTTGAAGATGTCCCCTCTCATGGCAGGAGGGTTGGACCGGATGGCCTTGAAAGGTTCCTTCCAACCCAAACCATTCTGAAGTTCTAAGTAGACACCCAAGGAGAGCTCTTTGCATTGACAGGAGGCCAGCTGGGGGTTGATAGCCAACCATTCCTTGGCTTCTCATGCTCTTCCCAGGACAACCCATGGTCTGAGACCTCCTTGGCCAGGCAGCAGGAGGTCCTTGGTAGGCACGGCCACACCGCTGCAGCCCCCGGGTACCGTTGTGAGAGCTGGGGCTCCTTACCCAACGTGCCATGTAATCAAACTCATTGGCAAGTGCTATCAAACGGTTAATTACTGCGATTTGCATAAATATAGGTGAGCTCAGCAGCACCAGCTGCTCCCTCCGAGCCTGGGCTGAACAGCAATTTTAGCGGAAGAACAGGGGAGAACGGGGGTGGAGAAGGAAGCCATGGGGTTGTGTGGCATCACCCTTTGCTCACCCAGGGAGGTGCCCTCCAAGATGCCCCTTTGGGGTTGAACTGAATTTGAAATTGAATGGAAATGTTGGATGTCTCCAAACCCCTCCAACCTACTCAGGCCCATTTGGGGTCTCTTCACCTCTGCCCTCTCCTGGGGTTGCTCACCCGTACCCAGAGATGTTCTGCGATACCTACAGGATGGGAATTCCAGAAACCAGGAGCATTTCCTTGCCTACTCAACCCCTAAGCAGGCTCTTGAATCCACACCTTTATTCGATTCTAACCCCGCTCGAATGTGCTCTTGGGTGGGGTGTTGCTCGGGGGCGATGCTGGGACTCTTGAGCAGAGACAGGGAAGATTTTTTTTCTGTCTTCTTGCTGTAACTGGGAGCTTTTTCTTTTGCTGCACACGAAATCTGTTATCGGCTGCCGGTGACAGCAGAACCAAAGGTTATAGATGCGTGCAGTTCTTTGTTTTATTTGATTTGGAAAAGGAGAAGAGGGAGGTGAAAAAAAAAAAAAAAAGAAAAGAAAAGAGGTAAAGTTTTCAAATGAAAAGAGAGGGAACTAGCAATTCATCGAGTTTTGACAGAGCACTCCATCATTTACTCCTCTTCCAGGAACAAAAGCGATTTTGCCGGAAAAAAAAAAATATAAAGAGAATGGGAGGTACAAAGTTTTTTTCCCCGAGGGAAACATTTTTCTCTTGTTTTAACAAATGGGGAGAAGGAATGCAAACACACACAGGTGCACTTCCCCTGAGCCCTGGCTTTTCCTCTGCATCTTCCCAAGAGAACGCCGGGGGACGGACACGTGTGTCCCCCCTCCTCCTCATCCGCCACCCCACCAGCTGCTGGTACCTGCCAGTCCCTTCTCCTTTCGAAATAATTACTGTCTGTGGTGGGTTTGGAGAGGGCTGAGGTCACGCCGCACATAATAATGAAGGGGAGAAGGACGGTCGGTGGTGAGATCTTCTCCTGGTGGCACCACGCATTTGTTATATTATAAAATGATACTATTCCATCCACACCCTTGGATACCTTTGGAGTGTTTTCTTGCTGCATAAATACCCTTTCTACATTAGGAAAGCTGCCAGAAGGTTGCCAGAGGTTGGGCTTTACAAAAAAAAACCAACCCTGAGAACAATGATTTTTGCTTTGGCCCAGTTTCTTCTTGCTCTTTCTTCTGCACCGAGTAAATACGACTGTAAATACAGCATCTGGAGTAAATACGGCCCAAAAAAATATATATATAATGGGCCAAATTCCTGCTTCCCACAGACCTCTTCCTAAAAGCCCATCAGCAGGTGCTGGTGGTGGAGCTGGGATGCTTTGGACAAGCCTAACATGGAGGTGGATAAGCCAATCATAGAATCATGGAATCATAGAATCATTGAGGTTGGAAGAGACCCTTGGGATCATCGCGTCCAACCGTCAACCCTACTCTACAAAGTTCTCCCCCAACACCACATCTAAATGACTCTTCAACACGTCCAGGGATGGTGACCCAACCACCTCCCTGGGCAGCCTCTTCCAGTGTCTTGACCACTCTTTCTGCGAAGAATCATATCCTATTATCTACTCTAAACCTACCCCGTTGCAGCCTGAAGCCATTCCCTCTTGTTCTATCGCGAATTACCTGGGAGAAGAGGTGGGGATTAGGGGACAGGAGGTGGAATGAATGGGTGATGTGTGCTTAATGTGAATAAAACTAATAAAACTCTTGTTCTTCATGGTGCTCATCTTCTCATGGAGCTTTTATGAAGGAAAAATCACTATAATCACATAATCACCCTCAAAATCTCTACCTTGCAGATGTACTTAGAGGAAATGCATTATATGCAGAGGGAATGTTTGCTCACTCTTTGGCTTAAAACTGCTTGCGCGATGCAGAAATATTTAATGGAAATGTATATTATACACAGAATTCATTTACCATTTCACTTTAATACTTCCTTCCATAGAGCAGTGATCATTAATGGAAACGGGATGAAAAGCTGTTTATGGGAAAAAGTAATGTTTTCATGTTTTTCCCCTAAATGCTACGTGACCACCAACATTGAATAGACCTTTTTTTTTTTTTTTTTTTCTGCAGAGATCTTTGTCGGAGGAGAAGCTTTAAAATTTTATCACTGGCTTGACTTTTATTTCACAGCCACGAGACTCCTGACAAGGTAAAGCGCCTCTCGACGCCCGCCCCAAAGATAATTCCCATTTCAAACCTATGGAAAAGGAAACCATTTGGAGTTCCGGGAGCGCCCGTGGCAAATCCCAGCACGGCGGCTCCAATGGATTTAACTGGGGGCTGGGGATTGAATTACTTGAAAGGGATTGGAAAAGCTTTTTGGGTTGGTTGGGCTGGTTGGGTTTGGTTTTTTTATTCCCCCCCATCCGTAACCAGTAGCTTAAATACGCAGCACGTGTAACAAAACTTGGGGGAGTGATTTAGACCACGCTCGTTAAAACAGAGAAGCTAAATTAAAAGCAGTCATACTTAGCAACGAAAACACGTAATTACGCTGTTAAGGCTCTCTGGACAGGGTGCCATTTTTTTTAGAGATGAGGAAGACGTTAATAAATGTAATACAAACACGCGATCATCGCGTTTTGGCAGATAATTGAGTGCAACGGCGCTTTCCTGTCTCATTTTCATGGAGCTCCATTTGTCTTTCCTCCAGCTCCGGAGTGTTCGACTTGATTTGGGTCACATTATTTCCATCAGTCTCGGTGTAACACAAACCATATGGACATTCTTTACCATATGGACAGGTGTCTACTATCCTATAAAACATGGTGGTTTTTCCCTCCTCGCCCAGCAGCCCCCCCCCGGGACACGGGGCAGGAGAAGCCATAAATGACATTTTCCAGCCTGAAAGCTGGTGGGAAAGGAGCCCGGTCGCATTTCTGCAGCGATACCCCCCCCCCCGTGTCCCTTGAGTTCCAACATCTGGACGCCCACGAACCTCTCCACTTGCATTTTGGAGTTGGAAACGTACGCATGAAAGATTGAGCGCCGACTCCGAAATAGGAACAGAAGAAGAACTCAAAATAAGTAATTAAAAAAGCAAAGGAAAAGCTCTCTTTTTCTTTTTTTTTTTTTTTTTTTATTTAAAAAAACGCATCCAAAATATAATATGAAAAATTCTCTGAGCTCCAGGGATGGAGAACACCAGCTGTTTCAGAGAAGTGGTGTTTCAGAAGGGTGGTCTGACACCAGGCTTTGGAACTGGGCTCCTGCTTGGCCACCAGGTGGACTTCGTTGCTTCTAACGAGCTGATCCCGCTCCGTCCTGGCAGAATGAGGGCAGGGCCAAACTTGGCACGCATGGGCTTAATTAAGTCAGTTTATTTAATAAGAGCAGGGTGGAAGTTTGGTTTGGTTTTGTATTTTGGAAGGCTGTGGTGGTTTGGTTTCTTCTCTGGGTTGGTGAGGAGCTGCTTCTTGGTTCTAAGGTAAGAGTGAAGAGCCTCGTAGAGGCCCTGGTGGCTTTCCCTTTTTCTCTTATATTCTTACTGTAGGAGAAGGATTAACAACCTGAATCTAAATTAATTTCTGTGTTTCACTCAAAGAACAATTGAGCTCCTTGGTTTTAGTGGCGTTGTTCCTTATTTATGCAGGTGTGAATGGGATTATAATAAATATTTATGGATTGTTTTTCCCCTCATAATGCACTATATTCCGGCTTGAATTTCCTTATGTGCTAGTTTTATATGTTGGTGTTTTCCCTGAGCTTTATGGGTTTGCTCTTCAGCTGGGGGAGTCCTGGTTACTGAGACATTGCAGGCTCTTACTGGAAACGTGGGGGCCCAGGTGAAAAAAAAATAACGTATTTGCTCACCCTTCCTCTAAAGATGATTGATAATGCAAATAATGGCATAAAAATCTACTCTTATTTTATGTGACCTGTCAAAAGAACTCTATTTATGTGCTGAAACTGCTGGAGAGGAGCAAGGTCCTCCTCAGTTATTACCTGGTGTAGCTTCATGATCTGGTCCACGTAAATTAGCATGAGTAATTTTCCAAAATACTCTTTCTGCTTTTTTTTTTCTGAAGTTTATCTTTTTCCTGATAAGCACAAAGCTGCGGAGTATCTCCGAAAGTTTTCCATCCTTGGGTGGAAGTATGGAAAAGATAAATAGCTGCTGAGCTTTTGAGTTTGGTAGAACTTAATTGCAAGAAGCAGTTGGAGGAAGAAGAAGAGCTGTAGAAAACAAGGAGGGGACAATGGTGGCCCGGGAGCCTCGTTGAGCTCAGCTCCAACCCTTTCCAAGTGAGAGGGAGAAGAAGAAGGTGGTGAACAGTTGAAAGAGTCAACGATCTCAGTGGAAATAATAATATTTGGGGTTATGTGGTAGGGGAATAGTCGATGTGGTGACCCCAACGTGTTCTTGGGGACGGGGTTAAGGGTGTTTCGAGACATGGTTTTCTGCTGTAGCGTTGTAGGCTGCTCAAAAACTGTGGCATGTCAAAGGGGGGGTTAAACAGAAAACTAAGATGGGTTTTAGTAACTCTGGGATGGGGTAACTGATACGGATCCATGGATCAGCTGGTGGGGCAAGCTCACTGGGTGGACTCCCTCAGCCTCTGCCCAAAGCAGAGGAATTTAATCGGAGTTTTCTCATGCCACTTAGACCCGGGAGCACTTGCTGGACTTTTCAGGCCCTCGGTGACAAAGCTTCCTTAGAAATCTTGAAATATGACGCTTTCCTCATGTGGAAACCGCGTACCGAACTCTGGCTAATTGAATATTGACCTCATTTCAATAGACAAAGAGGTGATGACTGGTTGGAAATCTATCAGCTCAACTGGTCAGGTTATAATCAACGCTCCCTTTGTGCAGGAAGGAAAATGGCATTGACCACTGATGCGTAATTTTGGGGCTGTTAAAGGTTGAGTTACCCGAAGCTTTAAATCACTGCAGATTTAAGTGAATGGCAATTAAATAAGAAGTACTGGGGGGGTGGTGGAAAAAATTGAACTGAGGAAAAGCATCCTATTGAGCGCTCCCAAAATCTTGAGCTTAATGGCAAACCTATAAAAACGTTGTTGTGGAAGCGTACAAAAGATGGGGAAGTGGGATAAATGGGAATGAATGGGGGAATAGGTTTGGATTTGTCTCTGACGTGTAAAAGGATGAAAAGGGGTTGATGAAATATGTGGAAAATTGACTGTGGTCGCTGTGAAACCAATAACTACGTGGGGTCTGAGCCTGTGGCTTCATGTGGATGGTGCAGAGTTGACCGGGAATTGAGGAGTGATGGGAGCGTCGGGTTTGCTCCTGGGCTGTACCTGGATGGTGATGGAAAGGGTGGAAGATGGTGGGGGAGAGGATTCCGATGAAGTCACGTATTTGCATAAGAAAATTCACGAAACCATCCGAGAAGCTTCACGGTTTAGGTTTTTACTGAAGGGAAAAAGTCCGATTGATCTTGAGGAAAACGCTTGTAAACAACCTCCTCCCACAAATTCCGTCGGCTTTCATCCCTCAGCAAGTATTTAGAGCAAGGGGAAGAGGGGACCTTGTCATGGTGGTGTTAACCCAACCTTGTCTACAGCAGCTTGGACGTGCTCCTCTAACGCGCGATACAAGCGGTGTGAAATGTCAACCCCAGTCAGCGTAACACTTGAGTGGTTTCTGACATAGGAAAGGAGAAGGATGGTTGATCTTTAACCAATTGTTTGGTTTTTTGTTTGTTTTTTTTCATCTGAAAGACGTTCTCCTTGGCACTTGACAGCTCCTTGCAGCTACGCTCCGTCATCCCCCTCTTGAGGTCTTGCTGACGTTTCTAGTTACGTTGGCCATGACTGTACTGTGTGGGAATAGGACTCCAAAATCCTGCCCAGAATCCTGAAAAAACCCTGTGGTTTTCTGGCAGGGTCGCAAGTTTTTTGTGGGAGTATCTGTTACCTGGATCATCTACATCTTGGACAACCTTAAAGCTTTTTGCTCTGGCCCTGATCTTGCTTGGACCAAGCATGGCTGGAATTTCTGAGCTAATTACTCTCAGCCTGAGTTAATTTGGATGCTTGGAGCCTCTTCTCAGGTGATCTTTGTGTGGTTTCTGGGACCAAGCAGCTCAAATGAGTGCATTGTAGGTCTGGTGGCTTGTCTCCTCAGGGAGGGAGAGAAATAAGACCACGTGCCAAACCTCAAGGTTGCTTTTTAATTCTTCTCTAGTCCCCAGAACATGGAACATTTAAGGAACACCTTTCTGGAAAGGTGTGTTAAGAGATGAAGCTTTATGGCATTAACCTCCTATGGGCATCTGCAGGTAAGAAGATGTTGAGACCCCGGGGCAGGTCAAGGACCACTACGTGTGGTGATAGATCTGCAGATGAAAAGTTATTTCTGGGTCACCTCTGCAAAACTTCTTGCATTTGGGCTCCTTTGTTGGTGTTCTGGGAGCTGCTGGTATTTATCTGCCATATGCTCTTTGTGGGAAACTGGTGAGAATCTGCACGTGAACACTGGTTTTGTCTCCTATTTCTAGGAACCTAGTGCCTCCACCAGAGCAGAAGCAATCTGCTCAAATGTAAAAATGATCTCTTTTGAAAAAAAAAAGTAATAATCATGTAGACAGGCTTGAAATAGCCGTGCTGTGAAAGAATAAGTTCATTCTTGAGCTGAAATAAAAAGGCCTGAAGTAGTTGTGAGCGGAGCGGTGGCAGAGATGTGTCGAGGCAGCAGCTGTGACCACGGGAGGTGACAGATGGGAAGGATGACATGCAGTTTGGTCATGAGAGGTCTTCTGAAACAGAGAAGAGGGGTGAGAATTGCATATCTTAGGTCCATTGCTCTTGCCACAGCGACCCATGGGCTGTGTCGAGTCCTGAACTGGGGCGTGCGTGGGTTTGGTTGTCCCTTCCTTAACCAAGATCTTCTGTGGTGGAGCACGAGGCCTTCTACCCACCAGCAATGGGCAATCTCTGACTTAGTGACTGCTTCTGTAAGAGTTCTTGTCCTTGTGTACACTGCTCTATGGGCAGTAGTTCTGTGGGGATAGGAGTGTTTTCTTTCTTTCACCTTTAAGTTCTTGTTGTCTTTATCAACCTGTGGTGAAGAACGTGCGTTTTCACAGTGGCCACAGTGACCCTGGTTTAAAAAATCCAACCATAATCTGGCTCAAATATCATTATTTTTTTTTGTCTTCCTTAGCTTGGTGGCCTCAAACAGCAGGTGGAAGGAAGGCTCCTTATTGCACCAGGGTTGTGGGGAAGGATGCCTTAACGTCTTGCCGTGTGCTGCTTTTCCAGCCCTGAGGAACAAGGGGGAGACCCATGACAGATTTCATAGACCTGACATGTAATGTCATTAAGACTCAATTAAGAGTCTCGTGGCAATAAGTTTAACCTGATTCCTGTCCCAGACTGATTATTGGAAATTATCTCATTTCCCTGAGAGGGGGAACTCCTGTCATGGGAAAGACTCTTCCTCACATTGTGAGTTTTTCAATATTCAGTAAAACCAGGCTCAGATGACATTTTTCTTTTTTTTTTTTCCTCCAAAAGACTGCAGGAAAAGGCAAAGAGGAGAGAGTTATGAACAAATAACCAGCTCAGCTGCTGGACACCTGTGGGTTTTCTGTGGTGGTACCATGCCAGACACGTAAGGTGTGGAAAAGGTAGTGGTGTGGAGAAGAAAGGGATGTCTGAGTTGCCTTCATAGGTGATATTTCTGCTGAATCAATGAAAAATTTAAGTATTTAATTTTCCATTTGCCCTGTGGTTCTTGGTTATTTTGCTGAGAAGCTCTGTTGGGATGTGACTCCCTGCAGATCTTCTCCAGCACGTGGGACTTGCAAAATGAAGATGATTCTTGGAGGACAAGGCTTTCTTGTCCTTGGGTCTTGTCTTGGGACCTGTGGTCCCACTCTACGAAGGCAGACAGACCAGGCTTTCCATAAAGCATGGACTATATTAATTCTGGGATGCTTAGTTTGGAAGAGAGAATGAGACTGGGCCTACAACCTCCATATAGCATCAAAAAGGCAGGTTTTGTGATTTTTTTTTTTTGAAGTGTTCTGTGCCTGTGGTACCCAATGGGAGAGCTTGGCTGTGGGATCTGCTCAGGTGAGGAATCACAGGCTCTTAGAGAAAAGGCATTTCAAGTTAGGGAAATGAAATTTTGTGTTGAGATGACTGGGAACAAATTGTATTTGGGAAGCCAGGACAAAACATTTAAGTTTGAGGGTCTCTAAGATGTCTTGGGTTTTATGGCATGAAATAATTAACAAAAATATATATATCTCTGAAATAATTTGAGTTGTGTTCAAATCACCTCTTCAGAACTTGATTTATCTTCCCAAATCATGAATCTCAGGATGCTTTGGTAGAAGGAAAAGAATTTTCTTACCAGGCTTGATCCGAGGGGGTGTCCCGTTCAGTGGTGCCACCGTGAGAACAACATTTGAACTGACCCACCAAGGACATCACCGTACCACTGCATCCAAAGGTGCCAGAAAGGGACCAAAAAGAGCCCCGGTAACATGGGTTTGTGCTCCATTAGAAGAAAGCAAGTTCAGTTTTTTTCTCTAAGAAAAAAGATGGATGAACTGGTTATAACCTTCCCTTTGCGCGGGGAGCAAAAAATCAAACAGATGAACTAGATTGGCAAGGATAAATTTCCATTCCTTACGATGCTGAGCGAGAATTTCTCACAATTTGTCCTGTGCGGAGCCTTAGATGTTGGAATTGATGTTTCCCTTGGGGGAAGATCTTGCAGAAAAATTGAAGGTTAAAATTTGTAGTTGCCCGTGAGCACAAACCACGCAAACGCAGGCTGGACCAAAGAAGAAACTGGGTGCTTGAAGCATCTTTCTTTTGATAAATCACAGAATCCCAGAATGGTATGGGGTTGGAGAGGACTTCTGGAGATCATCTAGTCCAACCCCGGCTTCCAAAGCAGGTCCACCTAGAGCAGGTTACAAAGGAATGTGTCCTGGGTAAGTCTCTAGTATCCCCCTTTTCCATCCCTGGGGATGTTTTGCCCTCAAGGAGAGAGGCAATTTTTGGTTGGATGATCCATCAGCCTTTCTCGGGTCACCACTATGTGGTCCCAGTTAGGGCTGCTCTTCCAGTTTCTAACGGTGGGGAGCACCACAAAGCTGGGTGGTGTGAGGAAGCCAGCTTCAAGTTACTTCAGAGGGGTGAAATATCTGAAGACTATTGGAATGAATATAGTCCTGAAAACTGTATTTTGTCATAAATGTTAGATTGAGGTCTTGGGTGAGGTTGAGGGAGAAAGGAGTTCCCTTCTGAGAAAAATGAGGGGAGAAAAAGTAGAGAAAATAGAGGTTCTTTTTTCAGAGGATTCCTCAAATTCTAGCCCGGCTGCAAGCATCCTTTGTACCCTGCCAAGCAGAAGATGCTGCTGAGAAGGTTTCTTTCCTTCTCCTAGCTTTCCTGCAGCTCCCTGGGCTATTTCCACCCTACGGTCATGACTTCTCTGGTCTGAGAGACCAGGTCTGGATTACTTTCTAAAGGACATTCCACCTGTAGAAAGTTTGGGGTGGGTTTTTTGTGTTGTTTTTTTTGAAACCAAGGCTATGCCACAAGCAAGTGCTGCAGAAGTGACATCTGCTGCGTGACACGGTGACACCCCAGGTGTGACAAGTTGCTCGAGGCAGGGGCTGTTTCCCTCTCCTGGAGTGATGCTGAAAGATCAGGGTCCAACACAGAAGCCCCACGAGAGGTTTGGAAGAAGTTTAGGAAGAAGCAGCTGCTGGGGCCGTTGAGTCAGGTGTCTGAAGATGAAAACAGGGATGCTGGTGTCCGAGACCATCGCTGGTTGGACCCAGAAGTCACCCAGATGTCCTTATCTTCCTATCACCCAGCCCGTGGTACCCTCTTTTCCTTTTCTTCGTGGGCAGCGAGTCTCTCCAGCACTTTTTGGGCTGCTCTGCTAGATGGTGCTGTTGCCCTGGTTTCTGAGAGGAGTTTGCGAGCTTGGTCCTCGGAAGAGAAGAATTAATGCTTATTCAGTGAATGTCCACCCCATCGGCCAGAGCCTGAAGAAAATATGCTTCGCTCTGGCAACTGCGGAGAGCTGCTCCGAGCGCATCTGCTGCCCAACCATCCTCCTCACCAGCCAAAACCCTGCTCAGATCTCCTCCTGAACCTCCTCCCGGCCCGGGAAGCTTTCCTGATGTTGAGCGTAGGGTCTCGTGTGGTTCCAATGATGCTGTCCAAGCAGCATCCTTAATCTCCTGGCATTAGAGGAACAAGGACAAACAAACTCGATGGGGACGGCAGGAGATCAGGACAAGAAGCCACCAGCGTTGTGCCAGCTGTTCAAGCATTATTGGAGCTCGATTTCAACAGTGAGCTGGGAGACCGGAGGGGAAAGTGGGTTTAAATTTTATCGGGGAGAAGTCAGCCCCGAGTTACTTCTCGGCGAACCTGGAGGAACTTTCACTGCACTCAATTACGGTGTTTAATATTCATGCGAGTCTTTTCTTGGAGGAACGTCCCCAAACACTACTTGAGCTCTCCGAGCAGTGCCAGGGAAAAGCACTTATTGCTCGGGCAGAAAAGACTAATAACTAATATGCTTCCTGGCAATTAAAGCGGCAGCGAAAATCTCCTTGAGGGACCGAGGTGTAAACCTTTGGAAACGGGTGAGATCTTTTAGGGCTGGCAAAGAGCTTGAGACAATATTAGGACTAGAGCTGCTAAACATCCCTAAACCCAACTTTTTGACACCTGAGCCCAATATTCAGCCTCCAAGTGCCAGAAACACCCACGTTTCTGCTGCTGCTGGTTTTGCTCAACCATCCAGGGGCTGCTGCAGGTGAGAACGTTGGGGCTGAACCCAAACTGGACTTAATTGAAGCATTTTTCTCTTAGGGCAGCTACTGCGGGGGTCAAAGTCCAAATCCCATCCTGGTGCTGGGCTTGATACCTGGCAGGGAGAAGTTGGGGGGCCTCGGAACGTGTGTGTGTCCCCCCCTCTACTTTGTGGCTCTCTGTTCAGGCTGGAGCTTTGTGGGGTTTAGACCTGCTGGGGAGGGGGTGACGGTTCTTCTGAACGCAAGTCCAGGGAGGGAGGGATGGATGGATGGTTGTGGCCCTTTGTCTCTCCTGGTGAAGCCTTTCTACCTCACCCAGCTCGTTAAATATTAATTGCCATGGTGGTGAACCAAGCTCTCCCGTGTCCTAGCTGACTGTGGAGCTGGAATGCTGCTTTGCTGGCCTGATAAATATTTCATGAGCACACAAAGCGGAGCGGCCCTGCCATGTGGTGGCTGTGAGAGCATCAGGTCCTGCAGCACCTGAGCTTCAGAGGTGGCTTCTGGTTGGGCAGGAGACAGCTTTTTTGGGGTTTTTTTTTTCCCCCCCGTGGTCTCGGTTGGATGAAAACCCAACCAACCAGGCAATCATTTCCTCCTGTTGGTGGCAGGAAGGTCAGAGCTGGGGAACAATGTTGTCTTGGAGGTGGTCCAGGGAGCAGAGGATGCCATACAAGCAGCTGAGCTTTGTAGGGCCCTGCTTGCTGAGATGGATGGGGCTGGGCAAGAAGAAGCAGGGGACGTGGACACCTTCAGCGGTGATGAAAAATGGGTTTGAAGTCAGGGAGTGGCCAAAGCAGGAGGGAACAGAAGTGTGACTAGGCGGTGGCATCCTTCAGCAATGGGCTGTCAGGCTTGCACAGAGACCTGTGTGGGGCACCTGGGTCCAAAATGGGTCTTGGTGATCCCTAAAAGACCCCTTGCACCCCGAGCCAAGGTGATTGCATCCACCTAATTTGGGTGGCACCGTGGCCACTAAACGTGGGTGCCTGCTGTGCTCCTGCTTGGTAGGATGAAGGGCTCTAGGGGGGCTTCTAGAGTTCCCATGGAGGAGCTGGAAGCTTGAACCAGTTTTCCTGCACCCAAGCTCATCAATGGGGTCAACCTCCAGCTCTCAAACCCAAAGGAATACCCCATTCCTCCCAGTGGCACTGGGCTTGTGAGGTAACAGCAAGGAGGAGTTTCAGACTGTAAAATCACAGAGTCATCTGGGCTGGAAGGGACCTCTAAAGGCCATCTAGTCCGAACCCCCCGCAGTCAGCAGGGACACCCCCAACTAGACCAGGTTGCCCAGGGCCTCCCTGAGCCTCCCCTTGAATGTCTCCAGGGAAGGGGCCTCAACCACCTCCCTGGGCAACCTCTGCCAGTGCTCCACCACCC
>JAOTQQ010000019.1:1991041-2003201 GCA_026546715.1 Gallinago undulata | reverse complement strand
CACCCCCAAGTCCCTTTCCTCAGGGCTGCTTTCTAACCCCTCATCCCCCAGTCCGTGTTGATACCCAGGATTGTTCCAGCCCAGGTGCAGAACCTTGCACTTGCTCTTCTTGAACCTCCTGAGGTTTCCTTGAGCCCACCTCTCCAGCCTGTCCAGGTCCCTCTGGATGACATCCCGTCCCTCTGGTGCATTGACACCACCACACAGCTTGGTGTCATCTGCAAACCTGCTGCTGCTGCTCTCCATCCCACAATGTCATGGATAAAGATGTTAACCAGTCCTGGTCCCAGCACGGGATGGACCTGGTCCCAGCAGTGAATTACAGGTAATTCCTCTCCCCCACGTGCCTGAAAGGGAAGGGGAGCAGTGGGCTACAAATCTCTCCACAAGAGTAG
Organism: Gallinago undulata; assembly: GCA_026546715.1. Taxonomy (NCBI): domain Eukaryota; kingdom Metazoa; phylum Chordata; class Aves; order Charadriiformes; family Scolopacidae; genus Gallinago; species Gallinago undulata. The sequence continues at coordinate 2,002,806 of JAOTQQ010000019.1, read as the reverse complement.
CCACGATGGCGAGAGGAGCCACGGCTGGGGAGGGCAACCTCTTAAAAGCAGTCTCTGAATCTCGAGTGAATATCGTAACAACGCTCAAATCCTGGCTCTGTGGAGAAAATGGCTTAGTAATCATTTTTTTAATTAAAAAAAATAATAAAAAGCTTGGGCAGAAGTGTCTGAGTTGGGTTTGATAGACCCAGAGACTTCTTTAATATCAAGCTAATGTAATGAAGTCAGATTCACTTCTTAATTAATCCACTTGCAGGTAATTGCAAGGATAATAAAGTTGCTCAAGATGGGTTTGTTTTTTGTTTTCTTTTCTTTTTTTTTTTATTTTCTTTTCTGGGAGTGCACCCTTCTGCACTGCCCTGGAGCTGAGTGGTTTTCACTAATTTGCTGGAGTAGTGGTCGTCCATGGATTGGATGTAGAGTCTATTTAAAAACCTCCTTTGTTCTGCGTCTTCACTCTCCGCATCCCTTCGCCGGCTTAAAGACATCTAAATAAATGAAATAAATCAGGAATTAATCTGATGCAAGCTTTGTGAAAACAAGTAATTTCTTAACAAGAGCCGAGTGAGTAATTCGCGATGAATAATTTATCTGACATCTTTTTTTTTTTTCTTCTCGTGGAGCTTCAGCAAACAGATTTCTGCTTCCTTCAATTAACTGCAGAAAGCTTTTTGACAAATTCGGGGTGAATGCTCTCAACAGGAGGGCTCGTTTGAGGGGAAAAAAAAAAGCCTCTCCAGGATCTAAAATTGAAGTTTTATAGCTTTTTTTTCCCCCCTTTTGTGAGGAGCCGTGTGCTAAGAGGGATGAGGACTGGGGACCAGGGCAGGGCTGGTGGTGGCGCCTGCCTTGATGGGGGAGGTAAATGGATGCTCTGTCTTTTTTTTTTAAATTTGTTAAAGCTAAATGCTGTTTAGATAATGAAGTTTTCCCTGGGACGTGTGGCGTGAATGTTTTGAGCGTAGCGAGGCTGCCATGATGGCTCTGGAGCGGAGCTGCCCGTTGGGTGGTTCTACCAAGGAGTCTTGACGCTGCCAGTTCATGGATATATATTTCCTTGCAGAGATTGGGGGGGAAAAAAGGCAGAATAACTACTATTTTCTCAACTGCACGGTTGGGGAGGAAAGTGAGGTGGGATCAGCCGTGCGGTGGGCTGAGATCCCCTCTACGGATAAGGCCACCAGGAACCAGCATGGTGGTCAGGTTCCAGGATCTCCTAGTCTTTCTTGACCCGACCAACGACTTGAGTTTGCTGAAAAATGGGTCCCTTTGTGAACTTGATGATGTTTGGAAAGGCCACGTGGAGCCGTGAGAGGTTGGGCTGGCTCTTGAGGTGGTCTTTTCCAGCCTGTGAACTTTGAGACCAGGAGTGGATGCCAGAATGAGATGCGCCATGCGCTCTCCGGTGAAATATATTTGTCCTTGTGGGGTTTTTTTTGTCCTTTCTCTTCGTGTGGCACAAATCTCAGCCTAATTGCAGGGATGTCCATCCCCTCCAAACCTTCCAGGAGCAGAGCTGAGCTGTTTTCAGCCAGGAATTGTAGATGTAATCAACGTTCCGCGAGTCACTCCCTTTTATATGCAGCAAATCTTGACTAAAGACTCCTTATTTAGCCCTCCCTTGGCTTCCTCCTTGGCCTCTTCCACTCAAGTCTTGGACAGCAAAGAAAAACTTTAATTATTAATGGAAAACACCGTTTTCTCCAAGCTAAAACAAGCTGGTTGTTTAGAGAATAGCAAAACTTGCAGGAAGGGAGAGATTTGTCGAGTCCCAAAATACACGACGGCGGACAACCTTCCATTTGAAGATGCAAATGAAAGGGTTTGAAGACCTGGGCTTGCTGCCATAAGATATAGTCACCACAAAGCCCCAGAGAAATGATTTCTAATTGGCTCTGCCCTAGTTCTTGCTGGGAGCTGCTCCCTTCCTCCTGACAGCAACGTCTGGAGGAAGGAAACGAAGATGATGATGGGTGGTTTTAAACTGAAAGAGGGGAGATTGAGGTGAGATGTGGGGAAGAACTTCTTTGGTGTGAGGGTGGTGAGAGCCTGGAACAGGTTGCCCAGAGAAGCTGTGGCTGCCTCATCCCTGGAGGGGTTCAAAGCCAGGTTGGAGGGGGCTTGGAGCAACCTGGTCTAGTTGAAGATGTCCCTTCCCAGGGCAGGGTTGTTGGAAGTGGATGGTCTTGAAGATTCCTTCTGACTCAAACCATTCTGTGATTGTGTCTCTGCTTTGATGGCACAGCTGGAGTTAGATGACTCTTGGGATGGTCTCCATTGCTGGAGCCTCGGGTCAAGTGAGACACTAATGTGTAAATTTGTTTTTTCTCAACCCGAGATCCTGCAATAATGGGAAATAACCAAATAAATTATAACGAATCTTTGATTGGCACTTTTTATATTGGGAATACGAATTCCTTTTAACACTGAGGTGATGAAGGGCTGCTTCTTGCAGCCTAAATTTTGCAGAGCTCGCAGTGATTTTTCGGTTGCGTGGGCGCCCTCGGCGTTCGCCTGACAAAGTTTGGGTGCAGCTCCTGAAAAAGAGACTCCTTTGAATGGCACCAAAAAATGATAGCGCTTAAATTGCTGGATACCTTTATGTCTAACTTTCAAGTGAAAGCCTTGTTTTCTGACACCTTTCACGGAGGTTTAAATAGGCTGTAATTGTCTTTTAATTATTAGATCAGTAATAGGCTATGTATCTTAATCTGTTAGGCTGTGATTCCGAAAACATTACTATTCATCCCCCCGGAATTGATGATATTTAACATGCATTAACCGTCTTTTTAAATCTCTGTAATATGTCTATTTAGGCATCTTAAGTTATGCATTTAAATTAGATTTAATAGGAGAGGATTTTGCCGAGCCCAAACTTTTGGCCGTTGAAGAACGGCTCCGAGGCCGCGGCGCCGAGAGGTGTGCCGTGGGCATCACTGATTGAGGAGCTGGATGGTCTCGCAGAGTAGGGTTGGAGGCTGCAAGATGTCGTTCTGCCCCAAATCCCTGATTTTTTCATCCTGTGAAGGACACAGGTCTGGGATGTCCCATGGTCAAACCTCCCCTCCCCAGCTTTTAGCTTGGCTGCTTTGGCCACGTAACAAATGGTGGTGGTGGGAACGACTTTTAAGAACCTCCTGCTGAGGAACTGCACGTATTTAGGTCTGATTATGAACCGTAAACCTGCATTTGCAGGAGGTTAATGGGAAAATGCTTCTGCCTTCTCTCCAGAAGTACTTGGGGACTTGGCAAAGAGGAGTCACTAAATTATTCAGCAGAAGAATTTCTATTTATTTTTAGCCATATGAGGAATGGGTCATATCACTTGTGCTTTGAGGTTTGTGGGTTGGGTTGTGTGGTGTTTTTTTTTTTTTATTTCTTTCCCCAAAGTCAGGTTATAAATTCAACTGCAGTGTACTGCAGCTCATCGGGGACTTGTCTGTGTGCTTTGCGCGTCTCCCTGGGGATAAACCTGTGGATTTTCCTGCTCTGCTGCTGATATCTGTACTTTTTCTGTCTACCACTAAGAGGTATGTTAGCGAGGATGTTGTCCTGGGGGGTCAACCATCAATAAAGGGCTATGCAGGCGTCTCTGAACCTCCCCCTCAGCCCTGGAGGAGGGTCACCCCAGCACTAAGGCTGCTCCTCCTGGAAGATATGGATGATCTTTTCCTTCTTCCATCTTTTAGTACATCCGTGCATTTTCCTAATGCTCCTTCCAGCTCCGATGAGCCCAGGCGTGTCCTTGCGTTGACGTATGACTTCCACGTAGAGCTTGCCGTCCTTACCGGGGGAGAAAAGCCCACGTTTGTAGGATTATGGTCTTCATAAAATAGATGGTTCCTTTCCCTCTTCCTTCTGTGCGTTTAAACTTCTTTTTCCAATCCCAAATGAAATGTTTTTACATGGGGTTGTAGGCACCTAAGACATGGGATTGGAAAATCCCATTTGCTTCCACTCCCGTATCGGTCAACGCTGCCTCACAAACTGCTTTGTAAATTGATTGAGCTATTCCTTAAAGCTAATTAGGTTTCCTTTCTCCACTAATCTTACTGAAAGGCTGAACCAGATCCCAGGTCCTTTGATACTTAGGTTTGTTTTAAAATCAGAAGCTTTTGTGAATTTGTAGCAAGTCTACATCTTTTGTCCCCCCTTTCTGAGCCAAAAGTGCTCATTTTTCCCATCTTCTTTCCAAATGTGATTGGAGAAATTGGTCAGGCCATATCCGGATATGTCACTCCGTGGTGATGACCAAGCTGAGTTTTCCAGCATGCGGTGGTAGATACATCTCCATATTGTTCTGATGGATCTTCTGTGGGCTTGGTCCAGCCTGGATCCGTCTCACCTGCCACCAGGAGGGCCAGGTTGGTCAGTGACTTTATATGAGGGTCCCACCACTGTCTCTTACCACAGTAGGTATGCTTCCACAAGTTAGGAATAGGGTGTGGATTACCTTTCTGATGTACCTTAAGATCTCCTTGAGACCCTTCACAAGTAACACGTGCTGGTCTGTTTTCCTAGACCCAGTGCCTCTGTCTCCAAGAAAACTGTAGGACATGAAATGAGATCTTAAAATACACTGGACGAGGTAGTAATTTGAACTTTTCTGTTTCAGCTGGAATCCTTCTAGTTAACACCTAGTTTTGCACATGATGCTATTAATTTGTGCCTTGTTTTTCCAGTTCTGTGGCTAACATTCCGAACCTTCTCTGAATTGTTGCTGCTTCCCAACTAACCATTAAAACTCACCCATGCGCTTCTAGGTTTTTCCTTTTTTTTCCTCCATGAAGTTCATTTTAAAAAAAAAAAAAGGCATAAAAAAGAGAAGTCACAGGTTGGCATTCCTCCAGGTTCATTTTTTTTCTTGAGTGGTAATATCTGCCCTCTTGGTTTTTGTCTTGAAAATAGTTTAGCAAAGAACAGCACGGGGCTGGACCGACACCACCTTTTGGAAAACCGTGCTATATTTTTCCTGCTTTCCAGATATTTTCATGATTTCAATTGTTCCTTCTCTGCTTTGGGGAGAGATGGGTGTTGATGGTTAGACTAGGTGATCTGAAAGGTCCCTTCCAACCTAGAGAATTCCATGATTAGGTTTCTAATCATAGAATACGCTTTCCTCTTTACTTAAATGCCTGATATTGCCCATTTGAAAAATAATGCTGTCACCCCAGAGTTGAGGGGAATGTTGCCACAGTTGAGTATATGAGCTATTTTGGTATTTGAAAGTGGAGATCATCCAATTCTTCCAAAAAGCTCAATTTTGGGAGTCCTATGAATTGAATATTCTTTCCTTCAGGGATGTAGCTTCTATGAGAGCGTGGGAGACTTGTGAGTTCAAAGCTTTTCCTTCTTCACCCTCTGCAGCAGTGCTTCCATACCTTCCTCCTGCCCTGGATTTTGCATTTCTTCTGATTTTTATTTATTCTGAGCAGCCATAGGACTCTGCAATCCTGTGGTCCTGGCTCTATTTGGGGTCCGGTTGGGATGGGAAGGGTCTGAGGGGGCAACATTGGGGTGATGGGGATGGGAAGGGACCTGCTGAAATACAGTTTTGCTGCAGCTGAGGCTGGTCCTTGACCACTGCTGCCTCCTGGAGCCCTCAGGAGATTGAGCTACTGGGTCTCCTGGAAAAGTATGAAATGGAGACTAAGAGGTTGTCCAAGGTGAAACCAGGACAATCATATGTTGTAGGAGAGAAAACCTTGAACCTGTCTTTTATATTCCTGTTTTGAATAATGAAATTTTCAATCTGGGTTGATTAAATCAGTGGAGAAATATCTCTTTGCTGCGAGTCCCTCGTGTGTGCTTGCTCCAGGTGAGAAATTCAGGGGGCGTGAAGCTCAGCCACCTCTGGGTGGTTGGGGGGCTCTGGAGCAGGGCTATGTAGATGCCATGGTTCCCACCAGGGCATTTCAATCCCGTACTGACTCCTTGCTCTGTTGGATCCTGTTTCTCCAGGTTTATTCTGGGGCTTTTAGTGGGGGGAGAACCTAAAAAGTGAACAGGTTTGTTGTTTTTGTTTTTTTTTTGAAGGCACTAATGACGTGGCTGTAGGAAGCTGAAGATGCCATGTGAGCTCCGGGGAAATTCTTGGAAAGCAAAATAAAGGACCGCCCACCAGGATAACCCCCTGGACAAAACTGGTGGTGGTTTGGGTTAAATGCACTGCGTTTGTGAGGAATTGTGTTTAAAAAAAAAAAAAGGCATATAAAATGTGTTTGCAACATCGCTTCCCCTCGCAGATGGGTTTTGAGCAGGGTGAAACTTCAGGTGTGGATTTTTTTTTAACTATTGCTGACCTAACGAGAGAGAGACATTGATTTTTGTGCTTTCCTGGTGCTGTGGAGCCTTTCTCCTCCTTCATATGTAGCTTTTTTGGGGGGGGAAGAAGCACTTGGAGGCTACGCCGTGTATCTGAACACTGTAGGAGCCTCGGGTTGTCCTGGAGGGCTTAATTCTGCAGCAATTAAAATGTCTGGAGAACTTAAGCTGCAACTATTAGAGTCTCCTTCAGAGATGAAACGTTTTAACTTAATTTGGAATTCTTTTTTTTATTTTTGGTGGTGGGGGTGGAGCAGGTTAGCTCACCTCTATCCCTTGCAGCAGCTCTTGGGAAAACTGGACAATTCCATTATTGGCAGTAGGACTTGGTTGAAAGCCTTCTCTAAAACGTGCACGTAGGGAAAGAGCGGTTTGGTTTAAAAGCCTCGGCATTTACCCGTCGCCAAATAAATAGCATTTCCCCCCAGATGCTCTGGGCTGTAACCATCTGCACATTCCAATTATTTTCAGTTAATATTTTTAATTATTTCAAAAACACAATCAATGCCATTATTTTTCATTAATTCCTTACTAACACTCTCATTTTTCGTAACGCAATTATTTTTGACTGATCACTTTTTTTTTCATCAATCATTTTATTTTAAGGACCTCCAAATATGCCAGAAGTATTTGGGTCCATAAGTGATTTTTCATTTTTATAGGCAAGAATGATTTCTGAAATACAACCTGCAAAATAGTAAGTGGTTTGGTGAAGTCAAGCTTCACCAAGTCTATGATGGGTGAATCACAGAATCGTTCAGGTTGGAAGAGACCCTTGGGATCATCGAGTCCAACCATCAACCCTACTCTCCAAAGTTCTCCCCTACACAGTATCCCCCAACACCACATCGAAATGACTCTCAAACACGTCCAGGGATGGGGACTCAACCACCTCCCTGGGCAGCCTCTTCCAGTGTCTTGACCACTCTTTCTGCGAAGAATCATATCCTATTATCTACTCTAAACCTACCCCGTTGCAGCCTGAAGCCATTCCCTCTTGTTCTATCGCGAATTACCTGGGAGAAGAGGTGGGGATTAGGGGACAGGAGGTGGAATGAATGGGTGATGTGTGCTTAATGTGAATAAAACTAATAAAACTCTTGTTCTTCATGGTGCTTATCTTCTTAAAAATACTACCGTGGCCATCGAGGGCTCTTTGCGTACAAGGTGATGCTCAGGAACCCTTGTGGGGCTTGTATGTCTTTGTGTAGAAGGTGATGCTCAGGAGGTCTTTCCCCTCTTTTTGTGTAGATGCCCTCAACCTAATCCTTAATTTCCCAAAACTCCTGCTGCATCTCCAGCCCGTGATCAATAAAACGAAGCGTTAAGGGCGCTGGGAGAAAACACCTCCGTGTCCGAGCGGAGAGTTCGCTCCACGCAATTGTCTCACTTAACCTCTTGGTTTAATATTTTTAATGACTTCTTTGGTCTGTGGATATTTGTAACATTAACATAATTATCTATCTTAACATACTGTATTTGCCGCCTGCTGGGGATGAAGCACTGCGACTAACACTAGTAGCTCATTAACAATAACGCTAGTAGCTCATTAACAATGTTGACCCAATTACATGTTGTGTGTCCCAGAGACAAATAACTGTAATTGCGACTCAAAAGTGATTTCATAAACATTGAGATTCTTTTGTGAAATGCAAAGCAGGGAGCATTATTTGAATTTTCCGTATAAATACAGGTTTAAATTAAATAGAGCCAATCATCCCACTAAAACAAAATTTCCGTCCATGCAGACATCCTTTTTTTATTAAAAAAATTTTTTATTAAAAAAAAGGATGTCTGCACGAATGGAAATTATTTTAATTTCAGTTTTTTATTAAAAAAAAAAGGCTTTTTGCGATGAATTGATTTGCGGTGCGTCTTGTTCCCCAGGATCAAATCCGTTTCCATTTTTGTGTGGGGGGGGAAAAAAAAAATAAAAATACATAAAATGATCCCAGTTACAGACAACAAAAGGCAGACATCTGGTAACTGGCAGCCGCTCCGGCTATCAGCAGGTAGCGGTTTTCTTTGGAAACCATTTGGATTATGTGGCACATCCAGGACAATAGGAATCTGATGAAGCCTTTGATATAATCTGCTGAGAATATTTTTTTTGTTTTTTTTTTTTTTAAAAGCTGCCTCGATGAAAAGGAGCTAAAGAGATTTGCACGAGACGGTGCCCGTGAGCAGCATGTGAGATGCTGTGTGTGATACCACCATCCCCTTCCACCCGTGATTTAAGTGGGGAAAATGACTGCTCTAACTGGTTATACTGGGGCACCTTAAGGGATTGATGTTCTGTGTTTGGGGTTACTCCCCTTTTGATACAAGAAGCTGGACTTTTTTTTTTTTTTTTTTTTTTGGAGGTTGCTTGCTCATCCTTGTCGCATCTCTGGTGGGTTTCCACCCTCGGCATCCCTGCGGGCGCTCTCTTGCCTGGAGGTAGGATGGAGCTGAAGTTGTGCAGACAAGTTTCATTCAAGAAAAACAATCTGAAAAAAAACAAAAGTTTTTACTTACTGAACTGAAACCAGAATGTTGGATTTTTTTCTTTTTTCTATTTCTACATAACAAGAGGGCTGTTGTAAAGCACAAAACGTTGCACAACGCTGGGAGAACCCGTTGGCAGAGCTCTTTGCCCACAAGCTTTTCTACTGCTGCCGTGGTCCAGAACATCTTGTGGCATCGGATTGGTTTCCTTTTTTGCAAGATACCACCCTCTGCAGCTTCCAGTCCCTGCTGGAAGAGGGTGTGGGGAATAAATAATAATTCCATCTTCGTGCCCAAGCAAAGGAGGGATAGGGAGGGTGACAGACCCTTTTGGAAGGGGTGGGGAGACCGTGGCTCTCTAGGACATGGGGCTCTTCACCAACTTGGTGCCGCCTCCTCTCCCTCAGCACTACTGTTTACTGATGGAGAGAGATTTTACTTCTCAAAACCAACTTCAGTGCCACAATATTTAATGACGTTAGCAGGATGGCGAGGAATGGATTTTTATTTTTTTTTTTAAGCCTGAAAGGAGATGACAACCTCGTCACGCGATACGCCAGATGATGGGTAAATTGAAACTTCTCATCATTATTTATTGAAAACAGCTACTCTAGCCTACCCAGAATTTTCAGCCTGACAGGGCTCATTTATTTCATATTTTAAACATTAAAAAAACAACGACGGGGGAGGCTGTCATTAAGATATCGGTGAATCAAACCGTTGAATGAGATAATTGTTCACCAAAGAGGAGTTAGCTGAATTTTTAATGCAGCGTTAGGGTGGCTCTGAGGTGAAGGTTGTTGAATTTGCGGCATTTTGGATGCAATCGTATCATCAGGAAATTATGTTGTATCAAAAAGGCTGGTCAAATAGTTTTTTTTTACCTGCCTCCAGGCCCTCAACTAAGTCCCTGGTCACCTCTGGGGTGTGTGGTGATGCCCGGCGTAGCTTTGGGAGCCTCCCTTGGTGGTTCGGCTTCCGTTGTGCTGAAGACCTGTTGGGTTTGTTTCCGATGTCAAAGGCTTTCAAGACTTGGAGACTCCCTTTATGCCTAAAGGAGGGCAAGCTGGGGCAGGTTTTAAGGCAAAGCCCAGCTCCAAGTTTGCTGATGCTAACCCTGGAAGGGGTTCGAAGGAGATATTAAGTCCCTTAGGTAGAGTTTTAAGGGCCAAGAGCTGTAGCTGTTGCAGAGGCTCAGAAGAAGACAGTAGGAGTCACGTGGCAGATGAGGAAGCTCCTCTCTTCTGCTGCAGATCTTCAGCTGCAATCAAGGGGCTGATTTTTTGGGTAAAAGCTGCCCTGAGCAGAGAGAGAATCAAGTCATTGATGGTAGGGCTACCGGCCAGACGAGCCTACGAGCCTCTATTGACATGGCAAAGACTTAGGGGGACCATGTGCTGCAGCTCCCCAAGTTCCCCAACCATCTCAGATCTCACCTTCAAAGGGGTGTGTTTCATTTTTTTAGCTCAAGGACACAGATATTATGGTTTTTTGCATGTATTTAAAGATACATATGTTCTTTGACTATTTCCACCCCCTGTTCTGACGTGTCCTAGCGTCAGGGTCTCGGGGTTGACTTGAGGGTGAGAAAGGGAAGATTTTTGAGAAGAAATCTTCTGCCTCCTTTGAAATCATCACTTTGGTGTCTTGACTGTTGACTGTCCTGAGACTGCTTTTGCCCATTCCCTGGCTCTTTTGGGATTAGATTTACATTTGCTGCCAGCTGTAATCACAGCTGCCTCTGCCCACCCGGCCCTGCTCGAACTCCTCCCAGGAGAGCTTATTACAGTGAGAGTTTTGATCTTTTTCATGGATCTTGGACTAGAGAGATGAAGAACCTGCCCAGCCTGGCAGGTTCTGCTTGTTTTTTTTTTTTTTCTTTTCCCCAGTTCCTTCTGGTCTATGAAGAGACAGGAGACTTTAATAAAATATTAGGCTCACTTGGGAAAATCTTGGGATACCTGTTTTCTCCTTGGACCTTCTCGCACAGACACCCCAGTAAGACGTGTGCCTTGAAATGATGACTCCTCTTTTCTCTGTCTTGGGGTCCATCCCTCTTGGTGCTGATGCTTCTGGACACAGGACCAAAGGAGGAAGAGAGAGCTGAATCCTGACCCTCTTGTAGCCCAGATACCCCCCTGGGGGGTACACACTAGCCCCTTGGGCCAGGAACCCTCTGAGAAATTGCCCATGGGCTGGGATGGAAGCTGTGCCAGGGACTGGGTTAACAACTCAGAGGTGGTGGTGGCCATGAACGTTGCCCATGGTGGCTTGTAATTTCCTGATGTGGCTGGAGCAGGATGACTTGTGCATCCATGGGCATCGTTTCCCTGCATGGGAAGGAGCCGGGTTCCTCTTCCCACGTCCCATGGATATGTGCTGGGATGGAGAACACGGTGCTCGAGGAGCTCCTGTCTCACTGGATGTCTTTCTCCACTTTTTCTTTCCTCCTAGGAACGTGTTATTTTTCCTGACCTAGAGGGGACGGTTCAGGGTGCCAAAACTGGCTTCTGAGTCCATAGCAATTTGGTGGCACTGGCTATCGGGGAGGTATTATCAGAAAGAGCCCTGTGGGGTGTTCAAGGAAAAAAGAAAAGGTCAAGGGTTTTATGTGGCATCACATGCCATCCTGCCTCTTTTTTGGGGGGCTTAGGCACCAAGTTTTCAGCTCCACGTGGAAAATGGGACATGAATTCATCTCTGTTACCTGCATGAGAGGGTGAAACCCAAAGGATGGGTAGGATGCCACCCTGGCTGGTCCCAGGGTGCTTTCCCCTCCTCCTCAGGAGGTAAAAAGGACCTGCTAAAAAGGATGGCTCTTATTTCTTACGAGGGGTCTGGAGCATCTCTCTGATGAGTGAAAGCTGAGGGTCTTTGGAGTCTGGAGAAGAGAAGGCTGAGGGGGGATCTGATCAAGGCCTATAAATCCTTCAAGGGTGGGTGTCAGGAGGATG
>JAOTQQ010000019.1:1951407-1963846 GCA_026546715.1 Gallinago undulata | reverse complement strand
GAGAGCCTGGCCCAGGTTGCCCAGAGAAGCTGTGGCTGCCCCATCCCTGGAGGGGTTCAAGGCCAGGTTGGATGGTGCTTGGAGCAACTTGGTCTGGTAGGAGGTGTCCCCGCCAACCAAGAGGTTGGAACTGGATGTTCTTGAAGGTCCCTTCCAACTCAAACGAGTCTATGATTCTATGAAGCTGTTGGACAAGGAGGCATCTCTGATACAAATGTTCTGTGGGCCCAGGTTTTCTACTGAAGTCTACATCGTGCTGTGATGTAAGAAAGACTTTTAATATCAGATTTATCTCTGCTGCCTGTAGATTATTGTTCATTTTGGAGTGAGAGGCTGCTTCTCAGATCGTTGTGCTATTTCCCCTCTTGTCTCTTGCTTATTTTTGGAGTTATGCAGGGATATGGTGTGGGTCTGGCTCTCACTGGTGCTTCAGGTGGAGAGGAAGGAGAAAGCTTGGAGGCATCTAAGTGTGTGAGAGGCACCAAACAAGAGGGCACGACTAATTCAAGTATCCTTTCTCTTCTGACAGTCTCAAATGGCTCTTTATTTTGGGAGCCATTGAGAGCTAGGTCTGTTTGGGAAATTAATAGCACTTTCTCTAAAGGACCCTTTGTAAAATAAATGCCCCCCCCCCCCAAAAAAAAAAATGTATGGTCTTGAGCCAGACCATGCAAGTATTGAATGAAGAGTGTCAATATAAGGTCTTCTGTTTACAGCTTTAGTGAAAGAGCCTTTTCAGACAGAGCATGATTTGTACCAACTCCTACCCACAATTGATCTCAAAAGGCCCAATTTAAGGCAGGATCTGTTTATTTTAGGAGAGGGCTAACAGCCCTTTGAAAGGGCCAGCGGTGAAGCCGAAGAGATTTTCAATATCTGTATCGCTGAAGAAAAGGTGCTCTCTCTCGCCCGAAACCGGTGGAAGGCAAATACTTAGATATTTATATCCCAATATTGCTCTGTTACAGAACACATCGGAGCTACAGGGCTTTTATCCAGTTGCAATTAATAGGTTTTTTTTTTTGTTTTGTTTTTTTCCATCTGATTTCAAGGCTGTGGAAACTCAGGCTTATGCAAATTTTAGTAAATAACTTCACGTGTTTTGCTGTCACAGAACAGCTGTAGTCTCCGGCTACCGCTAGTCAAATATAAGATTTATTTCTGTTGAACGATGGCAAATGTAATGTAAGAATCGCTCAAGAGACCAATAAATAAATATTCCTCCTTTGCTGGGAGTGAAGGAAAAATTAATGTCCAAGCAGAGAAAGCAATTTCTCAGTGGAGGAGCTGAGTCTCCTGATAAATGTTCTCAAACTTGTGCACTAAGTTTGGACAAAATGAAGCTGCTGGTTGTGTGGAGCTTCAAAAGCCCCAGTTGCTCCTGCAGCCTGGTAGGAGAAGAAGAGCAGCAGCTCCGTCCCCACCCAGAGCTGCTTGGGATTGACCCCATTGCTTGATCCTTCCTAAAATCTGAGTTGTCATAGAATCATAGATGAGTTTGGGTTGGAAGGGACTTTAAAGACTGTAGTGTTCCACCCCCCCCATCATGGGCAGGGACACCTCCCACCAGACCAGGTTGCTCCAAGCCTCCTCCAACCTGGCCTTGAACCCCTCCAGGGATGGGGCAGCCACAGTTTCTCTGGGCAACCTGGGCCAGGCTCTCACCACCCTCACACCAAGGAAGTTCTTCCCCAGATCTCATCTCCATTTCCCCTCTTTCGGTGTCAAACCCTTCCCCCTCATCCTATGGCTCCCCTCCATGACCTAGAGTCCCTCCCCATCTCTCCTGGAGCCCCTTGAGGGACTGGAAGGGGCTCTAAGGTCTCCCTGGAGCCTTCTGTTCTCCAGGATGAACCCCCCCCCCAACTCTCTCAGCCTGTCCTTATAGGAGAGGGGCTCCATGTCATGTATGTCTGGGTGCAAGGACAAAGTCTCCTGCCACGGGCCACCTCATCACTGTGGCACGACCACCACCTGGCCTGGGGAAAACATCAAAGTGTATTTTTTTAGACATGTTTCTTGGATGTAGCCACTGAAGTTCAAGCATCCACAGTCACCCTGCAGCCCACGTTTGGGACACGGAGGGATATGGGTGTGGGGCAGAGACCCCCCTCTCCATCACCCCAGTCCCACCAGTTCCCCTGCACGAGCAGTAGCAAGCCAGCACTGGGCTGGTCCTCGCATCCCAGTGCCTGCCATGGTGGCCACGTGCTGTGTCCCCTTTCCTCACCCCCTTGTCCCTGCCAGGGAAATATCTATTTAGCCCTTTTGGAAACACGGTGAAGACAACTGATTAATGCCCTTCCTAAAAAGCTCTTCATCTTCCCCAAAGGGTGCCAATATTTTTCCACCGTGCTGCTCATTAACCGCAGCGCTTGGCACGTCCCTGCCTTTGGCCTCTTGGTCTGTGGGCATCTCCCCCCCACCCCCACCCCCCCCGGCTTTGGTTAATGCAGAATAAATATTTAGAGAGTGAGATAAGAGTTTTATTCAATGTAATTAGTGTTTTCTCAGGAGGGTCTGCTAGATGAAATATTAAAACCTTCATTCTCCGTCGTCTTTGCTTATATTAAAGTGTTACGGGTGACTAATGATCTTTCTTCACGTGAGACGGATGATGCAGTATAAAATGGCTTCTTCAGGATCACATCCGTGTGTGTGATGCTCATTTTGGGACTACGGATGAGTTTTGTGGTGAAGGAGAACGTGATGCTTACGTAGAATGGGCTTACGTAGAATTTCCAGGCTTAACCTAATTTTCCCTAACTCTCAGTAGGAATTTTGGCTGCCCTGCAATGCAAAGCCTGGTTATTTTCTGCTCAAGCCTGTAGGAAGTCATGGATGCCCCATCCCTGGAGGTGTTCAAGGGCAGGCTGGATGGGGCTTTGAGCAACCTGCTCTAGTGAGAGGTGTGCATGCCTATGTCAGGGGGGGTAGGAACTCGATGATCTTTAAGGTCCCTTCCAACCCAAATGATTCTACGATAAGTGCAAAATTTTGTGTGCAGAGACCCGTTTCCATCTAGTCTGGACCTCCTGTGCCTTGAAGCCCTGCCAGGCTTCTCCACGGCCCATCAACGAGGTAGGACATCTTCCCGTCCCCTACCTGCAAGCGGCTCCTGGGCTGATGCTTCTGCATCTCCGAGGTGTGATGAGGCTCTTTGGGTGCAAGGAGGGTCGGGGTCAGCGGGGCGTGAGGAATACGCAGAGGTCCCCTGTGGAGAAAGTTGCTCAAAGCTTTCAGCAACATTGATTTACAAATATATTTAATACAGCGCCGTTACCATCTTCGGTAAAAACCTCAACAGGTCTTGGCTCCTGAGCAGTTCAGCTTATTAATTTTGAGTGACTCAACCATAGCCATATAATTCAGGGTTTAATACAAAATAGTTGTTCGTCAAGGATGTTGGAGCAGCCAATAACCAACTTTCCTTGGACAATGTGGACGGTGTAAAGGGGTTAGCAGCTTAAAGTATTTCAAGTCTCTGTTTGCACAGGTTGGGGGCTGATCTCCTGGAGAGCGGCTCTGAGGAAAAAGACCTGGGAGTCCTGGTGGACAACAGGATGACCTTGAGGCAGCAATGTGGCCCTTGTGGCCAAGAAGGCCGATGGCATCCTGGGGGGCATCAGGAAGAGCGTGACCAGCAGGTGGAGGGAGGTCATCCTGCCCCTCTGCTTTGCCCTGGGGAGACCCCATCTGGAGCACTGGGTCCAGTTCTGGGCTCCCCAGTTCTACAAGGACAGGGGACTGCTGGAGAGGGGACAGCAGAGGGCTACAAAGATGCTGAGGGGCCTGGAGCATCTTTCTGCTGAGGAAAGGCTGAGGGACTTGGGTGTTTTGAGTCTAGAGAAGAGAAGGCTGAGGGAGGAACCTGATCAATACCTATGAATCCTTCAAGGGTGGGTGTCAGGAGGATGAGGCTGGTCTTTTTTCAGTGGTGCCCAGGGACAGGACGAGAAGAAATGGGCACAAACTTGCACATCTCCTTTGAAGGTGGCAGAGCCCTGGCAGAGGCTGCCCAGAGAGGTGGTGGAGTCTCCTTCTCTGGAGACATTCAAAACCCTCCTGGACACGTTCCTGTGGGACCTGCTCTGGGTGGCCCTGCTTTGTCAGGGGGTTGGACTAGATGATCTCCAGAGGTCCCTTCCAACCCCATATCACTCTGTGAAAATCTTGCTGGTAGAACCACTTGGCCTCTTTGATACTAGTTTCTACCCTTTACTAACAATGTCATGGGGTGAGCAAAGCTATGAGGTTTCCTTCATCTTGCTGTAATTTTTCTTTTTCTCTTTTCACGGCCAGGTTTTGGACCGGAATCACGCTTTTTTTTCCAAATTTTGTGTTTGCTGATTATGATAAAGATCACGAGAAACGATTGATGATGATGACAAAGAAAGCTTTTTTTCCGGTAAATGCCGTGCTCCTTTGTGCTAACGGGGGGCTGAGTCTGAAGCCGGCCAGATGACTGTCTGAGATGTTGAAGAGATTGTTCAAAGAGTCTCACAAGCCACAGACTTCAGACGTGGTGTGCTGTCATCTCAGCGAGATGAACGAGATCCACTGGAGGCATCTCGTTATCTTTCCCTACTTGTTCCACCCTGTCCCACTGTCAGAGCCGCCGGGGACATGTGAGGCTGGTGGCACTTGTCCTCTCCGGGAACCGAAACCATTTGGGTTTCATCAGGTGACAACCAGGGACTACAAAAAACCCCAACATTTTTAAAACTGAAGCATTTCAGTTTTACTTCAGGTTTTATTTTGTTTTCAAATATGTTTCCAATCCTCATCCGTTTATCTTAAATAAGGTTAAAGAAAAGGATAATCCCTTTATAAAAAGACCTAGACCTCTTGTTTTCTTTCGGAGGAACGTTTCGTTCCACCACAAAAAAAAAAAAAAAAAAGGAAAAAAAAAAGAAAAAGAGGATGTTTTAAAGAATTTAAAGAAGGGAGCGTTGGGATGTGGGAGATGGGATGAAGTGAATTGGGATTGTGTTGCACGTAATAAGAACTCGTCAGTACAGCGTGCGGGGGAATTACTTTCAGTAGGATGCCCAGCTCCTTTCCTTTTTTTTTTTCTTTTTTTCTTTTCATGTTAGCCCAGGAGTTAATTTTCTTCTCTGGGGAAATTCAGGCCGGGGACCGTTGTCCTCCCCGGGAGACGGATGCATTTATTCCATGGTCTCCGCCGGCCGCGTGGGAGGAGAAGCCGGGAGCCACGAGCATCTTGATCTCTCCCAGATGATTATCCCGTGACAGAAAGGGAGGAATCTCCGAAGACGGCTCTATAAGCGCATTTGCACCCGAGTGATGTTATTACCGCGCTTTTGCCAAAAGCAATTATTTTATTGAATAAGTTCATTGTGCTGCCAGGGCTCTGGCTATACTTTATGCGCCTTAAATGAGGTTCCTTGCCAAAGGAGACTTCCGGAGAGCTTTAATTTTATCCAGCCTCTGACACATTAGCGGCAGTTATCTCTTCTTGCAATTTCTGTGTCCCGGACGGAGGATGAGAATGAGGATGCCCGGCTCCAAACGGCTGGTAGCGCTCACGAGGAGCGGAAAAGGTGGCCCTCACATCTCTGATAATAGTGAAAAACCCCACCTTTTTATTCTAGGGGATATCTTCTGCTGATCAGGTTTGGAGCGGACCCTGTGAGTCATCTGTAGGTGGTTCCATCTGTAGGTGGGTCACCTCAAGAGGCACGGCTGGAGGAAATGATTCACCCTGGCACCCGGCGGGTGACGTTGGCTGGGTCTGATAAGCCGAGTGAAACCCCGGCGCGTTGCAGTCTCCGGCAATAACCACCGTCCCCGGGGTTATCTGGCAGGCAATGCATTTTCATTTCTGCATTCCATTCGCACGCGGCGGGACAGCCGAGGAGCTGGGCACGAAGTGAGCCGAGAAGGTTTCCTTTCATCATCTTGATAGGACTTCTTGGGGGCTGGTGTTTTGAGACATGCTGGGTTCTGATGAAATGCTGAAATGTGGCATTTTATTATTTATTTATTTTTTCTTCCCTTCTTCCTCAGTCGGGTCAGAAAAGTTCCTGCCACGCAATGGCAGTGATGCACGTAGCCACGGGGGTTGATCTCCTTGCCGTGGACCATGTGGCTCCTCTTGAAAATAGTTGGCCAAGGGCACAGCAGGGCATCGCTCTTCGCCCCCAACTGACCCACCCCAAGGTTACGGGGGGAGAAGAGCCCTCCCAGTGCAGCCACATCCCACACTGGTCCATCCATCCATCCGCGGCGCCTCCCTCCCCGTGTTTATTAGTTCCAACTCGTTAGCGCTCAACAGATACTCAAAGGAGTCTTGCAAGGGCCGTTATCAGCTTCAAGGTGACTTGCTGGAAGCCGAAGCTCTTATCGCCGTCCCCGTTGGACGCTGGATGTGACCCAACTGTTTTATCAAGTCTGGTGATAGGGATGGGGTTGGGGAGGAGGGGGGAGAAGAGCAGTAGACACGAAAATCCTTTATCTGATACCACGGTGTTGCGGAATATTAGAAACTAAATTTATCTTCGGCTGGCATTGTTGAAAGCCTCGGGAAAACAGGAGATGAATTCTTCTCTCTCTCTCTCTCTCTCTCTCCTTTGGCACAGACCCCCAGGTAAACGCCGAGGATTATACGGATTAAGACCACGTGGAGTTTGTGGGCCGGCGTCCCCTGGGTCTTTTTTATGCTGGGCTGCTGGGAGCAGTTTAAATCAAAGGTGGAGATAAACGGCGTCCAAAGGATTCATTCTCTTCATTTGAGCAGGTTTGGATGCCTCAGGGCACGAAATCCAAATACCCGGCCAAAGATTCCTCCATCAGCCACCCTTTGTTTTTGGAGATAAGGTGACACCTCAGATAAGCCCTGGCCAACGTTCCTCCTTCCCAACCAAAGGAACAGCTCTTGGTCTGACGTTCCCTGGCTTCACTGTTTTGTTTTTTTTTTTCTCCAGTTCAGCTTTTTGTATGACATTTTTTTGGCCGAAAGCTCGATCTGCTGATTTCTTTCAAGCCCGTCTTCTGCTACGATGCGCCCCAAAACCATGGCGGGAGCTTCCCCTTTGAGGTTCCAGAGGTTGACCTGGCTTCTCTCGTGGTGCCTGCAGCTTTGTTTTACGTGTCATACACTTAGGTGAAGAAAAATCCCCGTGGCAGAGGAGCTTTTCTTCAACCTGCCTATCACAGGAGATCCTGAGATGCTGAACCCCAAATTTTCCGGGCAGATAATAAATCGCCAGCTCCGTGCAAATAACCCGGTGGTGGCTTTGAGCGACCTGAGGTGGTGGACGTCCTCTCTCCTGCGGCGTTTATCGGTCCCGTGAAGGGAAAAGGCTTCCTTCAGAGAGAAAAAAAAAATTAAAAAATGAAAAATAAAAAAGGACTCGAATCCAAGACTCGGATTCGGAGCCAGGTTTTGGTTTCTGGCACGTATCTCTCGTGTCAGTTAATTAAGTGGTGACATGGAGAGCAGCTCAGAGAACTGCCGTGCTCCCTCTATGATTGATGGAGCTAAGTGGTTTGGCTCGTTTTACGGGACCCCGTCGAGAGGGCAGCGAGGTGCCTATTTCACGCCCGTAAATCGGATCTCCAAAATAGATGACGTCACGGGAGCTTTGTGCGACAAGAGGATGATTTCTGCCTTCTAAAATCCAGCACTCCAAATAAAACCCCCTTTCCAACCTGCTGCAGCAGAAGAGAGCGGGACACGTGTGCGAGGACGGGGTAGGTCTTCCCGGTTGGATGAAGAAGTCAAATTACTGGTGCTCCAAACTCCATCCGGAGGTTGCTTTTCTCGGTAGGAGCTTCTTCTGAACCTTCTCAGCTTTGATGGCAAGAAAGTTCTCCCTTATTTTGACACTCCACGAGTCCCTTCTTCATTTTATCCACAGGCTCTTCCACCAGCAATTTTTTTTTTTAACCTCTTCCCATCCCTGGTCCTTTGATAGGATGCAACCCCCTTTTTTTGGCCATTGCTAGGCTCAACAAGTGACGCTTTTAGAGTTTCCTTTTGCTTGATAAAGTGGGTTAGACACTTTTAGAGTTTCCTTTTGCATGATAAAGTAGGGTTTTGCCTCGTTTCATAAGTCTGGGAAGCCTTCTGTGCACCTGCAAAGGTTGGAATTAATTTCTCAAGGTGTTGGAGGACCCGAGTTGAGTGCGCTCTTCCAGAGGAGGTTTCTCTCATGGCTTGGGCAGCAAATGGGACCTGGTTTACAAACCAAGCCTGGTTCATTTTTTGGTCTCTACTTCCAGTGCAGTGGTTGACAGCTGGGCTGGTTGACAGGCCATAATCAATCCTATCAAACCTTTTAAGCCCCTTAATTCCCCAAAGCGGTGCGACTTCAGTTCATAATCAATTCTTCTAACCCAATAATCGGAGGGCAAATTATTCGAAAATGACAGCAAGGGATGTAGCTGGAGGACGATGGAAAAAGGGTTCTGCCCCTTAGATTGCCTTCTCAGGAGGGGACAAGGCTCAGCAGCCCTCCTGGCTCCCAGCACAGTGATCAGGAAAGCGCTGGCAGAAATGACTCCGCTCCTGAGGACCCCTCATTTCAGACAAAAAGCGCCTTGATTTGATGTTTTAAAAAAAATATTAAAAAAATATGGCATCGCAGGGGTAGGCTGTGATGCCCCACACTTTCCCCCGCCACGGGGAACAGGTCGAGGGCAGGTTCCCAGCAGGCAGAAGTTCTGCTTCTCGGGGGTATCCATCAGCACGTAGCCATCAACCCCCGAGGAACCCTCAAACCCTTCCGTTCTGAGGTCCATATAGATCACGCCGATCCACCTGACAAGTTCTAAACCAAGCTCCATTTAACCAGAGGAGCCTCAGGGCTGCACAGCCGGCTCATAAACTTGCATTTCACATCAGGAATTCTCATATTTTGGAGCTGGGGACCTTGCCATGAAGAGGGATGGGTGAAGTCCAGAGGCTGGGAGTGGTTAGTCCCAGAATTAGGTTTTTTTCCGCAACAATCTTAGTTTTACTGCGGCTGTTCTCTGGTTCATGAAACCTGTGTCACTAGGAAATGTTTCTATAAATTTAGGGAATATTTCCCCCTGCCCCAGTTTGGGGAAAATATGGAGCCACTTGACATTTTTTTGCACTTCGAACACAGAAAAATCACTGAAATTCAAAGCCTGAAGAAATAAGCAGCCTTTCAAGCACAGAGAAAATCCTCTCCACATCTATCTTTTCTTTTTTTTTTTTTTTTCTTTTTTTTTTTTTTTCCGCCGGTTTTAATTTCAGACACAACCCGCTGTGACCGAGTTGGAGTTTAAACATCAGAAAGAAATATTCTGTCTGAAATGGTCGAGACTGTGCAAAACAAGAGCTCTCTTTTTCTGTGGCTGGGCATAAATCCCTCGCCCTGGCTGCTGTTTGCTCAGACCCGGGGTCAGGATCAGCTTGTTATTTGGAGAAGCCCAAGGTCCTCATCTATTCCCGTGGTTTCTACCGCGTGAACTGCATCCCAGGCGTGGGGAGGTCAGAAATTCCCCCCTCCTGCCCCAAATTTCCACTCTGCTCATTTATTAACCCGTTGCTCAGCTCATCTGCAGATGTCTCTCAAATTTCTTAGATAAATACGGATGCTGGGCAGTTTACTCCACGCGACGCTTCCCAATTAGTGCTAATGGGACTTGGATGTCCATCAAATCCACAGGTTAGGAAGGTTCTCACCGTCCAAGTTTGTTCCTGCATCCTGTAGGCTCTTTTATTATGTTATTTATTTATTTTTTTTGGTAATAGAGAGAGAAGGACTGATGCACTGAGGTGGTGGAGGTTAGATTTTTGGTGACAGCAGTAGACCTAACTCTAGCCCTTGGGAGCGCTGACTCGACGTGGTCTGTGGAGGATCAGGCCTGGCTTCTGGTCCCTCGTTTTGCACTTCATTAAAACTGGAGGTCATACAAGGGCCTGAAACCACAGGAATCCTGCAGCCCTTATGAGCTGTACGGCTGTATAATTGGAGCCGTGTTGAGGATGGAAACGCTGAGCCGCAGCTGCGGTCCAGCCTCTGGATGAGGGCTGGGAGCCCTTCTGGAGCTCCATCCCTTCGAAAACGGAGCTGTGAAACCCTTACACACCTCTCCTGATACCAACTTCTGCTGTCTGATGGGAGACAGATTGGAGGGTAAGCAGGAACCAAGCTTTAAAGGTCATCAAAACACCTTGCAACCAGCCCGGGACACTACACGTGCCTCTTGCTGGACCACCGGGCTCATGATGCCTCCTGCAGCACAGTTGAGCCCTCGTGGGATGGAACTAAACATCTCCTGGTCTCACTCAGAGGACAGATTTGCTCCCCATCCCCATGAGGAGCACGCTGTATCAATGGAAACCTAAGCAAGACCTTCAGAGGTGGCTCACGGGTGTCGGTAACCACAACTGTGTGTTTCTCCTGGACCCCGAACGCCGCGCGGCATCATCAACAAGACCACTTGGGTTTTTACCTCTTGCTTGACCCAGGAAGAGCCAACGTGCAGAACTGATGCCAAACCACTCATTACGGAAAGAAAACATCAATTAGTTATCAGCCACGACTGCCTTCGTGATTGTTTCTAAAATTAGTGTAAACGATCAATCAAGGTTATCTGCCTAACGAGCAGCAGCAATACCTGAATTGGGAAATTGGGAAATAAGAAAGGTGACAAGCAGAAATAGCTTTCCTCTGGGAGAAAACATGAGGCTCGCAGCAATAATTTGCTGCCTTCCCTTGTTTGGATACAGATTTGAATTTTACACCAAAACACTATTAAGAGCCATAGGGAAATGCAATTTCTATTTTTTTGCTCGGTATTTCCAAAACAAAGGTGCTAATTTTCTTTACAAGGTCCTGTTTTGGTCATGTAACGTGACTGGGCTCAGGAAAAATAGTGTGAACGTGCTGGGTTTTACTCAGGAATGAAAAATCGTGATAAAGTGATGCGAGAACAAAGAAGGAAGTTTTTCTTTGGAGTGTCTGCTGTTGGAAAACTCAAAGGTTTAGCTCAAGACCTTGGGTTTTCTTTGCCCTGGGGAGAGGACTATTTACTTTTTGGAAAAAGCAAAGCTCATTTTGACTTCTGCTTGGGAACCCGTGTGGAGATGGTTAGAGGCAAGAGGTGTTACCCTTGATGTGTTTCCATTACTTTTGATTTCCAGGGGACGGGGGAAGCGTGGAGAGCCCAAAAGAGGTGGTGAGGGTGATCAGGAGTTAATGACTGTGAGGAGGGGCTGAGGGCTGTTGTAGGGTGGTGAAGGTGACCCCATGGTGGCCCACCAGCACTTGAAGGGCAATTACGTAGGGTGGCGAAGGTGACCCCATGGTGGCCCACCAGCACTTGAAGGGCAATTATGGAACTGATGGAGATAAACTCTTTTTGGTGGTGTCGGATCTAGAAGAAAGGCCACAAATTGTGACTCAGGAACTTGAGCTCAGGTACTGAAAAATGCTTCTTGATGAGGAGGGTGACAGAGAGCCAAAGAGGTGGCATCTCTTGGGGGTTTCCAGGGCTCGATGGCCCCATTGCTGCCAGGAGCCCTGCACGGAGCAGGAGCTGGGGCCAGAGACCTCCAGAGTCTCTGGAGAAATACCAAATGGTATTTCTGTAATCCTTGGATTTGCGTGCTGCTGGGATCCAGCAACCTCAGGCTCAGGGAAGCGTAGCTTAGAAGACGCGGTGATCGTTCCTGCCTCGTGGCTGGGAAAAGCAATGACTTAGGGATGTCAGATCCCTTCCAACCAGGAAGATTCTGCGATGCTGTTAAAAAAAAGCAATCAGAACGAGGTGCAGAATCCGAGCATAATTCAAAAATAGTCAGAAAAATCGAGTATAACCATTCCCCATTGTTCCGTTTTTGGAAGTTGTGATGATCCGCCCTGGGGTCAGGGTTGTGGAGCATCCTGTTTCCCTGAAGGATGCTCGTACCTGGTGATGAAGAAAAGACAGAGAGAGCGCTGGGACCGTCTCTGATGCTGTAGGTCATGCTGCCGTGGGGTGGAACCCTCCCCGGAGCAGATGGAGGAAAGCAGGGCTGGTTGGTTGGTTGTAGGTCCTCGCTGGAGCTCAGCTCCAGGATGCCTCGAGAGCTCTGCCCTCTCTGAGTGCAGCCGGGGAAGCTGTGTTGGTGGTTGAGGGCTCTTCTCAGGGTTTTGAAGAGGTGGGACAAAACAAACCAAAGCTCCGTGTCTCCGTGTCTCTCTGCCTCCCGCCGGCAGAGGGAAGAGGCAAAAGGTGGAGGAAAGAGGGATTTTTCGTGAGTATATTTGCGTATCATAGAATGGTTTGGGTTGCAAGAGACCTTAAAGATCATCCAGTTCCAACCTGGACACCTCCCACCAGACCACGTTGCTCAAAGCCCCACCCAACCTGGCCTTCAACAGGGATGGGGCAGCCACAGCTTCTCTGGGCAACCTGGGCCAGGCTCTCACCACCCTCACACCAAGGAAGTTCTTCC
>JAOTQQ010000019.1:1904612-1935873 GCA_026546715.1 Gallinago undulata | reverse complement strand
GGGTGGGGTGCTGAGGCTACGTTTGGAAAGGAGGGTGAGTGGGGGGGTGGGGTGGCTGAGGCCCCTGGGGAGAGCCTGGTCCTGCATCATTTTTACAAAAAAAACAAAGTAGTTATAACTCAGTGTTTTGTTCTTTAATGCCAGGTATATCAGCTGATGTTGCTTTTGGGGGTTTAGTGAATAATATGTGTTTAAAACTCTGCTAAAACAACTCGTGGCCTTCTGTCTAAACTGGTGTAATGTTTTGGTGCTTTTTTTTTTTCTTCCCTTTGTACTGATGAGTGCAAGATAAGTATATATATCTATATGTGACCAAAATGTTTTAAGACTAGAAAATAAGCTTGTTGCAAGCAAACTGAAGAACCTGCCACAGAGAAACTGCATGGTTTCTCAGTGAGGAAAATGCTTGTCTGTGTATTATGTTTTATGGAAATATAGTGGTTAGGCCCATTGTTGCTTTTACTTAGTTGTTCTGTGCCTCAGGTTTTAGAGGCTGCTTCTCAACCCTGAAACAGTATTTAAAGTGTTTGGGATACTGTAAAACTTACTTAAACGTTTTGGAGTGTTCTTACATTGTGATATTAAAGCATATGAGGGTGGGAAGCCTGTAACTCCTTGCTGCAGGTGAGGAACTTCATCATGGAGGCTAAAGCTGGGTGAAATGACCCCTGTTAGCACCCAGTTTAGCCCCTGTTGATTTTTGGGAGGGCTTGGTGCTACACCTGTGATAGCTCATGGACAAAATCTATTTTGTGAGAAATCAAATGTGACCAAACCAAAGGGTTTTAGAAATTTGCGTCTATTCCATTGAAAAAGGACAGTATTAATTTTGTCAAATCCGAGTATTTTCTTAAAGAAAAGACTTTATTAAAACATGTTTCTTAAAGAAAACAGACTTAAAAAGCTTGTTTAAAGTTTCCCCTTGTTTTTTAAAAAAATAAAAAGCTTTTAGATTAGTAATTTATGTTGATTTAAAAGATATTTTAACAAGTAGAAACCAAATTAATTTTGGTCAATGGCCAGATAAGCTTTCTGGCATTCTAATGAGCCCTTTTTGAAATGGTACGCAGCCTCTTAAAAATACTTCCGAGAAAAATATGTTGTCTCTTGGGGCAACCTTGGCCAACAAAGCAGCGTCTTTCTTGATGTCTGGCCAAAAATGTCTGGTGGCACCGGGTTTTGAATCTGAATTTGCCGAAGCTGGTGGTTGGGGCTTTTGTTAGTGGAGGATCCTTGTTTTTCAGGTGTGGTTTTGGTGTGTCAGTGCCAGGTGGGGTGTGTGTTAGGAGTGAAGAGGAATGTTTCTGGGCTGAAAGGGTACTGGTTGGTGTAAACTGAAGAGAGCATCCACTGGAGAGCACAGCAAGGGGAATTTGCTCTGGAAGTGTTAGGATAGAGCTTTCAGGTGTGTGGAATAATAAAGGATACCGGGCATTGGTACACGTTTCAAAACCACGTGGTGTATTACATTATTTTCTTGTAAGGTAACTTTATCAGAATACTGGATCTGTTGCTGTTGGGAAGACCCCATGACCATGTGAGTGTGTGCACAGATTTATATTGTAAGTTAAATCCACGTGGTATTTGATGTTTCACCTTTTTACTGGATCTCCGAATAACACTACAGGATTGAGGCAAGGTCATGTATCTTCCCCCAGGGTTAACAACTGAATTTAGTAGTACAACCTCCGATCTTCTCTACTGCATCTTTTGAGGGAGGAATTCAATATCAAGTTCGGAATAGATTATTCAAATCAACAGCTGAGCCGTCAGTTTCTAATACTCCGTATTTTTATAGCCTTTTTGAGAAGAATACATGAAAACATTGCATACTATTAAGTGTCAAAGTACCATTAAAAAAAAGTTCACACTCGATAGCTTCGAACGGCAGAGTGTAGGCTGACATGGCCAATTACTTGTCTTCCAGAGAATAATACCATAATAGATTCATTACCTTTCTGCTGTGATATAATGAAGAAGTAAGAACTGTTATGCTTTTTCTGCGCTGTGTGACACGTACGTTCACAGTGCAATAAGATTAGTGCTGGTAAATGTAAGTGTTTTCTGTGTGCTCTCACGCCCCTAGCACTTTGTGAGCAGCCTTTAGGTGTTTACAGCAATCTCTTTTGTAGCTTTTCGGAGAGGGTGGCGGTGGTTTATGAAGTGAGGGACGTATCGGAGTCTCTGAACAGAAGCTGCGTCTCGACGGCGCCGAGTGTAGTTTTAATTGTGGGTTTATGCAAGCCCCCAGTCTTAACTGGGACCTCCACAATCCATAGTACTAAAAAGAACGTTCCCAAATGGCCCTCAGCCAAGCCTACTTGAGCTAAGCTTTTGGAAATACTCCTGGGCTGGATTTTTAGGAAGGCTGTGATGGGATTTCTCGGTCGCTGAAGGGCAGGTGTGCCCTGTGTGTGTGTTCAGTTTTGCAAAGCAGAAGCAACTTTGATAGTTGTATATCTCATGCTTTGGAGACCTGTCAAGAGAAATCTTAGCTTATATTTTTTTTTTGATCCTCCTCTCTCATTTTCCTCTGAATTATTTGCTGTGTGTTGTTTATTAAAATGGGAACATCTGAAGCAAGTGGGAAGAAACCTGATGCGAGCTGAGGAAAAACCAAGGGAAAGCTATTTCAGGTGGGTCGTCAGGAGGTCATCAGGATGGAATCAGGGCTTTGAAGCTGATTTCTTCACGTGCTTTACTGCTGTGTCCCATATGGGCACCTAGAAAAATAGGGGAAGAAGGATTTAAAGCTGTTGTTAGGGTGGCAGATGCTCTTTTGTGTTTAGTGTAGCGTGTGCTGCTGTTACAACTTTCTTGTTAGACTTTGAGATGTCGTAGCAGGTGCTATGTGAAATCATATGTTTAAAAAGTGAGGATTTTTCACTGGGGAAAAGAAAGAAAAAGCACAGTAAAAAGCGGTGAGCTGGCATGGGGGGCTGTGACCCTGTGAGGGGTTTGCTGTGTGATAACACCTCGTGCACGGAGACAGGGAATGGCCCTTCCAGACGTGCACGGCTGAAGGGACAGGGTGAGCTGGGACAGCTGGGACTCAAGGACGTTCTCTGTGGGAAGTTCCTGGGAGGGCACAGGGGTGCTGGAGTAGGAGGTGGTACTTTGGTACTTCGTGGTGATGTCCAGGGATGGCCACCCTTTGGGTGCCAACCATCCGCTGATTTCAGCATTAGTGGATTGGCACGAGATGAATTCCTTGGGAAGAAGAACAAGAAAAGAAAAGGAAAAACCAAATTGCTTTGTGTGGATGATGGAGTGTATTTGGTGCTGGTGAATCCCCCAGGGTCTCATCCCTGCAGGCCCCAGGCCAGGCTTGCTGTGCCTCATCTGTGCTAACGTTGTGCCCCCCCAGTTCTGCTCTGTGCCCAGCTGGTCTTCAGCTGCAGCCTCCCCATATGGGGGAAACCCAGGGAAGGCAGGGCTGCCCTTGCAAATTAGAAGGGTCCTGATGATAAATTTCTTTGCAAAGTGGAAAACCAATGATGGGCACTATTTTATGGGCTCATCAGCGCGGTGCGAGCGGCGGTCTGGGTTGGGACTTAAGTGCCTGGGGAGAAACGAGGGGGTGCCTTTGAAATGAAAGGCCCTATTTAAACCCAAGCCATTGTGCTGTTATTGTGGTTGCCCCTCATTATTGGGCCTTCTGCTGATTACATTCAACCCGACCAGCAATTATTGTTAAAATGAGCTGCAAGTGATGAACGGTGCTTGCAGGTAGATGGCAAAGCTACAGTAGTGGGCAGTGGTTAGCATCTTATTTGTCTTTAGTAAAAAACTATCCACATTTAAATAATCAGGAGAATGTTCTGCCTCTAGATGCGCTTTCAGTTCATTACTTCTCTGGGTGCAGCACAGTGCTGGTGGTGTTTAAAGAATGGAGTAGTGTTGCTGGTGCTGTTTTATTTTTTTTTTATCATTTTCTTTGCTATCAGAACATACCCGAAGGGCACTGCTTTCTCTGCTTTCATATTTCAGCCTGATCTGGGAGGAGAAGTCTTGTAAGATGTGATTGTCTGCAGCTGTGCAGGGTAGGTAGTTAGTTACTGCTCTGCAAGGCTGATGTGAAAACTGCTCCTTTTTATTTTTTTTATTTTTTAAATTTTTTTCCTGGATAGGTAAAGCCAATGCAGAACAGCAGCAAGAATCGCAGGGTTTGCATGCTAAATGTCACTTCAGTGCTAGTGGAAAAGTGAGAAGACCGTTACTGAGTACTAATAAACAGGAACATAATCAGCCTTGTGAGTAACAGAAGGCAAATAAAACCTAAAACCTGGGAAGTGCATAGCGTGGTGACAGCAAAAGAGCAGGTGTTTGGAGGATCCTGGCTTTTGATGGTGGCTCTGACACTTTGTGTGGTTTTCCTCTGAAGTACTTGACCTCCTCCTGCCTAGTTAACCCAGCTGGAAAATTAGGGAAGCAGAGCAGAAGCCTCGGTGAAACTCGGATAGCACATCTGATCTGAAGTCTCCTGGGAAAAGGGCTTTACAAAAAACTGTGGGGATATTAGATGTTCATTCTTTAATGCTTCCTTACATAGTGTTGCATGCCTGCGAGCGAGAGAGGTTAGACTCGCCGCGAAGAAACGGAAAGAGGCACTTTTTAAAACAAGCTTTCTGATCGGCTGTGGGTCCTACATCAAAGTCACTACCTGGTTTTAGCTCGTAAGGATTTCCATCCCCACTGAAGGGTGAGCCTCTGTAGGCTTTGTTTTAATGTGAAGTGAGTGTACGCGATTGATTGACCCTGAGGCAGATGTTTCTCGCTCTCATATTTGACACGAGGTTGACTTTTCTCAAATTTACAAGTTGAAACCAGCAGTTTTCTGTAATTCCCCGTAAGCAAACATCTACAGCCCAGGACCAGCTGCTGCCGCCGCCGTTAATCGAGGCCGACGTGTCCCTGCAGCCGGGTGCCTGCCTCTGCATGTCCCCAGGGAACTGAAAATAATGACAGCTAAACTACAATCGCTGTCCCAGCCTCGCGCCTTGGCTCGCTCAAACCACTCCCTAATAATAGTATTACTTTATCTTGGACCCTTTAATCTCATTTATAATTTTAAATGGGAATAGCTAGTTAAAGCCACGGTGTTCTTTGGTGGCTGTGGGGAGCTGGGTTGCCAGAAACAGGGTCTGGTGTGTACAAAAAGCTGTCCCTGCTCCTACTGGAACCCAAGTGGCACATCCATATGGATTGAGGCCACGCTGCTCTTTGTCTTTTCCCACGCTGGTAATAAACCAGGACCTAATTTGTCCCTCGTTGGCTTTCACCTGCAGCCTCATTGACACGAGAGCTCAGAATGAAGTTGTGGCTTCCATTAAAAATAGAAAGGGCTCTTATGATAAATGCGGTGGAGACAACGCGAGCGGTAAAATTGGTGGAGAAAAGCTCTTAGCCGGGTTGAAATAATTGTCGCAAGCGGGATGCTCACGGCAGGGCACCTCCTTTGTAATTTGCAAGGGACAATGACTTTTAAATGGTGGGAAATGCAAGTACCCAAAACCTAAGTGATGGCACAATTCAAGCTGAAGCCACTGGAACTGGTGAACAAATGCAGTGTGAGCACATTTTGTGTGGCTCTGAAGAATACAAATGGCTCATAACTCTCCTTAGCTACATCTAGAATCTGCAGGATATGGTTTTTTAGCTTAGTTGTATAATTTTTATTCTCAGTACCAGGTTTTGATTATTGCTTGAAGTAGCCCAGAGTCACGTAATTGAAATTTGAGAGGCTCTATCTGCTAAAAAAAAAACCCCCATAAATCTTGAAGAGCGCTGGGAAGTGGAGGGAAAGTGTAGTAAAAGGGCAAGAGGCTGAGGGCTAAGAAAAAAAAAAAGCTGAGAGGCATAGTGTGAAAAAAAGGTTCTTGAGGCATTGAGTGAATAACCAGTTCTACCTACCTAAGCATTTATTGGAATTATGGTCATTCTGGGGTGAGAGTTTCACTTGTGGGACACTTGCTCCAGCATAAAAGTGCATCTTTCTGCTTATTCCTTTGGACACAGGGAGATGAAATTCTTTCTGTGGACATGGGAATATCCACGTTTACATGAAAGCGATCGTAGTAAGGCTCCCTGCTTTTAGACAGCCGCTGAAGTATTGAATCCTGCTGCCGTGGAGATGAACTCAAGGCAGAATATCCAACATTTCCCTACTTAAGGATGTATTATTATTTTTTTTTTTTTGTTCCCCGTAGTGGAAACAGCACGTCCTTTCCTCCTGCAGATGGATTCCGCTCTCCCTCTCCGCAATAATCCCGCGGGCTAAGCAGAGCCCAGATGCAGCAAGGAGACAGCTCAGCTCTGGAGCCGTGCCCGTGCTGCAGCCTGGTTGCACGGCGTTGGGCTGTAACATCCCTCTGTCTCTCTCTCTCTAAATCTGCAGATGGCACGGACCGAAACGAGAGAAGGTTTTACTGGGATGTCCTCATGGATCAGTGATTTCTGAGCAGTTGGTATCACTTGTGTGTATTCTCACCGTTACCTAATAACCCCCCAGCTCAAGAAAAGTGCAGAAATGCTTCAGAAGTCCTTTGGCACTTGTCCTTCTTATGTCAGCTACAGCTGGAAAGCTGAACCTGCTCCTTTGCTGTTGTCTGAGCAGCATCTTTCTTTTTTTTTTTTTCTCTTTTTTTACTTTCCCCTCCTTGTACTTGCCAAAGCAAATCTCAGCAAATCCCTTCTGAACTTGCAGTGCTGGCAGGCTTTTGTGGTATTTCACACTTTTTTTTTTTTCTTTTCTCCTGTAACACCCTCTTTGTTTCTCATGCTTAATTTGAAGGAAAGGCAGCTGATGCTGAGTGGTTTCAAAGAGGTCTCATCCTTATCTCAACACCTATGAGGTATTGAGCACGAGGTTGATTTTTGGGGGAAGACTGGTCTGTCAAACACCTCTTATGTTCCTCTGTAGTGACCGTGGTTTGTCACTGCTGGTGACTGCAGTGGGGGATTTCTTCTTCACCGAAGAAGACCTCAAGGTTTGGAGTGTGGCTTTTCTGTGTGTCCACAGCACTCAGAGTGACAAAAAGCAGGAGTTTGTCCTCAAGGGATGTGGCCAACTTGTGCTGCAGGCTGGACTGTTGCACTTGTACCATGTAATCTGCTTCTAGAAGAGTAGAAAGGATTATTCTTTAAAACAAAGCATCAACCTGGAATATTTGGGAATAAAAATACAACCTTTTTTTTTTTTGGTGGGAAAGAGGAAGAAGGGAAATAGCATGTTTTTGTTTCAAAGCCTTAAAAAATAAAAAAGGAATATATTACCTAGAAACATTCCGAAAGAGGAATGTAAACAAAGTGATCTTTGTTTACAAATCTAAACAAGCACTCGTGGAATTTCATTGCGATATATTCCCCCAGCTCTAATTGTGGCCGACCTGCAGGTTCACAATAGTCATTCTGCAGTCAAAACATGTTTATCTAACGCCCAACTCCTTGATCTCCCTCGCCGGGTACGTTGGAACCCCCTGTAGCCAATTCTTAATCGTGTCTTGTCTCTGAGAATTTCCCTGTTAAGGGAATTGCCTTTTCTACGTTGCAGCGCGGCGAAATGATGGCGGGGGTTTCCTGTTTCCTCGTCTCGCAAAGTTACCCCCTTCCCTCCCACGTTTGTTAGCGGTGCCTTCAGACCATCTGTGAAAGTCCTTCCTTGTCCCGATGCTTCCGCTGATCCGGAGTAGCACGTGTCTGCCACGAGGGCTTGGAAGACCTAAAGCTAATAGAAACAACAACAACAACAAAAAAAAAAGACAGGGAAGAAATATGTTATTCAGTCTGTACGTTGAGTTAACGGTGGCAAATGTTACGCAGGGCCCCGCAGTTTTTTATCACATCTCTTGTTTTAGCTAAACCGATGAAAGTAAACGTGCAGTTCAGCAGCAGATCCCTGCCAGTCCAGCTGGCCAGCACGGGTTTCCAGTACGGAACGGGGAAACCGAGAGCAAGAGGAGATAAACCTTTCTTGCAGCGAAAGGAAAGCTTTCCTCCCTGCCAGATGCTATCTTAAAAGACACGAAAATGTTTAACCATCATAGCAAAGTTTGGCTGTTCTATCTATCTATCTTCTTTTTTTTTTTTTTTTTTAATGCTAGGGTAGCAAGTTCAGGAAAAAGAGTTATTTGTGCAGCATATGCTGGGGATTACTCATGAGCTGAACTCACTCGTTCATTTTACCAAATCGTATTGTAATTGCGTGTAATTTCATCAGTCTTCGAGTGATTGCTGAAACTCTTCAGCCTAACGTGTGCTACAGGCTGGATTTTTAATAACTACTTCAACAGGAATGATTTAGGAATTTGAGAATCTCTTTTTTGGGGGAAAAAGAGCTTCTTCCATGCAATAATAATCTGCAACTGGTCAGCAGATAGGATTTTATTGTGTTTTTTGGTGGTTTCCCTGGCAATATCTAGTCTGGACATGGGGATGAAGCTCTTCCAGGGAATCAGTCTCCATGTTAATGTGTGAGGTTTCAGTAGCTGGAGCTTCTGAAGGTCTCACTTGTGAGAGCCAGGAACCCAAGTCTGTTGTCCCACCTGGACAGCATGGAAAAGGACTAGCCAGGCTGCTTGCCACCTCTTTTGTGAGCTGGCCAAGAACACGGGGGACTGATAAGGACAGCAGGGTGGGAACAGTGCTCTGGGGGACTGGTGTGATAGTGGGGTTGAGTGGGTAATCCGATGGGAGCCAGCAGGGAGGAGATGCAAGGCTGGGAAAAGCAGAGACCTCTGTGACAAGGGAGCTGCAGATTGCTGAAAATCAAGGTGGGCTGAGCTGAAGACATGAGTTTTGGTGAGTCCAGGGCCAGGTTATCTACCTTCTTTTGCTGAGTATGTGGAATTATTGACAATAAGTGCCTGTGAAACCCTTTGGGTACACCTTGGTCTTCCTTCTCATTCACCTTGGCTGATAGCTCAGTGTCTTCTACGTGGGCATGGATGTTCCAGCGCCGGGAATCAAACGAGACCCCCAGATCCAAAGCGATCGTATCCAAAGTTTATTTTTAAAAAAAAAACTGAGGTTACAAAGAGGTGCAAAGTAGTTACTGGCCTCTTTCCAGCATGTACAAGGTGGGTTTCACCTCCCCTAACTCTACCACCTCTTAAAATTTAGCTATTTAGTCTCCCACTATAATGCCTGGACGTTCTAGGCATCCCAAGAACATCATTGGGGTTTTTTTTGGATGGATTATAAATTGCCTAGGCAGGATACTATGGTGTGGATTGTGGGATTAGCAGCAGGAATCTATATGGTTCTCTTTACAGTCAGCAGAGAGCTTGTTCACGTAGCAGCAGACCATATAGAATGGAGCAAGTGAATCGGTCCTTCGGAGTGGGCCACTGACTAACCAGTAAATGCAGAATTGTGTCAGAAATGGAAAGCTGAGTGTCTCTGCTTTTTTTCACGGTGGGACTGACTCCCCCCAAGCTCTGTGGGGGGGGTATTTTGAAAAATTATGCCTCGGGCAGCTCAGGCTACACCCCAAAATAAAGTCAATTTTCCAGCTTGATTTCTCTGCCTCGGTGAAACGGATATGCTAACAGCCTCTAGGCTTCTCGGTTGTTGTAAAACTTAAATAATATTTGTGAAGAGATTAGTGTAGCCATGAGCAGGGTATAAAAACTGTGAGGAAACTAATAATTCTGTCTTCAGGGCGTTTAATAAAAAAATGGAGAAAACGCTATAAAGGGGAGCGCTGCAGCTCAAACATATGTAACAGGGATAAACAGCACTTCATCCTACTAAGATCTTTTTATGTTGCTTAATAACTGTGGGAGACGTGGACAACTTGAGTTGTGTTTATCAATATGAGAGAGAACCCACTGGGACTGGATGGCATGAAGAGTGGCGTGGACTAAGTGGAACTGGTTTCCCAGGGAAATGCTCCCCATCTTTCCCTGCCTGTTAAAATACATCTGTGGGTCTCACAGGCATTAAATGGGTGACCTGCTGTGCAGATTGCTTTGTTATGGGGAGGATGTTTGGTGTCTTTCAGAAAAACACAGAATTCTAGACTGGCAGGTGTTGAAAGGGACCTCTGGAGATCATCTAGGCCAACCCCCTGCCAGAGAAGGGTCACCCAGAGCAGGTTGCACAGGAACGTGTCCAGGTGGGGTTTGAATGTCTCAAAGGAGACTCCTCCACCTCTCTAAGCAGTCTCTTCCAGGGCTCTGCCACCCTCAAAGTGAAGAAGTTCCTCCTCATGTTTAGGTGGAACTTCTTATACTCAAGTTTGTGCCCGTTGCCCCTCGTCCTGTCACTGGGCACCTCTGAGAAGAGTCTGGCCCCATCCTCTTGCCACCCGCCCTTTAGATATTGCTCAGCCTTGATGAGGTCCCCTCTCAGTCTTCTCTTTTCTGGGCTGAACAGCTCCAGGTCTCCCAGCCTTTCCTCATCAGGGAGATGCCCCCTTGACCATCTTTGTAGCCTTCTGCTGGTCTCCCTCCAGTAGTTCCTTGTCCTTCTTGAACTGGGGAGCCCAGCACTGCACCCAGTACTGCAGCTGTGGCCTCCCAAGGGCAGAGCAGAAAGGGAGGGTGGACCTCCCTTGACCTGCTGGCCATGTTCTTCTTAATGTTCCCCAGGAGATCATTGGCTGCCTTGGCCAGAAGGGCTGCCTCATGGGCAACTTGTCCACCAGGACTCCAAAATCCCTGTTAAGTGATTACCACAAAGTGGAGAGGGTTTTCAGTCACTTGTGTAGGTTTAAAAAAAATGGGTTGGAAACCTGTAGCTCCTGACTGAGCTCTCAATTTGTGTGGAGAACTCCTGGTCACCAGGCTGGTGAACTTTCCCAGCAAACCTGGACGTGTTACCAAACTGGTCTGATGGGGAGTGCTCCTGACCGGTTGGTACCTTGTTTCCCCCTTAGTGGCAACTGAAATTATTTGGTGCCATTCGGTGCCTGATGCTGCTCCCTCGTGAGGAGCTGGTAAGGTTCCTTCATGTTCTTCACTTCTCCTCCCCAAACTGTTGTGTGCCACAAGGCAGCTGACGCGATTCCCTCAGAGTTGAGGGAGCAATGCAGCCTGGTGTATAGCTCCTACCTCTCGGGGTGTGTGGATCCTTTGAGCCAAGTGATATTTCTATAGGTTTAAGAGCAGGTATTTCTAGATGGAAGTTGATAACGCAACCGAACCGAGTGGTGGCAGGGTGTGCAATGGAAGCTGTAGGAAAACTGAAGCTTCAGAGATGGCACAGGATGTGAACCGGAGCTTGAACGGGTTCCCCCACTGGTTTGAGTGGCTAGCTGCAGTGGAATTATTAAGATCCCACTTAAAATATGAAATGTTTGACTCATAATCAAATCCACTTCTTTTAGCCCCTGTTTAATTACAGGAGGATGCACACCAGGCTCTGTTTCCCTGAAGGCAGTGGAGATGGCTCCCTTACCTGTTTCTCTAGGAGGCTTCTCCGCCCCCGTGCCGCGTTCCTGCTGAGGTTTTCTTCTCCCTGCGTGCCCCGGGGAGCGGCGAGAGCTGCTCGGTGGCATTTCAGCACGGGCAGTGACGCAGAGCCGCAGGCCACCCCCTGGCACTGAGCTTGGGCATCTCCTCTCCTGGCTCCAGCTCAGCAGTGGGGTGAAGGACCTTCTTGAAGCGTCACCCTATGGGCCTGTGGGTTGTGGGGTGAAAACCCCAAGTTGTCCAAGCTCACCCGATGCTGTGTGTGCTGCATCCCAAGAGGGCAGTTGCGTTTAAGGGTATGTTTATTAAATATTCATCTACTTTAGGCATATGACTCATGTAAACCTGGGGCCTCAGCTTGATTTGGTTGTCAGGAAAGATAGTCTTCTGAGTCACCTTCCAGAGAGCTTGTCTGTCTCCATGGTCCATGTATGGCCTCTGTAAAAAAAAAAAAACATATATATATGAATATAAACGTATAATGGTGAACTGCATCTGGCTAGGATGGAGTTAACTTTCTTTGTAGCAGCCTGTATGATGCTGTGTAAGGTTTTTTAATGTATATATGTGCATAATACTTAGAGATTTGTGAATCCTTTCTTTAACCTGAAAGCTCCTGTTCTGTAGCCAAATTCCTTTCCTATGGTCAAAAAGGGAAAAAAAAAAGAAAAACCCCAAACAATATTTATTTTAGAATGTGGTTCTTTGAATTAGTGATAAAGGGTGAGAAGAGCCAATGTAGAGGTTAGATCTATAGAACCTCCATGTCATGCACCTGATTGCCCTTGGGGTGTCTCGTGTCCCTTCACCAGGGAGTCCCCGCTTGTCCCTGTGTTGGCCTGGCTTGGGGTTGTCACCGCTTGAGGGACTTCTGCTCTGGTTTTGGACAAAGATGGCTCTTGGCTCCTCTTCCCCCCCCCACTGTGTCCAAGGCTGGCTGTGCAGAAGGGTCCGTATATCATTTAGTGTAACAGCAGCTGCACTAAATTGAGCTACCACAGCCTGGATGTTTTATTGTCTCCAATT
This sequence comes from Gallinago undulata, assembly GCA_026546715.1. Taxonomy (NCBI): domain Eukaryota; kingdom Metazoa; phylum Chordata; class Aves; order Charadriiformes; family Scolopacidae; genus Gallinago; species Gallinago undulata. The sequence continues at coordinate 1,923,433 of JAOTQQ010000019.1, read as the reverse complement.
CTCTATGTAGCTCGGAACTTCTTGCACCCCGGGCTCCTGCTTTTCTGCTCTTCACCCCCTGCAGCTGGAGCACCCTCTTGTCACTGTCACCCAGGGAATCCCAGCTGGTCCTCACCCCACCGGTACATTTGGAAGTCGGCAAACGGAGGTTTAACCTTTACGACCGTACACCAGCCCTCTGTTGTCAAATCTGATTCCTCATTTTTTTTTTTTTCCATGCTTTTCCTTTGTAAAACAAAGCTTTAAAAGTACAGCTGAGACACAGAAGACTCTGTGGCAGTTGTCCAGCTTTTTACACTGACTCATATTTTCTTACAACAGTTAGAAAATAAACTAGAAAACGGAGCTTTTGGTCTGTTGACAGAGATGCCTTTGAGTTCCCTCTCTGCTGCCTCCCAGCATTTTTGACTTGTCGAATATGAATGATTACCTTAATCTTTCAGAGATGAGGAGGTGGAGGAAGAAGGGAGCCATAAAGCAAGAGAGTAGAGAGGAGGAATGAAGGGGAGGCAAATGCAGAAGTCGATGTTTGATGTGTTTAGAGCATGTTTTTTCACAGGTGCTATAAAACTCTAATTAAATGCAGTATCTTGAAAGTACTTTTATGGGTCGCCACAAAAGCGTGGCAGTGAAAGCAAACGCTCTTACTATATTCTGTTTTACTTCACCCGTGTTGGACCAGTTTTTAGCTTTACTTTCAGACTTAATCACTGCACCGTGAATCATGGGGAGGTCCATCAACACCGATGGTGTTACCCTGCCGCAAAGCTGCGGTAGCGGGGCTATCTCTTATTTTTAAGTGACCTGGAGCTATCACCTCCTGTTGTAGCCCCAATAAATTACAACCCGAGTGTTTTTATATGATAAGGCTCTGTTAAATTTATCATGATCCAGGCTAAAGAGTGACAGGTTAGTTCACTTTTTTTCCCCCCACTCTTTTGATTTCTTCATTATGAACATAAGAAGTTCCATCTCAACATGAGGAGGAACTTCTTTGCTGTGAGGGTGGCAGAGCCCTGGCAGAGGCTGCCCAAAGAGGTGGTGGAGTCTCCTTCTCTGGAGATATTCCAAAACCACCTGGACATGTTCCTGTGGGACCTGCTCTGGGTTGGACTAGATGATCTCCAGAGGTCCCTTCCATATCATTCTGTGCTTTGGTGGTGCTTTGTAGAGTTAATTCTTAATGTAAAGTTAAGAGGAGAAGCCTCAAGTGGAGACAACCTTTGCTCTTGGATAGAGGTAGGGCTGGATGTCCCAGAGGTCCCTCATCTTGGGCTTGGCAGCTGTTCCTTCTGGGGACAGCGTTTGGCTTATTTATGGTCTCCTGGGTCATCATGGTTCCTTGTCAGTTGTGGCCTTCATCTCCCACATGGACAGCGTGCCCAAGTTTGGCTAGCGTTGGCCGTTAGCTACCCCACAAATGGGATATGGAGCAAGGACCTGGTGCTTTCCAGGTGGAAGGTAGGGAGACCTTCTGGACAATTTCTCTCTTCAGTGGAGCTGCTGGAAAAGCAGGAAGGTTTGCAAAGGGACTGCAGAAGGTTTTGGGTGAAAACAAGTCGTCGCTGTTTCAGCGGCAGGGCAGGATTTGGGGTTTGTCTGTGTCCTGTGGAGGCTGAAGAGCTGTCCCTGTGGCACAGGGAATCATTAATGATGTCCTTAGCCACAGGTCTCCAGCTCATCTGTCCCTGGGAGTTAGAAGCAGCTCAGTAGGTTTTAAGACATCAGGATTATTCTCGAGATACTTGCTCATTAGCAGGAATTACAATTACCGCATCGTTTGAACTGATGAAACAGCCTAATGATCATTACTAACAGTAGTAGCTATTCTAGTTAGGAGTGCAATTGATGCATCAAAGGTTTACATTTTGGAGGTATAATTCTATTCCTGGGGAGAGGGGAAAAAAACCCCAAAACCATTCCTACGTCCTCCCAGGCACCCCAACTACCTGGAAATGGTAGGAAAAGGATTATTTTCCTTACCAGCATCAGCTCTTGACCGCTGGAAGAAGGAGGTTGGTTGGGCTGGAGCAGTGATTTGATTCTGTGTGGCAGGTCCAAAGCTCCTACGTAAGGTTGCCGGAGGAATTCCAGCTGTAAGTGATGCCGGCACGAGCAGGCTTGACGGGCTGGTGACAGCGAGGACGTGGTGGCGCAATTTGAAGAGACAGCACTCCGGAAAAAAAAAATTATGTTGCTTTCCTTGGTTTGCTGTAAAGAGCTGTTGGTGGTTTTTTTTTTTTTTCTTCTTTTTAATAACGCACTGTTTGGATATGATAGTTTCTAATACACCCGTCTAAAAATGTTAAGTCTTTGCCTTGTAGATTTTTGGAGTGATTTAAACAAGAACTACATTGTTTTCCATGTAGGTGCCTGCAAATGCATGTGAGTTAATATAGAGACTCTGCCTGGGACCACCAGCTTTGCTGTGGTATATTAGATACTTGAATTTCTTTCTTGGAATAATTACTTAGAATCATAGAATCTTCTAGGTTGGAAGGGACCTTCAAGATCATCTTGTCCAACCATCAACCTTAACTCTGACAAAAAATAAACTCCCACACAACAAACGAAATGCAACACCATCACTAAACCGTGTCTCTCAGCACCACGTCAACCTGTCTTTTGAACACCTCCAGGGATGGTGCCTCAACCACCACCCTGGGCAGCCTCTTCCAACATCTGATAAGCCTTTCAGTGAAAAAATTTTTCCTAATATCCAGCCTGAACCTCCCCTGGAATAACTTGAGGCCGTTTCCTTTAGTCCTGTCACCTGTGACTGTCGACCCCCCTGGCTACACCCTTCTTTCAGGGAGTTGGAGAGAGGACTAAGGTCTCTGCTCAGCCTCCTTTTCTCCAGGCTGAACACCCCCAGCTCCCTCAGCCTCTCCTCATAAGACTTGTGCTCCAGACCCCTCACCAGCTTTGTTGCTCTTCTCTGGACCCACTCCAGCCCCTCAATGTCTTTTTTTTTTGTGGTAGGGGGCCCAAAACTGGACACAGTAGTTGAGGTGGGGCCTCACCAGTGCTGAGTACAGGGGGACCATCACCTCCCGAGTCCTGCTCACCACACTGTTCCTCATACAGGCCAGGATGCTGGTGGTCTTCTTGGCCACCTGGGTACACTGCTGGCTCGTGTTCAGCCAACAGTCGACCAACACCCCCAGGTCCTTTTCTACCAGACAGCTCCAGCCACTCATCCACCACGTGGATCACTTCTCGTGTTTCATATCTGGATTCATTTTAGACTTATGTTCACCTTGTGATGAAAGACACAGCATGATGTGGGGTTGGAAGGGACCTCTGGAGATCATCTAGTCCAAACCCCCTGCCAGAGCAGGGCCACCTAGGCCAGGTCCCACGGGAATGTGTCCAGGTGGGGTTGGAATGTCTCCAGAGATGGAGACTCTACCACCTCTCTGGGCAGCCTGTGCCAGGGCTCTGCCACCCTCACAGGAAAGACGTTCCTCCTCATGTTGAGATGGAACTTCTTATGGTCAAGTTTGTGCCCGTTCACTCTTGTCCTGTCCCTGGGCACCACTGAGAAAAGACCAGCCCCATCCTCCTGACACCCACCCTTGAAGTACTTATGGGTGTTGATCAGATCCCCCCTCAGCCTTCTCTTCTCCAGACTCAAAAGACCCAAGTCCCTCAGCCTTTCCTCATAAAAGAGATGTCCTAGTGCCCTCCTCATCTTTGTAGCCCTGTAGCCAACCTGTGATGCTATTTTCAGACGCTTTCGTCTAGTGCCATGAACTCTTCTCATCGTAAACGCTTCAAAAGGCAGATAGACTTTCCCTTTTAAAATATCTCGGGCAGGAGACTTTTGCTGCAAGGTCACGCGTCTTAAATTTAACTTTTTCTTTTTGTCTCTTTGCATGTGTACTTTTTTTTTTTTTTTTTTAGTTTTTGGCTTGGGAGGCGAAGCCAGTACTTGTTTCTTATTGTTAGTGCGCTCATTTTGCGGTGAATTACTTTGTATTGCAATTCTCTCTCATTCGGTATTGCTGTAATAAAGCCAGCTGAGATGAAGAATGATACAGAGTTGGAAAAAATAGTTGAGCTCTATATTATGATACAAATGTTAGAGGAGAAGGGGGGGAAAAAAAAAAAAGACCTTAAACTGCTGAAGGAAGAAGAGTTTCTAATATCTGCAATAATCAAAACCGTAAAAAAAAAAAAAGGCACAATTTTCGGGAATAATGTGGCAGTTAAAATGCTTATCTTTGGATATGATTGTAGTTAGCCTTAAAGTGGTGTTTTTACATCTTTTAAAATGCTGCACAAATATTTACTGATACTATTAGGAGGGAGACGGGGGACTGCAGATTGCTGGTGATGGGGTTGAGATAAAGGTAACGTTCCCGCTGAGTGTGCTCCAGAGTTTCTCTCTTCATTAATGAAGACGAAAACTACTTTTGTCGAGTATTTAGGATTTGATCCAGCATGGATTTAGGCCACATGAAAGGTGGGTGCTGCAACACCTGAGGATGGGGGACCATTGGCATCTAGAAGTTTCCGTGGGAACGGAGGCTCCTTATTCAGCACTGGGGGAGCTCTTTGTGGGCGCCTAAAATCCACGTGTTGATAATTAGCGGTTTCTAAAACACGAAGCTCTGGGCTCTTTGGCTCCCGTGAAGCACACAGGCTTGATCGCTGCGTGCCCAGAGCAGTGGATGACAGCCCATGGCAGAAGACAACACACATTTTGAGAGGGCAGGATCATTTTTTTTTTTTTTCCTTGACAATCTCAAGGAAATATATGGTTTGGGTTTGATTTTATTCATTTATGCTTGGATTTACTGCTGGGCTGTGCAGGGGGTACCCGGAAAGATGCGCACGGAGAGCGCGAAGCAGTCGATAACGCTTTTGCTGTGAAAAGGGAAGGTTATTTTTGAAAGGCACCGAAGAACTGAGGGTTTGGGAGTGTAAAAGGAGGTCGTGGAGAAGCCCCTGGCTCCAGGCAGCGATGGGATGCAGGAGGGTCGAAGGTTCGACCGCGGCTTGGCACCCGTGGGAAGTTCTCTTTCCCAGCTCCGTGCCGTGAGTTGTGTGCACACAAGGAGTGCTATAAATAGCTTTTAGCAGGATTGCCACCGTCGCTTGAAGAAATGTGACATATTGCAGAGTGCCACATGGCAGTGTTGCTGTAATACCCTGTTCTAATAATGGAAATATAAGCCACGGTGAACAGGCTGCGTGATATTTTATTTTTTTTTAGTCGATGTACTTAATCAATAAGAGGTCAGCTTCACCTGGAGTGAACCAAAACCTGCTCAGGAACCAAGGAAGGCTTTTGGGAAAGATGTTATAATGCATGACCAGGTAATGAGGACAACAGCATCCAGCAGAAAGTTTATTTAGGGAAGATAAAAGTGCAGCTCCCTCAAGTAACTTCGCTCCATGTATATTTTATGGATGTGTATGGCAACTTTACTTTGCAGGAATCTCTATATAATAGTAAAAACAGAAATTATGTTGTTCACCAGGAGCTAAATTGTCCCATATATTGTCAGATGGGGTAAATGTTTTCAGGCTGCTATAATTTTCAACATATCCTATTTATTGCTGCAATTATTGTTTCACTGTTAACAATAATTTGGCTCAGGGTTTTGTTGCCAGGTACTTGCTTTGTTTAAACACCAGAAAATGTATTCCATAAAAAAAAAAAATGCAGCCTTTGTATTTCAAAGCATTTGCTTGCAAATTTGACAACATTTAAAACATTGAAATGCCTTTTTACTTGGGTTTTTTCCCCTCCTTTGTCTTGACCTGTTTATGAGGAGGAAATATTAAACCTTGGTATTAGGTCTTTGAGTTTATCTCATGACTTTGTCCTGCAGCTTGGGGAGATGCTGGAAGGTTTGGTTCTCTCTTCTGTACTCGTGCAGCCCCTGTGAAAGCGGAGTTTGGACCCACAGCTGGACCTGGCAGAGGTGTCTGAATGAGCACAGCACCCCATTCCCCTTTTCATCTGTTTTTTCTCATCCTGAGACTGCTGTGCTCTGTGACTGGGAGAGGTTGGGGGGGGGGGGAAGAATTTGCAAGCTCCTCAGGAGCTGTGGAAGCCTCAAATCAAGAGCTATTGTCAGCAGAGACAAGCTCAATTTACATCATTTCCTGGACTCCAGCTTCGTGCTTGACTTCTGCAGTGAGTTTTTTTGCAAACGCTCTCTGGAGGTTAGTGTGACCTTCCCTCCAGCCTGGCTCACCCCGGCCAACGTGCTGTCCTGCCTGGAGGACATGGCTTTTCTGCAGGGCCAGGACCATCAGACTGGAGCAGTGAAGAGATCTGATGGCAGTTAAACTTCTTTGGAGCACAAGTTTTGTGAGGAGCATGTGAGGGAGCTGGGGGTGTTGAGCTTGGAGAAAAGAAGGCTGAGGGGAGACCTTCTCGCTCTCTCCAACTCCCTGAAAGAAGGGTGTAGGCAGGGGGGGGGTTGGTCTCTTCTCCCAAGGAACAGGTGATGGGACAAGAGGAAAAGGCCTCAAGTGGCACCAGGGGAGGTTTAGGATGGATATTAGGAAAAAATTCTTCATGGAAAGGGTTGTCAAGCCTTGGAAGAGGCTGTGCAGAGAAGTTGGTGGTATCTCCATCCCTGGAAGTATTTAAAAGCTGGGCAGACGTGGTGCTGAGGGACATGGGTTAGTGGTGGCTTTTGTCAGTGTTGGGCTAAAGGTTGCACTAGATGATCTGAAAGGTCCCTTCCAACCTGGACAATTCTATGGATTTTATAAATGCTTTCATAACTCTTTATTCTATGGGTAGAGCAGTGAAGTGTCTCAGCTGGAGAGCATCCTGGCTAATCTCTAGAAGGTGAGATATGGGCCACGCAGGCTGGGGATGGGACACCACAAAGCTGCAGGCTGATCAAACTTAAATTCTTATGCTCTACACAGAGGTGGCCGTCCCATCCTAATTTTGGTAGATGGCCTTCATTCGGCTCTGGATTTGCGGGCATGGGGACATCTGCCACGTCGGGTGCTGCTTCTCCCACCACCCTGATGCGACGAGTGCCTTCTGGAGGCGTGGGTGATGCGGAGGGCACTGATATGTCAAAAAAACCTTATTACTTTTGGATTTACTTTGATAGGAATTCAGAATGAGGGAGTTATTCCAGGGCCTGGAGTCCCTGGTAGGAGAACTGTCTGCCTGGAGGGTTGCCCTCAGATGCAGGTGCCGAAAAATTGGGCTGCGCGTCTGCCAAGGGAAATAGCTATGGGGATGCTGGGAATGTGGCTGGCTAGGAAATTGGGTGGAAGCCACGGATGACATCAGAGGTCTTGACTGCCAAAGTTGTCTCTAAGTAAAGATCTGGGCTTTTGGGGGCCTTTTCTATCTTTTTTTTTTTTTTTCCCCTCAAATCTGCTGAATTAAAAGGAGGAGGACCTGCAGGAGCCCAGCTGTGTCGCTGCTTCTCTTGGGGTGAGAAGAAAGGGCAAGCATGGCCTGCTGTTACCAAAGGTCCGTGCTCATGGCCTCCCACTGGGATGGGAGAGGTGATGGCTGTCCCCTCCACAAAGGGCACAGTGTGGTATCGAAACCTTATCTTAGCAAAATCAAAAGGTTTTTGCAGGTTGGAGTTGGGTCTGTATCACAAAATCACATGGGGTTGGAAGGGACCTCTGGAGATCATCTAGTCCAACCCCCTGCCAAAGCAGGGCCACCCAGAGCAGGTTGCACAGGAATGTGTCCAGGTGGGATTTGGAATGTCTTCAGAGATGGAGACTCCACCACTTTTCTGGGCAGCATGTTCCAGTGCTCAAAGGAAAGAAGTTCCTCCTTGTGTTGAGATAGAACTTCTTATGGTCTAGTTAGTGCCCGTTCCTTCTCCTGTCCCTGGGCACCACTGAAAAAAGACTGTCCCCATCCTCCTGACACCTACCCTTGAAGGATTTATGAGCGTTGATCAGATCCCCCCTCAGCCTTCTCTTCTCCAGAGTCAAAAGACCCAAGAGGTCCTTCAGCCTTTCCTTTTCAGAGAGAAGTTCTAGTCCCTTCATCATCTCTGTAGCCCTCTGCTGTCCCCTCTCCAGCACTTCCCTGTCCATACTCTCTTCCTTTTGAAATATTTTTCTCTTTCACCATCTCTGGCTCTTCCTAAGATCAAGGTGTTGCCCTTTCACTGAAAGGTGTTTCATTTCTACAGCGTTCCTTGACAACGGAAACAAATCCATGCTCTACTGATGGACACGAGCGTTTGATGCAGGGAAGCTCCCGTTGGCGTGAAAACGCTGCGTCCTGTTGGCATCCAGCGCGTTACTCCCACCCGTTTCCCGATGTTGTGCTTCAGGATTCCTAGAAAGTCTGTTCATGTGAAAATATTTAAAATAATGTGGTTCTTTTTTTTCCCCAAAGCGCCGAACAAATCCGCGGCGGCAAAGTTGAAGGCTTTTAAATATTCCTCGCTGAATAAATAGAAGCAGATCACCCATGAAGGATGACTGTTTATTCCCCTCGTGAGAAGACCTTGATCATGTATTAATGAGGAGTATGATAATTAACCTTCAAGGGTGAGATCCCCTATATACATATAGGCAAAATCCCATCTTGCCACACACCTTGAACTTTGTCTAGCAGCCAGCTACCTTTGCTGCGCTCCTAAATCCCTCCTGAAATATAGAAATACATCTCTTTGCCCCGGGTGTGCCCGCGCTGGCGTTATAAGGTAATAAATAACGACGTCTGAAGGTTGAAGGGCCTTCGTAAGGGCTGCTCCGAATCGATTAATCAGTAGCTATCGATTACCGGCGTGTTCTATTAATTTCATTATGATGTCTAAAGGGCAATCCATAGCAATTAAATAAAAAGTCATCCGCTAGCTGGCGGTAATTGAATTTGTAAATTTATTAGCTTATGTTCATTTACTCCAAATACGAGTAATTAGTATTTTATGCAACTCTTTGGAAAGTGAGAATTCTTTTGGGGGATTCCTGTAATTGGGGCAAACAAAGTTATTTCGCCGGGAACCCCGATGCCGAGGAACGCGAGTGATTCACAAGTAAAGGGAGGAACTTGTATCTTGAGTATGTGCAGAGAAACAAATAGACCAATTAGTGAATCCCAAAGATTTTTGTGTTATTGTAAACAATTTTTTGCCTTTCCTCTGCGTTTCTCGCAGGCGGCGTTTGATTTTGATTTTTGTTTTTTTCTTTTAGTGCAGCGTTAATAATTTAAAAAGGTATTTTTTTTTCCTGGGGGAGAGAGGACCCTGGTGGGCGGCGATGCCTTCGGAGTTCCGATGCAAAACCAGCCTCCTCTTTTGAAACGAGGTGGGAAGGAGGAGGAAGAGGAGGAGGGAGGTGGGAAATGTGTTTCTTGGCATTAGATGGACTGTCCCGCAGTAAATATCAGGACATATATTCTCAGCATTGATCATAACTATACGCGGCCCCGCTGATCGCGCGGAGAGATGCTCTCCCATTTGGAGTAATTATTCCTTTGGATTATCCCATAAATATGCCTGCCTTGAGGGTGAGGAAGGAAGAGCGGCGTTTCTCTCAGAGCTTTCAAAAGCTTTTGGATTTTTTTGCTTTCCTTGGGGAAGCTAACAACCAGTATAGAGACAAATGCAGACATTATCGGGCAAAATTAAGGTATAAATCACCAGCGAGAGAATCTCTGCGGCGAAAGTGGGGGGGGAAAAATCTGATTTTTAATTTTTTTTTTTTTTTTTCCTCCTTGCGCTCTGCATTCTGTGTCGTGTCTGTAACTCTGTCGCAGCCCATTTGTTTGCCGGGTCCTGGCACCTCGTTCTTCTTCGCTTGAGCGCGAGGCTGATAATGACAGGTTGGGTTAAGGGGTATCAGAAGCTCTGTCTGGGCTGGTGGAGGTGGCCATCGGTACAACCTCCTGCTGGCTGCGGTGGCTTCGTGCCCGCAGTTGCAGTTGAGCTGCAGTTTTTGCTCAGGGAGAAGCTTGTTCTTGGATTTTTTTGCTCTCCTGATGAAATCGCCGTTTCTGCGTCTGGGTGTGTTCTACCATTCCTTTTGGAATAGTTAAGCGTGGTGCTGGTTATAGAGTCAGAGTGGTTATGACTGGAAGGGACCTTCAAGACCATCCAGTTCCAACCCCCTGCCGTGGGCAGGGACACCTCCCACCAGACCAGGTTGCTCTAAGCCCCCTCCAACCTGGCCTTGAACCCCCTCCAGGGATGGGGCAGCCACAGTTTCTCTGGGCAACCTGGGCCAGGCTCTCGCCACCATCACAGCAAAGAAGTTCTCCAGATCTCACCTCAATCTCCCCCTTGTCCCATGGATCCCCTCCCTGGCCAAGAGTCCCTCCCCATCTGATGGTGAAGGTTTTACATCTGCAAACCCTGTGCTCTCTCCAACCTTGTTGTAGAGAGGAAGGATGGGACTTTGGGGCTGTTATGGCGAGGGCAATGAGGCCTTTCCTTTGAAATTGGAACAAATGGAATATTTTAGCTAAAATCTCCACTTCTGGAGGGATGCATACGTCAGCTCTAACAAGGAAGGCATTTTCCATCCCCAGGACAGAGTTCCTGATCAGAATAAGAAATGCTCTTGCTTCTTGCACAGCAAGAAGCTTCCAACAGGTTGGACGCACGTCTTAGTGTGGGAGGAATCTCCTGCGCGGAATGAAATGGTGAAAGGATGTGAAGCCAGATCTTTGTCGTACCGTGTGAATGCTCAGTCCATCGAGCTGTTACCTGTTTTGGTTGTTCTCTGACAGTTGTTTCAATGATAGAAGTGATTTGTTGTTTTTAGATCTGTGAGTTGGCCGCGTCCACCACTGGATAATACATTCCGTGAGACTGAAGAGTTTAGGATTTTCCAACTTGTGCTTTTTGTTTGGTTACTTCAGTTTATTACTTTTCCTTGAGCTTTCCTTTATGAAATCACAGAATGATATGAGGTTGGAAGGGACCCCTGGAGATCATCTAGTCCAACCCCTTCCCAAAGCAGGTCCACCTAGGTGGGTTTTGAATGTCTCCAGAGATGGAGACTCCGTGACTTCTCTGGGCAGCCTCTTCCAGGGCTCTGCCACCCCAAAATGAAAGAAGTTCCTCTTCATGTGGTCTCCTTTAGTGCCTTATTATCCACTGCGGTTAATAATTCCTTCGTAATTATTTTTCTTCATCTCAAGTCTTCTTCCAAACTTTCTCTTCAGCGTTACGGCTATTGGAGCTGCCTACCATACTGAAGTAGAGCCCCAGCCAACTCCTCTTAGGGATTTTTCCCACTTAAACCAAAAAAATGGCTTTAGTTTGGTGGGTCACCAGGTTGCAGTGTCAGATCTTTACTCTAGTTGTTATTTTTTGGGCTGTCGCACGGCTGAGCCAAGTGATCTAGATGGTGCTTTTTTGTTGACCTCTCCCATTTATTATGCTTTTATTTCGATATATCTGAAAACTAAGAGTTTCTAACAACTTATTGTTTGTTTTTCTTCTCCCCAGATCCCCGCATCACTGCACAACACTTTCCCAGCAACGGCTGTTGTGGAATTCCGGTTGGAACGCGCCTGCTCCGCTGTCAGAGAGGATTCCCTGTCTCAGGTATGTCTTTAATGCATTTAGTGTGCTCTGAGCTGATTTTCTTGGAGGGTTTTTTTTTGTGTGTGTGTGTTCCTCCTTATTTAATCAGACCTGTATGCTGGCAAGATACTCTGCAAACTAAACGCTAGTTTCTGGAAGCTCCTGTTGAGAGGCATTAATAAAAGTTGAAATTAGGGTGTCATCTTTCATAGCTGATATTTTTTACGTTCCCAAAAGTAATTGGGATGATGTTGTGTTTGTCATCCTCTTGATAGCCTTATGTTGGTTGGCTCTTTCCCAGTTGTGGGATGGGAGTGTTTGTCGAACGCTACCGCCTCTTTCTATTATCGACGCTACCACTCGTGTTCAGTAATGGGCTGTACTAATATGGATAAATCCCCCAAATGGATTCGTTTGCTAATAAGATGTAGGTGGTGTCTTTGAAAAGAATAACATCCCAGACTGTTTCAATTACGTCGGTCACAGACTTCTTTTTATTGTCCTTATACTTCCCTTATCTGGACTCGACAGTTCCCGGATTCTGTCACATATTGATTACCATTAGCTTCCTTTTGAGTTTTTAAATGATAATTAAAAATATTTGGTTTAGTTTCTTCCCCGTTAAGGAAGACTGGCATCTCTCTTCTTGCTTTGTGTTTTTCCTTTTGTGAAACGGGTTTGTTTGGGCATCTGTATTTTTTGGTTTGTTTTTTTTTAAAAAGCACGTGGTAACAGAATAATTCCTGTTTATATGTAGTTGGTTTTTTTTTTTAATCCCGATTTGATCGACTGGTTTGACTTTAAAATTGTGTGGAGCTTTGTGAACCTGGCCCTTTAAAAGCTGCGTGTGTGTGATTACGGTTTAGACTACCCTTTCCTTTCCCATAATAAATGCAATCAAGCCCTGATCACTTGCACTCAAACAGCTGATTTCCAATTTTGTGGGCAATTCCTTCTTATTTACTAAGAAAAAGACCACCATGCGACTCTGTCCTCCTTTCCACACAGCCGTCACGGCTGTGATATTGGGTTAGGAAATGCAAATCTATAACTTTTAAGTCTTTGAAGGCTCTTTTAGTACTGTTACTGCTACTTTGAAGTTTTTATCCTGACTGAAGCCTCCACTGACAGTTTCTCGTTTAGGACACTGCTTCATAACTCAGAATAATTTCTGCTGTCTCGCTGGGAGCTTGAACCAGCAATATCATTTAGGGCTGTCACTCCTCTTCCCTGCCAGACACACTCTTAAATAGCATTAAGCAGCGACTCGGTCTCTGCAGCCTTGGAGATCACGGTGTCCTTGGTACAAACTCTGCTCCTTCTTCCCTCTTCTGGCTTTTGGGAAACCTACCTGAGATATTCCTGCTCTGATTCCCGCTTTGCTTCCGGTGTGGGAGAGTCCAGGAGCCTCCTGCAGAGCTCTTGGTGTTCCCCCAAAACCCTTCAAGACTAGGTTGGGGCTCATACCTGTCTGCTGCAGGGGAAGGAGGTGGCTTCCCTCAAGAGGAAGAACATGAGTGAGGTGTTCTCTGGTTTAGGACCTGCTGGGTAGCAGAAGACAGGAAGGATGGAGCTTGCTCCGTGCTTACGGATAATAGCATCAAACTTGGCAATTCTTTTTTGAAGATTGTATTCAGGGAAAGTTTCCAGGCAGAAGCTGGAAAGATGAGCAGGAATCGATCTCCTACACCCAAGGCTACAATCTGGTTTTCTTCCACAAACTCTGGAGATGCGTAAAAAGAGACGTACGTATTTTGGGGATAGGGGGAAGAAAGAAACGCAGGACTCTTCACAAGCTGAATTGCCAGGTCTTTGGAACTCGCAATATTTGTAGATAACATAGGTTTCATTTTTTGTTTTCGTGGAAATCAGGTGGCAAAAATTTCCTTTCACTTAGGAAAGCAGCATTAGAAAGTCCTGGCGTAAGACTGAAGGAGTGTTACCGATTCTATAGCCGGAAAGATGTTTACACTAAAGATTTCTCTATGAATTTATTCTTCCCAAGCATAAGGGTGGCTGCCTTGAGACGCCACCTGTGATCCATGCTGTCCAGGTCAAAAAGTCTTCAAAGCAGCGTCGGGGCAGAATATCTTCTTTTTGCATCTATGCATACAGAGGCTGAGATTAGCCTGTTTTGCAAAATCCTTTTATATTCCCTTCCCTGGGTTTCTCCCTCCCTCTTTTCTTTTTTCTTTTTTTTTTGAAGACATCTGTTTAAAACTCCGGCATTTAGGCCAGATAGGGGTCTCTTGATTGCACAAGCATGCTCCTGGCTCTCTGCTTCAGCCAATTAAGGGCTCAGCTAGCCAGCATTACCATTTTAATGCTACTTATTGGGTGGCACAATTTGCTGCCTGTGAAGAATAGAGTTCATGCCCCGCTATGTGCGAAGCGGCTTATTTGGCACGCTTGTTGTTAAAAGAAATCTTTAATTACCGGCGGTTGCAGTATTTGTTTTCTCTGACTGAGGAGGGGATGGAGAAAACAGAAACAAGCAGCAAACGCCAAGGATTAATTGTCAAGTTCAACCGTTTATACTTTGCTTAGAGTTTAGAGATGTGGGGGTGTGGGTTTTTTTTTGTTTGTTTGTTTTTTTTATCATCAGAGTTAGGTTAATGGTTGGACTAGATGATCTTAAAAGTCCCTTCCAACCTCGACGATTCTGTGATTCTAAGGTCTTGTTGTGGTGCTCATCCCTGGAACAGTTTAACCGTGCCACTGTTTTCGTGTTGCTTGCATGGATTCTAGGAAAACATGGGGTCTGATAGTGCTGCTTTTAATGTCAGAGTTAATCAGAATTAACTCTAAATTGGCGTTGGGGTAAAATTGGCGTAAGCTTTGGAAATTAAAAAAAAAAAAAAGGGGAGCTTTTATGAACACACCCTAAATGCAGTGTTTTGAATACGTTAGCCTAATAAAAGTCTTAATCTCATCAAAATACAACTAATGGGTATTATTAGCCCGGTTAAAATGATACACACTTCCAGTTCAAATCATCTAGTTAATATGGAAAAGGCTCCCTAATAATAGAGCCGAAGGCGAGCTGTTCCTCCGAAGGCGAGTCAGGCCAGCTGGGCTGCGGTGCTGGAGGTGGAGAGGTTATTTATTCATAATTACTGTGGTTTTATTTATGCTACTGCACTCCTGGGCTTGGGCAGCACTGGCTAAACATAAACCTGAATAAAAACACGCGGGTGGTTGGACCCGAGACCAGAAAAACCCCCAAACCCAGCGCCGCTGCAAACTCAACCTGTGCTGGGGTTGGAGGTTTCAAAAGTCCGACAGCCGTAAGGAGAATAAAAAAAATGAGTGTGTGGTTGTGGGGTTTTTGGATTTATTTTTTTTTCTTGGTAATTGAGAACGTTAATGAATTGAAAGCACCTTGCTGAGCTCGGGCTGTCGGCGGGTGCGGCGATTAATGATTTGTAACTCGGGGAAATAAAAACGAACCCTGCCGGGATGCCACCAGCGAGGAGCCTGGAGAACAGGGCACGGTGCTCAGGTACCTGGGCAATACTTGTGTTCTGATAGCCCAAAATAAGCTGTTTATTATTAAAAAACAAGCAAACAAAACCCAAACAAACCAACCCTGTGCCAAACCAGTACCCCAAGGGTTTTTCAGCGCGCGGAGAGCCTTGTGTGAGCGTTGACCGCGCGTCCCACCTCGGTGGTAACGTATCCTGAGCTTTCTTCTGCTTCTTCCCCTCTGAAAGCAGAGCAGATGTACTGCAGAGAGCTACTCCTGGTGCATATTAAGAGCACTTAAGTATTTTCCATCTTTCCTAGCCTCAAAACAGCTGAATGACCTCTTGTTAGGATGCTTTTT
The DNA here is from genome assembly GCA_026546715.1 of Gallinago undulata. Lineage (NCBI taxonomy): Eukaryota > Metazoa > Chordata > Aves > Charadriiformes > Scolopacidae > Gallinago > Gallinago undulata. The sequence continues at coordinate 1,908,109 of JAOTQQ010000019.1, read as the reverse complement.
TTTTTTTTTTTTTTTGCTTCAAATCCTATGGCTTGAAGATGAGCTGGATAAAATTCTTCAGGGAGTCCTTTGGAGCTGAAGGAAGCCAGAAAAATTTATTAGCTTTTCTGCCTCCTGTTTCTAGAACTTTTGATGGTTAGGGAGAGTCAACGAGTGACAGGGACAGCTTCCCACTCCTTATTTTGGAGAGGAGACCCTTCCTTAAGGGAAAAGCCAAAAGGGAGATGGCGGTGGCTGGCCTTGGGCGTGCGGAGCCTGGTAGGGGGGGCTCTTCCCTCCGTGTCCCCCCCCCTCCTTGTTTGCTGTTCAGGTTGAGCTTCAGCACAACATGTGGCCCGTCCCCGTTGCCTGCAGCTCCACAAAAGCCTTGATTGCTCCTTCCCCAGAGCTAAAAAAAACCAGCACGCCCCTCGACTCGAACAAAGTCAGACCCTTTGCACCTCTCGGTGTAGCGTTATCAAACATTTATTCAGCGCAGCACACCATCCAGAATTCATCAAACTTCATAATAAAGCCAAAAAAAAGATATATATATATATTAGTGATGCCAGACAAGGGGGGAAGGATGCGATGGGGAGACAAGTGGCATTTAAAAAGCTCCTCGGCTTTTTGCTCCTCGGCAAAACGTGGGGGAAGTTAATGGTTTGGATGTTTAAAATAAGGTGGGCTGGTTATTTTTCTTGCTTATTTTTCAATAATCTTTCAATTTCAAAGATGAACAGCCTCCCCCAATAAAAAAAAAAAATACAAGAAGTTGTGTAAATGCAAGGTAGATGGAGGGGACTGGGGTAGGGGAGAAGGCTTTGAAACTGGGAAAAACATCACAAAACTGGTTTTATATAAGCTTAGGTTGCAAATAACCATCCCAAGTGGGGGATGATAAAGAGCCGTATGGGCAGCGGGATGGAGGGAGGGGGCTGATTCCCGTGCTCCCTTTTTCCATGTCTCTTCCTGATGCCCTTTTTTGCGGATGCTGCTAGTGTCCCAGCTTTGGGGAACAGCATTCCTGCCCGTTTCGCATCCCGAAGGGCACTTTGTTTCTTGGGATGTGAAATTTAAAGCCAGGTGGGCCAGCTCCATCCTTGGAGTTCCCAGGGGAGAACTGGCTGATGCACGAAGGCATTGGACGTCTGCTGAATTTTATGGAGGGCAGGGAAGGAACGTGACCTGCTCGCCCACACCGGGGGCATAAAGTCCTTGCTTTTCCTCTTAAAAAAAAAAAAAAAGGCACGATTTGGTGCAAAATCCTTATAAAGATGATGTTTAGACGCTCCTTGTCAGAAGTCCCTCCCTAAATTGCCTTCTGAGGTGGGGGGGGTAACCAGAGACGGTGAGTTTTTGACTGCTCCTACGAATTGATGTGCTGGGAAGCAGAGGGGAAACACTTTGGAGGGTTTGCCTGTCTGTAGCAGGAGTTGTCTGTGGAAAGAACATCTGTCAAGCCAAGCTACGGAGGCACAAGCTTTCCCTTTAATTGAGACCGTAACGAGAAACACTTGGAGGAAAGAAAAGCCCTGTAGTCAGAGCTGAAGCACCCAGGTAACTCTCAGCCCATCAGGAAATAAAAAAAAAAAAAAGAAAAGTCTGAGATGGGAGTGTTTCAGAGAAGTGGGGGAAAATATACAGCTCGCTTTATTCCAGCAATTCATTTACTTTTATAGAACTATTTAAAAAATTGTAGCAGTGAATTACCAGAAGAGAGCTTTATGGCAACAAGCTAATGACTTCAAACCCCGATTCATTAAAAGGAAAAAAAACACAAAAATTACAATCACTGTTCCCTTGGGTTTATTGTATATTTTATTTGGAATGTTTGTCAGTAAATTATGACTAATTTGAAATCATCCCTCTCCTTTTCTCTACGCAGTAGCAAGCAACTGCCTGTTTAAATGAGATGCTTCTAGAAGTCAGGCAAAAAGGAGATGTGTCCTTCTCTCCCCCGAATCGGTGGCCCAAGAACCGGTGGCAGAAGCTCTCTGGGAGGGTTTGGATGTCAAAGATGAGTCGAGGCAGGGTTGTGACCCGGATTTATGAGCAAACTGACCTCCTCCTTGCCAGGTGGTACCCCGAAAGCTGCTGTCCTCCAGGGAGCTGATGGCGGTGCCTGCCAGCATCAAGCATTTTGCGGTAGGAACCCCTGGAAGAGCGGAGGAGGATTTCCCACCTCCAGCTAAGGACTCTGCAGGGGTTTATTATTGCCTGCAGCTTGCAGCAGGTTTTTAAGGATGTCAGTTTGCCAGCACAGGCTGCTGTGAGAAGGTGAGCAGGGCTCAGACTCCCTTGGAGGAAAAGGACCCGATGCTGAGAGGTACAGAGAGCCCTTTGAGCGCCGTAGAGCTGCTTGGTGATGGGAGAGGCGTGTGGTGGGCTTTCCTCCCACCCCAGCTCTCTCTCTCATCAAAGTTGAGAACTTTATTGACCCTTGGCCACTTCTGGCAGCTTCATGAACACTCCTTTTCTGCTTCCCTCCATAGCTCATGTCTGTTCTCCATTGCTTCTTTGGTACGTCAGTCCAGGGCAATCGGAGAGACCGGTTTATGGGCTCCTGCGGAGCGTGGGTGTCCCTCTGCAGTTATTGGAACCACAGTAAAAGGTGACCTCGGTGGCAACTCAGGGCTTCTATCCATCTGGTCACAGCTTTACACCTGGGTGCGGGTTGGGGGAAACGGTGTGACAGTCCAGGTCCCGTGCCCCGACTTCTGCTGATGGTCAAGGATGCAGCAAAAATAAACGCTGCCGAATTGCCTGAAGAGGACCGTAAATCCCAACCGTAAAGGTAGAGCAGGGCTGAGATTTATCTGTGCCCCACGAGACAAGGCACAGGAACTGCCTCTCTCAACTGGACCTGGCTGAAGGTTATCTCGGTTTCTAGCGCAAAAAATCTCGTCGCAAGGATGCAAGCGCTGAAGGCCAGGGCTGGGGTTGGGTCTGCCATCTGTTGTGCCTCTCTGAGTATCGATCTGTAGCGAAAGAAGGATTTTATTTTGTTTTTTTTTCCCCATGGAAAAACAGCTGTGCAGGGGGGGACGCTGCCAAGTGTGGTGTGAGGCCACGCAGGCGGCTATAGATGGAAAATCATCCGTGTCTATTTGTAGCAATGGCATCTGTACAAGCGAAGGCAGTGCTGGCAGCCCGTGGAAAAGGATTTCTGAGACGTTTGTACCACGGCTTGGTGCTTGTCGTTCAAAAAATACACAGATCCTTAAAGATGCACGTAGGTACTGAAGGCGATTCCCTATTTTTTCATGCTCTACCAGCACTTTCAGATACACCTCCGCTCCCAAGAATTGTGTTCATTGAGTTGTTTCCTGCTCTGTAGTTACAGTGCTAATTAGTCACAGAATTACAGGATGATATGGGGTTGGAAGGGACCTCTGGAGATCATCTAGGCCAACCCACTGCCAAGGCAGGGTCACCCACAGCAGGTCCCACAGGAACATGTCCAGGTGGGTTTGAATGTCTCCAGAGAAGGAGACTCCACCACCTCTCTGGGCAGC
>JAOTQQ010000019.1:1863824-1881638 GCA_026546715.1 Gallinago undulata | reverse complement strand
CCTCCAGGGATGGGGCAGCCACAGCTTCTCTGGGCAACCTGGGCCAGGCTCTCACCACCCTCACACCAAAGAAGTTCATCTCAATCTCCCCTCTTTTGGTGTCAAACCCTTCCCTCTCACCCTCTGGCTCCCCTCCCTGATCCAGAGTCCCTCCCCAACTTTCCTGGAGCCCCTTGAGGGGCTGGAAGGGGCTCTGAGGTCTCCCTGGGGCCTTCTCTTCTCCAGGCTGAACCCCCCCAACTCTCTCAACCTGTCCTCCCAGCAGAGGTGCTCCATCCATGGATCATCTCCGTGGCCTCCTCTGGGTTATGGTTATTTCAGCCCAACATTTCCACTGATTCTCAGGTTTCCATGTCACCATCTCTGGTTTTTGGAGGCTCTGAGATGCTTCACTCTAGAGTTTTTTCTTCCTCTTCTTCACCTGCCTTCCTTTAATAACGTCTCCACGTAAATACACAGTTAAACTGGTGCCGTTGACACACGCTGAAGGTTGGAAGCTGATGGTTTTGACAGCCCAATCCTTCACGGCTTGAACTGGAGAACTTGGTGAAGAACGAGGTGCCTGCTTTGAGCGAGCTGCGTGTTGGCGGCAGAGCCCGTCGGTGTTGTCAACGCGAGTCAGATCAATGACATCGGAAACGCATCTTCTCTTCTGAAGCTTCGACGATCTATTTGGGTCAGCACCTTAGAAACTCATTCTGTGCCCTTGGCTGCGCAGCTGGTCCTCATTGTGCACCGCTTAGCCTTAAAAAGAGGTTAGATGTGTTTATTTTTATTTTTTTTTTTATATTTGTAGGCTAAATTTCCTCGTGGTGTTTATGGAGGGTCTCCGATTTTCAGATGAGCGTGCCGAAAACCTGCTGCGTCAGCGCTTTCTGACCGTGCTTAGCAGGTGGGCACTGGGGAAAAAGAAGTAGTTACGCTCACGGGAGGGTGAAAAATATTCTTTAAATTCTCCCTGTTGCCGTTTCATCCCGCTGCCCGCAGACTTAGAGCTGTCTTCCGTGAACGCTCTGCCAGGCAGCCTAAATTGGGATTGTTTGGGGGGATCCAGACAACCAGGGATGGGGCTCTGCAGGCATCTCAACGAGCATCTCGAGGACGAGAATACGCTGGGTGAAATCTGCTGCCCACCCAGTCCAGGACCTTTCTTCCCACAGTGTTCAGTGCCAGGTGTCGCAGAGGTATTAAAAAAAAAAAAAAATAATAATTTGAGAGTTATTTCCTTTCTCAAACAGGTTATACCCCAAAAAATCCAACCAGCTGGGGTGTTCTCAGCTTTTCAGGTGTCCTATCCTCCTCTTAGGTTGCTTTCCATTTCTTTCTGATTCAAAATATCAAGCAGTAATCACTGGGGTGATTTTATTTCTGATTTATTGATATAAAAAATTACTTATAACTAAACGCAGCCTGTTAATAATAGGGATTTTAAATGGAATGGAAAAATAGAATTGCTTCAGGTGGCAGCCCGTTAAGGGTCTGGAGAGCGGCGTTATCTGATGTCTGGCTTTTTTTCCCCATCCCTGCTTTGCCTCTTCCTTTCGCGTTCCGTCGGGAAATCTGCCCTGGCCCGTGCTAACTTCTGGATTAACGCGTCCCGAGACGTTTGCGGCAGCGCAAGGGCCTATGAATAAACATTATGAATTTATGAATAAACCTTAAAGACCATCCCACCTCCCACCACACCAGGTTGCTCCAAGCTCCATCCAACCTGCCCTTGAACCCCTCCAAGGGATGGGGCAGCCACAGCTTCTCTGGGCAACCTGGGCCAGGCTCTCACCACCCTCACACCAAAGAAGTTCATCTCAATCTCCCCTCTTTTGGTGTCAAACCCTTCCCTCTCACCCTCTGGCTCCCCTCCCTGATCCAGAGTCCCTCCCCAACTTTCCTGGAGCCCCTTGAGGGGCTGGAAGGGGCTCTGAGGTCTCCCTGGGGCCTTCTCTTCTCCAGGCTGAACCCCCCCAACTCTCTCAACCTGTCCTCCCAGCAGAGGTGCTCCATCCATGGATCATCTCCGTGGCCTCCTCTGGCCCTGCTCCAACAGGTCCATGTCCTTCTGCTGTTGGTGGCCCCACAGCTGGAGGCAGCACTGGGAATAGGGGGGGTCTCCCTGGAGTGGAGCAGAGGGACGGAATCCCCCTCCTCGCCCTGCTGGGGATGCAGCCCAGGAGGTGGGTGGTTTCTGGGCTGCCAGCTCAATAATAAGGCAGAATTTGGTTGAGCAGAGACTTGTTTTTCCATGAGTCCCTTCAAGTTCTCTTCTGAGTTTCAGCAGGTTATTTCTGAATTGAGGGGTTTGTTCTGTGAGTGGGAGAGTGGGCATCCCTGCAAGAACCCCAAATGTCTTCTCTTCTCCACCTTTAAGCACCAGAGGCTTTAGCAAAGGGCATTCGGGGACAAGAACCTCTGAGGAACCAAGACCCTCTTGCTCTCTTTCTGCCCAGCTTTGTGAAGAATCACCACAGAGCTGGGAACTGGGATGAAAACTCAACCCGCTCGCCAATTTTGCTCCGTTTTCTTGCTCTTGAATTATGCAATTGCATAATTTTCTCAGCGCGCCTTTTCCACGGCAGGTCTTTTTGAACCTAAGAATTATGGATGAACCAAGGTCCTGAGGCCCTGCTTGGACAAGTGGGCTTTACAGAGCTTTTTCTTGCCAGACAGAGTTTCGGCATCGTTACAGCCTCGACTAAATTAAATGGGAAAGAAACGGGAGACCCGGAGCGAATGGAGGGAGCGTGGCAGTAATTCACCTACGAGCAAACAGCAGGGAGCAAGAGAAAGATGGAGAGGATAGAATCATAGAATCACATGGGGTTGGAAGGGACTTCTGGAGATCATCTAGTCCAACCTCCCCCACCAGAGCGGGTCTACCCAGAGCACGTTGCTCAAGAACTTGTTCAGGTGGGGTTGGAATGTCTCCAGAGAAAGAGATTCCACCACCTCTCTGGGCAGGCTCTTCCAGGGCTCTGCCACTCTCACAGTAAAGAAGTTCCTCCTCATATTGAGATGGAACTTCTTATGATCAACTTTGTGCCCATTTCCTCTTGTCCTGGCCCTGGCCACCACTGAGAAAAAAACAGCCCTGTCCTCCTGACTTCTTCCCTTTAAGTATTTGAAAGCATTAATTAGATCCCCCCTAAGTCTTCTCCAGACTCAAAAGACCCAAGTCCCTCAGCCTTTCCTCATCAGAGAGATGCTCCAGGCCCTTAATCATCTTTGTGGCCCTTTGTTATACCCTCTCCAGCAGTTCCCTGTCCTTCTTGAACTGGGGGACCCAGAACTGGACTCAGTGCTCCAGCTGGGGCCTCCCCAGGGCAGAGCAGAGGGGCAGGATGACCTCTCTCCACCTGCTGGCCATGCTCTTCCTGATCGCCCCAGGATGCATCGGCCTTCTTGGTGACCAGGGCCCAGGAACGGAGAGAGTTTCCTCCAAGCTGTGGCCATTTGTGTTTCTCATGTGCTCTAAGGAGAGAGGTCCCATGGAGCTCCCAGCGTCAGTTTGTACGCCGGTACTGGTTTTAAGTGCTCCCAGTACTGGTTTTCCTGGCTCCCAGTCTAGTGCGTGTGCAGTAGGCTCATGTCTGTGGCAGAGGAGCTTCATGGGCAGCAGAACCAGTCTGCGGACTGGGACAACTGGTGTGGAGGACTCAATCTCTACATAGCTTGTTTGAGGGAGCCTATTTTGGACTCTGCTCTGGTCCTATGGTCCCATTAGCAGTCGAAGCTCATTTTCTTGCTTGATTTTAAGCAAAAGGAATCTAGTTTGCACACCCTTGGGGGCACTTTGCCATCTAAAGGCCAGGTTGGAGGTGGCTTTGAGCAACCTGATCTAGTGGGAGGTGTCCCTGCTCATGGAAGGGGTTGGAACTGGATGATCTTTAAGGTCCCTTCCAAGCCAACCCATTCTATGATGATTCTAAAGCAAAGCTTGGAAGTGGGTATGGCTGGAGACCACCTTCCTGTCCTTAACTAAAACACTGTTATGATCTCCTGCAGGTACCACCGTGGCAGACTGGCCCTGGACTGGTGTCTCGGCTGTGACAGGTTGGAGATCTTCAATCTGGAGTTGATGTCTCCACTTCTTCCAGTGTGACCGAGCACTCAGTGAAACCTCAAGCCTGAACCACCCACCTGCTCCCCTGCTCCGTTTCCTCAGGGAGCCTGAGCCTGCTTGAAGAGCCACCAAGAAGAAGGTTTTCCAAGGATTACTCTTGTGTTTCGTTGTCTGTTGGTGGCCCCTGGGTGCTGTTGATGCTTCACCTGTCTGTGAACATAGACCCAGTGTGGCTGGGTTTGACTCCGAGACCACGTGGGGACCTCTGCGTCGCCTGTCACCAGAGTTGCCTAATTTTTAAAGACAAGAACTTCACAGACGTGCGGAAAAGAAGACTCTTTTCGGTTACGGCATCAAAGGCAAGAGGAAGAAAAAAAAGGATCCCAACCCAAAACCTTCTCCGCCGACTCATCGGAGGAGCGATGGCTGCGCCCGCGCCCAGATGACAGGTAATCCTTTCAGTCCCCAAATAATGTGGAGTGGTGGCCGGTGCCAGAAATCCCTCTCCAGAGCCTGGAGTAGAGCTGTAGCGCCTACACGTTGGTATCGTGCCGGTGAAGAGCGTTACCGTTGAGTTTTCTTCTTCTGTTGACCGAGGAAATGAACTCGGTCCGGTTTTTTAATGAGCAGGATGAAAATCCGCAGCGTGATTAGTGGAGACTCCTGATTATGCCGTAGGCATAATGGGATCCCAACCTGCTCCGTATCTGGAGTAATGGAAATCCCACCTTGCTTTGAGCAGGACAGAGCTGGACGATTGCTCCTAGGAGCTTCCAGCGGTGGGACTTTGGAGAGGGAGGGAGAATATGATGTTGTTGGGGACCTGATGCAGAAATCCGGACTCACCTCCCTCCTGGATCCTCTTCGCCTCCTCGCGTTTGGTCTTAAAATCATCTCGTGTGCTGGAGCGATCCCACTGCAAACATTTTTTGGATTTGGGGTGTTTTTCCTGGAAAAGATTTCCTTTTGTGAGGTGGGGGGGGAGCTTCCTCTGCCAGCCACGGTGTGAACTGGGCTGGCGGGTGATCGCTTGCCTGGTGGTACCTTCTTTGTGCTTCTTCCAGCGTTTCCATGTCACAAAATCCTTCCAGGTGCAGGGGGAAGCCGGGAATAACGTGCATTAATGGGAATTTTCACCACCCCTTGTGTCCTGGCCACGTGTTTTGGCTTTTTCCTCCCGTGTCTCTCCAAGGTCTTCCCTTCCAAGCGGTTCTACCATCTTAATTCCGATTTGGAACCGTGCTGCTTCTTCCAATTTAAAAACTTGTACCTTCCCAAGCAGCTTGTCTTTTCCTTCCCTACCTCCTCCTGCTCTGCTCATTATGGAGGTGACAGACGAACTGGAGGTGACGGAGCCGTGGACCTTCAATTGTACGTTGACCTGCGCCGCCTTTCCTCTGAAAACATTTCTCCTTGCTGCGACTCGCGCGGCTCCCCAAACTCCGGCCTTCAAAATGATGAAGTGGAGGATGGTGCTGGTTTTAATGCTCTTTTCTTTGTAAAATCGCTCTGGGAAGCGTCGGGGAAACGAATGGTGGGGGCGCGTGATGCTGCACGTTGCCAGCTGAGCATCTCATTAGCACGGTGGACCGTAAACTGCTTTATCGCTTGCGAGGGTTTTCGAAGCGCATCCTAATCGCTTCCTCCTCTCGGGGAGGTAATGTTTTGCTTTGTAAATGGGAGCCTATTAGATATTCATGTTAATCAGCAAAATCAGTATTCCCTCTTGAGAAGCGGGAAGGTACCCGCTTGGGAAAATACTTGCAGGTTCCCTTGTGTTATGAGGTTACGAGCAGAGTCAGATGGTCTTTCCATCCATCGTGTTCCTCTAACTCAGCGGCTTGGTGGGGGCAAAACTTCTGAAATTCCAACTCTCCGGAGCAATCATCCCGAGCAATCCCGTTGTGTCATCCCTCGCCTTCTCCTTGACTTGGTCACCCTCCTCTCCATAACGTTCGGCTCTTCCAAGAAGCTCATGGTGCTTGGCCGGGCCATGGTTGTTCACGTGCTTGTTCTTGAGCTCCAAAGGTTTTCCTTTGCTCCGGAGGGGGCCAAAAATAGAGATTTGGGGGGTTGGTGTGTGCCTTCACTCTGGGTTGTAGTATTTTAGGGGTTAAACTTTTGGCTTTGTATTAAAGATCTCGGAGAACACCAGGAGTCTGCGGCCACCGTGGCTCGGTGGAGCTCAGGTCCGGAGAATCAGGGGAGATGGCAGTCCCTTCGGCGTAACCCGGTGACCAAATTTCATTGACATTATTTTTAATGAGCTGCTTCCAGTTCTCTACTGAATTTTCCATAAAAAAAAAAAGATCCATTTCTCAGTGTGTTTATACACTTCTCCTTGGTGCTTTGCTTCTTGGGAGAGAAAATTACAGTTAGAAATTCTGAACTTCTCCATTTCTTACCTTCAGGTCTTTCTAGGTTTCCATGGATTGTTTAAGTTAATAGATAAAGTAGAATCTTAACCTTGCCCTCAAAGTTAAGAAGTGAGATGAGTATTTTAGATATAATAGTCCCATTTGGTAACGCTTCAAACTCTCAGGGGTCTTGTATAAAGACATTTTTTTTAGGTTTTTATATCGGTTCGCTTTGGGAAGGAGCTGATGGAAGTACAAAGCACAAGGCAGGGAAGCGCAATGTGAAGGTTTGGATAAGCCAAATGGTTGCTTTGTCATAAAACATGGAAGTTTGGGTGCTCTAAGCCTCTAAATTTCACTCTGCTCTACAGAGTATTTATCTCCAGGCTTGGAAGTGTAGCTTGAAGCATCCAAGTTTGGATCCCCCCAAAGCCTCGTGTTTCTACTTTCTTTCGCTGTACGTAGGTGGGGAATGTTTGGATGGATGACCTTTCTTCCCAAGTTAAGTGCAACAGGCGATAAAACGATGACTGAAAATATAATGACTAAAGCAGTGGACATTTTTTTACCATCTGTCATCCATCGACGTCCCAAAGTGCCTCTGTTTGAGGGCCAAATTTTGCTCTTGCATTAAAGCATTAAATCCCAAACAAAGTCATCTTTGGGACATCTGAGGACAGAAAGCCCTACAAACCCTACATCTGATGAGCTCCAGGCACCTTTGGGATGCAGGACAGAAGGCAGGTGGGTCGATAATGCCCAGCAGGATGTCTTGGAGCACCAGGAAAGAAAACTTTGGCTGAAGACCTTGGGGAAACCCCAGTGTCACTAGTGCAAGAAAGAGCAGGGATCTGAATTCACAAATGGCAGGGGAGAAGTTCTCTCAATGAGCGAATTTATGATTTTCAAGAAGAAATCAGGCTGAGAGCTTGAAGGGAACAAAGAGCTGAAGCAGGAGAAGCTGCTGTGCTTGGTGTTTCTTGGATGCTCGTAGTGGGAAACAGGAGAACACGTGGATTTTGCAAACAAAATGCTGCTGGTGGTGGGGTTTTGTGAAACTGGGCTCTTCTGGAAGGTGTAAAAGGAAATGGAATTGGTGTCCTACACAAGCTATTGGGAATGTGCTCTGGATGTTGAGTTTGGGATGTTTCCTGTGTCATAGCATCATCTTTTAGAACCATAGAATGGTTAGAGTTGGAAGGGACCTTAAAGATCATCGAGTTCCAACCCCCTGCCATGGCCAGGGACACCTCCCTCTAGACCAGGTTGCTCAAAGCCCCAGCCAACCTTTTAAGCCCCCAACTTTGGTATTGGGAAGTTAGTTCAGAGAGGCAAAAGTGGATGCACGTTTCTCAACTTCTGCTCTTCTGAAAACGCGACTGGTTATATTTTGTCAGTAATAAAATAACTTATTTTCTGAGCAGATGTGTGCATAGGAGAGGTTTCTGGGGTTTTTTTTCAGTAGCTCTGGGTCTCCTGGGTGGGATTCTCTACTGACTATTAACCTCTGCCTGAGGCTTTTCTTGCTTTAATGTGGGCTATTTAGGTTATTTTTCTATTCTCTCAAATTCACTTCCAGAGAATCACCGTATTTAGAGAAAGACCAATAAATGGATTGGGTTCCAAACGTCCTTGCTCCCTTAAGAAACCACATTGAAGACATACAAAAGGATTGAAATAATCTTGACTTGAACCTTTTCTATGAATTCACTATTATATTACCAACCCTTGAAAGGTTACGTGATTGCTGCACCCTCCTGAGGTTTGTCCCAGCTTCTTCTGAATATGTGCAAATTGATTAATTAAGCATTAATGCTAAATATCTCATGTGAATTTGGGCAAATCTTGACAGTTCTTTGGAGGACTTTCTCCAGTTCTTTGGAGAACTTTCTCCAGTTCTTGGAGAGGGAAGGCAGTACAAGCTCTTGGCTTTTCCTTGGTACTCGGAGGTACCCCACGACAGGTGTGACATCTGTGACTTGGGAAACCTCTTCACTTCGGCAGCTCCTAATTAATAGAATTATAGAATGGTTAGAGTTGGAAGGGGCCTTAAAGATCATCCAGTTCCACCTCCTTCCCTGGGCAGGGACACCTCCCTCCAGACCGCATTGCTCCAAGGTTCAAGACCTTGAACCCCTCCAGGGTTGGTGGGGCAGCCACAGCTTCTGGGGGCAACCTGGACCAGGCTCTCACCACCCTCACACCAAAGAATTTCTTCTTGAGATCTCATCTCAATCTCCCCTCTTTCAGGTTAAAACCCTTCCTCCTTGTCCCATGGCTCCCCTCCCTGATCAAGAGTCCCTCCCCAGCCCTTCTGTAGCCCCTTGAGGGACTGGAAGGCCACTATAAGTTCTCCCTGGAGCTTGCTCTTCTCCAGGCTCAACAACCCCAACTCTCTCAGCCTGTCTCCATAGAAGAGGTGAATTCCCATCACCCATCATTTGATGGCACCATCCTTCCCATTCCCATGCTCTTTCAGCAGCTCCAGGGCAGCCAGTTCTGCTCTTATCTTAGGATGTCTTTCAAAAAGGAGTAAAAATGGCAGTAAAACCATACAGATATTCTTTGTACGCCCTTTTCTGCTCAACTGGTGGCTGGACTGGATGCACCGGGCATTTTTGAAGAGCTTTAGATCTTCTCCCTATTGGGTAGGAAAGAATTTAAATTCTTGGTGTTATTAACCAACCCTTTGCTCTGCTGACCTTTGGACACCTCTGGGCTTAATTTATTCTGAATTTCACATGCTGTTGGGTGGTTCATCTAGGACATCTGTGACTCCTCTGGAGTAATCCCACCAGTGTTTTAGCCAGGGCTGTTGGTGGGAATGGGGGTCTCACTGGGAGTAATTACCGAAAGACATCCCTTCCTGCAAGGGACAGTTTCTTTGGGTGCTTTGAAGCAGAAGGTCAACTCAAAATACGTGGATATTTATCTCCTGCTGATTTCCATAGTCCCAGAGGAGAAGGTGATTCCTTTTTCTTTAACTAGGAAGATGTGTTCTCCAGCTTTTTTGAAACCAGACCTCCTTGGACAGTGTCTTTTTTGGTACCTCATCCACTGGCACATCCTTTAAGGTCTTGGTTGCTAATAAGTATTTCTACAAAAAAAATAAAATAACTATAATTACATTTCTTCAGGTGTTAATTGGAATATTGTACAGAAAGGTGAAGTGAGACCTGAGGGCTAATGGGTTCCTACCATCATAATCCCAAAGAACGGGGCGAGATATGTGAGCCTTTAACAAGGAACTGGGTAGGTTTAATTAAGGGTTTCAAATTAGTGCCCGCGCAGATTTCATCCACTTCTTTAACGAGCGTGCAGGAGGGTGATTACCTGGGATGACCCTTTAGTTGTGAAAATGTTGCATTTTTTGTGAAGATTTATAGGTGAAATCAGTGCTGTTGAAAGGTTCTTGGATTTTTCTGCAGTCCTTGTGCAGATAATCTGGAAATTCTTCTAAATAGCGTTCAAATGGCTCTCTTCATGGATGATGGAGATTCTTGAGTGTTATGATGCGTTACGGGGAAAAAAAACGAAATAGATTCCTGAATTCTTCATTAAAACACCAAAGAGTGATCAGTGTGTTGGACAAAGTTTAGTAGGACACGAGGACAAGAGGAAATGGGCACAGACTTGAACGTAAGAAGTTCCATCTCAACATGAGGAGGAGCTTCTTCATTTCAAGAGTGGCAGAGTCCTGGCAGAGGCTGCCCAGAGAGGTGGTGGAGTCTCCTTCTCTGGAGACATTCCAACTCTGCCTGGTCAAATTCCTGTAGGATCTGCCCTAGGTGGACCTGCTTCGTTAGGGAAGTTGGACTAGATGTTCTCCAGAGGTCCCTTCCAACCCCGTATCATTCTGTGATTCTGTGACACACTCAAGTATTTAAAACCTCTTGCATCTGGGGGATTTCTTTCTTATTTTTCCTATTTCTCCAAATGGTGTTTTGTCCCGTTTTCCCAGCTTTATTACGCATTTTGAGTCTCTCTCATTCCTGCTCTCCCACAAATCCCACGTGCCGTATCCTCTAGGAAAAGCCATTGGGATGGAAAGCGGACCATGGTGTGTAGTCACTCGCGATCCCGCGGCATTCTGGCAGGATTTAGTCCCTGGGATGGAATATAATTAGCATTTGAAAGCCTATAGGTCTCCTGCTGGTTTTTACTGGTGCGAGTGGAATCTGTCTTATGTATAAATAAAGAGCAATTTGTTATCTTGAGATGTTTTCAGACCTGGAGGAAAAAATCTTTGAACTTCATCGTTCTGCTCATTACAACAGGTTTTATAATCGATTCCCGGGGAGAAAAAGGCTCGGGTGATAACATTCGGAAGAAAAGGATCGGAAAAAAATCTACATGATTTATAAAATACCTTCTTGCTAAAGCACGTGAGAAGCGTAATGGGAGCATCATTCTGTGAAATCCATACAAGGGACTCGTGCTGGTAATCCAGACGAGGGATTCACGCTGAGTCGGCGTTTTGCAACAAAACTGAATTCGTGGGATGAAAAGAGAAACGAGACAAAAGAACCTGGTTTTTAAAAGAGAGTTTTGGGGGAATCTGGATGTTCCGGAGAGGCTGGTGTTGCCTGAAAGAAAAGGTTAATTCTTGTATTTTCTTAATCTGGAGCTGGCAAAGGGTTGAGCAGAGACGTGAGCCGAGAGGTCAGAATCACTTCAAGGGTGGGTGTCAGAAGGATGGGACCGGTCCTTTTTCAGTGGTGCCCAGGGACAGGACAAGAGGAAATGGGCACAAACTTGAACATGGGAAGTTCCATCTCAACATGAGGAGGAACTTCTTCCATTTGAGGGTGGCAGAGCCCTGGGAGAGGTTGCCCAGAGAGGTGGTGGAGTCTCCTCTGGAGACATTCCAACCCCACCTGGGCACGTTCCTGTGCAACCTTCTCTGAGTGGCCCTGCTTTGGCAGGAGGTTGAACTAGATGATCTCCAGAGGTCCCTTCCAACCCCATATCCCTCTCACAGCTTGAGAATGGAGAGGAAATCCATCCAGACAAGGTTTTGGCCTCCAAACTTCTCATACCCCTGAGACTATTCTCATCAAAGGCTGGAGCCACATCCAGTAAAACCAGAAGATGCATATGCATCTCGTTCCGTGGTGTGGGAAATCCAAATTTCAGGCATTTAGGGAGAGGGCAGGAGTTTCTCTTGGGTGTATTAGATGCGTACGTGGGGAACTGCCGGCTGCTGAACGCTGCTCCTTGGCAAATTCCTGCCACAAAAGGCTTAATGGCTTGAATAACCTCTTCAAACACCATTCTGCTGAGGCAGCAGGAAGGGGGGGGGTCTCCTGGTCACTTTTTGTCACCTAATGGGAACCCTAAAAGGTTCATTAAATGCCGCTACCGCTGTAGAAAACCGGATTAGCCATCCTATCTCACCCTTCACATTATTGCCTCTCGGACCCCATTTTCACCCGCAGCCCAAGAGATGAAAAGAGAAAAGGAGCTTCCAGCTTCTCCCTGGCCCAGATCCTTCAGGATCAAACACCACCAGGGTGTTGGTGAGTGGGGGTGTTAGGAAGGAATCCAAGGAAAGCTTGGATTGCTCCTGGCTTGGGTAGAAACACGAGGAAACTCAAGCGGAGGTTTAGTTTCCCAGGAACTACCAATTTGACCAGTAGTTTGGCTTTATAGGTTGCCCGTAAGAATCAGTGTTGGACTGTCATGATGTATTGCAAGATGTTAGTAGTCTCTCACCTCCCAGATCCTTTGTGCTATGGTAGAATCTTTTATTTCAAGCTTTTTTGGAAGCACACCTGTTGTTTGACATAAAAGTATATGTTTATGTTGCAGCTCTGAGGAGAAAGACCTAGGAGTCCTGGTGGACAACAGGATGCCCAGGAGCCAGCAATGGGCCCTTGTGGCCAAGAAGGCCAATGGCATCCTGGTGGCCATCAGGAAGAGTGTGACCAGCAGGTGGAGGGAGGTCATCTTCGCCCTCTGCTCTGTCCTGGGGAGGCCCCAGCTGGAGCACTGGGACCAGTTGTGGGCTCCCCAGTTCCAGAAGAGAGGGAAGTGCTGGAGAGGGGACAGCAGAAGGCTACAAAGATGCTGAGGGGCCTGGAGCATCTCTCTGATGAGGAAAGGCTGAGGGACTTGGGTGTTTTGAGTCTGGAGAAGAGAAGTCTGAGGGGGGATCTGATCAAGGCCTCTAAATCCTTCAAGGGTGGGTGTCAGGAGGATGGGGCCAGGCCATAAGAAGTTCCATCTCAACATGAGGAGGAACTTCTTTGCTGTGAGGGTGACAGAGCCCTGGCAGAGGCTGCCCAGAGAGGCGGTGGAGTCTCCTTCTCTGGAGACATTCCAACCCCACCTGGACACGTTCCTGTGGGACCCGCTCTGGGTTGGACTAGGTGATCTCCAGAGGTCCCTTCCAACCCCGTATCATTCCGTGACGATTCCGTGATTACTATACATTCCTATATTAATGAATCTTTAAACAAAACATATACACATTTATCAAACTCTTCTAAATTGCTTCAACTTCTTTTGAACTTCTTTGCAAGCAAAATTTGGCAAAATTTACCTTCATCCCTAGAAAAAACCCATTTTATGAGAATATGCCAATTAGGGGTAGGGACTCTATCAATTTGTCGACAGCAGGTTTCCCTCAACGGTGGGCAAATAGCCAAAAGTTGAGAGTCTATTGCATGATGGAACAACGGTACCAAAAGAACCTATTTTACATGCCAAGAAGAAGGGAAAGGGAAGGAGAAAAGAGGAGAAAATGTCTAATAACATTGGTGGAGACGAAAGAATCGTAATTAAACATATATAATATGATAGAAAATTAAGAAGGAGGATGAGGAGGATTTGTAGACATGGTAGATGATGGTATATCGGTGTCCCGGAGGTTGCGGACCATATAGTGACCTCCTGGAAATTGGCAGATGTGAAGTCACCGTGGTTGCAGTAGGTACAGGTCGAGATAAATAACGAGCCACATAATAATAACATATATAAAATAACATAAATAAAAGAAAACCTGCTTGTTGTCCTAAGAATTGTAGGGATGACGTGTCTTTTTCTTGCTTTCATTTCTTCTCCTCTGGTCCACGCTGGTGAGACCCCCGTGCAGGGCTGTGTCCAGATTTGGACCCCCCCTCACAACAAGAAAGACCTTGAGGTGCTGGAGTGGGTCCAGAGAAGGGCAGTGGAGCTGGTGAGGGGTCTGGAGCGTCTTGTGAGGAGCATCTGAGGGAGCTGGGGGTGTTCAGCCTGGAGAAAAGGAGGCTGAGAGGAGACCTTCTCGCTCTCTCCAACTCCCTGAAAGGAGGGTGTAGCCAGGGGGGGTTGGTCTCGTCTCCCAAGGAACAGGTGATAGGACATGGCCTCAAGTTGCACTAGGATGGATATTAGGAAAAATTTCTTCACCAAAAGGGTTGTCAAGCCTTGGAATGGGCTGCCCAGGGCAGTGGTGGAATGTCCATCCCTGGAGGTATTTAAAAGCCAGGCAGATGTGGTGCTGAGGGTCATGGGTTAGTGGTGGCTTTGGCAGTGTTGGGTTAACAGTTGGACTTAATGAACTTTAAGGTCTCTTCCAACCTGGACAATTCTGTGGTTCTATGAATCATGGACCTGTTGGAACGGGTCCAAAGGAGGCCGTGGAGACAATCCATGGATGGAGCCCCTCTGCTGTGAGGACAGACTGAGAGAGTTGGCAGGGTTTAGCCTGGAGTAGAGAAGGCTCCAGGGAGACCTTCGAGCCCCTTCCAGTCCCTAAAGGGGCTCCAGGAAAGATGGAGACAGACTTTTTTAGCAGGACCTGTTGCAACAGGACAAAGTGCAATGACTTTAAACTGAAAGAGGGGAAACTTAGATGAGATACTAGAAAGAAATTTTTTACTCTGAGGGTGGTGAGACACTCGTCCAGGTTGCCCAGAGAGCTGGTAGATGCCCCATCCTGGAAACATTTCAGGTTAGATTGGATGGGGCTCTGAGCAACCTGGTCTGGTGGGATGTGTCCCTGCCCAGGGCAGGGGGTTGGACTAGATGGCCTTTAAAGGTCCCTTCCAAACCAAACTATCATTTTTTTTTTCCAACGTTGCTTTTGGACCGCACGTAATTATTGCGCTTTCCATGTTGCATGATGTGGGACTGAACCTTTCAGATGCCATCACGGTCTGATTTTCCTCCAGCTGGAAGGGTTCCAGCAGAGGCCAATACAGAAAGCTTCTGAAGACAACATTTCTAATTGCCGCGTCACCCATCCGATTCCTCTGTGCTCCTCCAGCTTTCGAGAGGGTCAGTTGTGCTGTGACCTTACTCCTCGTTGAACGCCGAGGCAACCGGAGTTATCCCTGGAGACGTGGGTGGCAAAGGTTAAGAGCTGGAAAGGAGTTGGAAGGCTTTTTGCTCTACCATTTCAGAACACCACGTGCTCAAGCATCGTGGTAACCCCTCCGTAACCCCGAAAAAAAACCCAGTTGTATTTAAAAGGAGCTCCGTTGCGCTTAGTGTGTATTGTCCAACCCGAGCTCAGCTCAACCCTGAGAGCTTTTACTGGTCCACACAAACCAACAATGTTTTATTCATCTTTCAGCCATGGTTCCTGGGTGATCCCAGAATCACATGGCGTTGGAAGGGACCTCTGGAGATCATCTAGTCCAACCCCCCTGCCAGACCAGGTCCACCCAGAGCAGGTTGCACCTGTCCAGGTGGGAATATCTCCAGAGACGGAGACTCCACCGCTTCTCTGGTAGCTGCAGCCACCATATGTGACATTTTAAGGAGAAATCCTATAGTCTATAGCAGAAATACAGTATTTTTTTAACTCTGTATTAATAAATATGTACTTGCTCATATATTCGCTGATAAGGTCTTCAAAGGCATCGTGACTTACGGTGATAGAACTCATATGGGTAGGAGGTCGGTGTAAACTCATGCCTGTAGCTGGAGAAGGATGTGTCTTTCGAAGAAATGGCCAAACCGTATGGTTCTTGCTCCTGGTGGGAGCGGTGACCTGGCCAGGTGGGCTTTGCTTCATGTTCCATGTAAGGAGGCAGTGTCTCCCCGTAGATGTTCTGCTGGTAGGGAAGGAACCAACCCGGGATGTACTTCAGGTCGCCACCATCAGCCTTGTCTGCTGGGTTTTAGACTACATCTCAACGTTGTCTACCCTCACATTAACTGTCCTTCTCTTCTCAGATTTTCCTGTTTCTCTTATTTTCCCTTGTGGATCAAGACTTCAGCTTTGCTGCATCTTTCTGATTGCATCTCCTCCTCACTGTAGTGGACCATCACCCTAAGGACTGGCATCACAAATGACGTGGGGTTGGAAGGGACCTCTGGAGGTCATCTAGTTCAACCCCCTCTCAAAGCAGGTTCACCCAGAGCAGGTCCCACAGGAACGTGTCCAGGTGGGGTTGGAATGTCTCCAGAGAAGGAGTCTCCACCACCTCTCTGGGCAGCCTCTGCCAGGGCTCTGCCACCTTCAAAGGAAAGAAGTTCCTCCTTATGGCCAAGTTTGCGTCCATTTCCTCTTGTCCTGTATTTCCAGAGCCAGTGCAGTCATTTGTCTTCCCAGTCCCCAGTAAGACCAGTTGTCTTTCTAAAACTGTTAGGAGACTTTGGAAGTTGTACCTAAGTCTTCAGAACCAACTGGGTCTTGAGTTGTGCCTGCTGTTAACAGGACAGGATCATAGTGGTTTATGGTCCTCCTACTCCTTTCCATATCATCATCCAGGCAAGATTTGGATTCCCTCTTCATTCAGGGCTGAGGAACAGGAGACCCTCAGAGATAGGACCTAACGTCCACCTCTAGCAGCAGGCAGTGCCAGTTGCTTCAAAGAACTGACTATTGAGTTCAACTGTTACAAGTCCTACATGGCAATTTGGTCTTTCCAGAGGCCTTCTTCAGTCCTCTAATGTCCTCATTTAAGACTTAAAGCAAAAAGTTCGAGATGTGCTTGTAGATATTTTGGGTTTTTTTGGATTCACTTTGTATCTAGGCATGATCTCAGATGGAAAAGGGCTTTTTTTGTATAGTGTCTTGAATACTTCTGCTCTACTTCTACTCCATCTTAAGCATTTTAGCCAAAGGCTTCTTCTTTCTTCTTGCCTACTTTTAAAATTTTCCTGTTCCTTGCTTTTTTTCTCTGAACTCCCGTACTAGATATGATCAAAACGCAGCGTTGACAAAAAACCCACCCAACCGACAATTGACGCGTAGACCTTTGTCTGTTGAATTTATTTTCAAGGCAAATTCTGTCCAAAAAAAGGTACGGATTGGGTTTTTTAGTGTAGAGCATGAGCGAAGGAGGCAATATCTGTTACTCTATATTCTATATTTCCACTGTTGGAGGTTGTGGATTCTATCTCAGGTGTAATCCAAGTGGAAGTCTTGTACTCACACAGCTCAACCGATATTTATCCAGATTTCTGGAAGCTCAAAGCTCTCTTAATCCGTTGTGCTCTTGAATGTCAGCTTTTGTTGCGCGCATCCTTTCTGAGATACCTAAATAACCCAAAGCTCAGCTTTAATATCGGTACAAGAGATGGATTTGATGTTCTGTAGGTTTCAGTTGTTTGTTGTTCCGCTCAGATATTCCGTGGTGAGCTTTTTTTTTATTGTAGGCCACAAATTTCTTGAAGATTTAGAAAATACTTTTACTTGACATATTATATCACGCCGGGACATTTCTTCTTGCCCTTGGCCTGCAAGTTATTGTATTGACTTGATTATTGGGCCTTTGATAAACATAATAAAGCACTTCCCCACCATCTGTGGAGCATTAGGATAAATAAATTAATCCTCACATCATGAGATGATAAGACTTTTTAATATTTTTTTGCGGAGGGATTCTCCGAAATCAGTCTTTACGCTGGAAAGAAGCGAAAGCTAATTAAAAACTCGAGTTTTCAAGCAGGGATTACAGAAACGGCGGCCATTTAGCTTGAATGAGGATACAGCGAGACATTTCTCCAGCCAGTCTTTACAACTGGAGCTATAACTACCAGGCAGGGAGTGTTGATCTGCTGGAGGGTAGAAAGGCTTTGCAGAGGGATCTGGACAAGCTGGATGGATGGGCCAAGGCCAATGGGATGAGGTTCAACAAGGCCGGGTCCTGCACTTGGGTCCCACCAACCCCATGGATGCTCTAGGCCTGGGGCGGAGTGGCTGGAGCTGCCTGGTGGAAAAGGACCTGGGGGTGTTGAATGACTGTCAGCTGAACGTGAGCCAACAGTGGTGGCCCAGGCGGCCACCAGCATCCTGGCCTGTGTCAGGACCAGCGTGGCCAGCAGGAGGAGGGCAGTGATGGAGCCTCTGTCCTGGGCACTGGTGAGGCCTCACCTCGAGTGCTGGGTTCAGTTCTGGGCCCCTCACTACAGGAAGGACATTGAGCTGCTGGAGCGTGTCCAGAGGAGAGCCACCAAGCTGGT
>JAOTQQ010000019.1:1828884-1839608 GCA_026546715.1 Gallinago undulata | reverse complement strand
GGAGTCTGTAATACGTATTAAAACATTTAAAGGTCTAAATATTTCGACTTTGCTTTTAAAAAAAAAAAAAAAAAAGGATTTTGGGATTTTAATGATATTTATTTCCGGGGGGGTTCGGAGCTTTTTATTTTCCCTGGAAGTGGAAAGATGCTTAAAGCTATTAACACATAAGATTTTTTTTTTTAAGTGCTGTAGGGCTGAGGGTGTTGGAGACGCAACGCTTTTTGCCAAAATCCCCAACTTTTAGGTTTTTAACTGGTTTGGACATTAAGAGGATGCTGAGCTGGTGGGAATTAAAACCCCTGAGTCCTTTGGAATAGCAGGTGTGTGTTAGGAGAAATCCGTTCGGTTGCGGCGGAGGCCGTTAAGACGGGGCTCTTTGCTGTGATCTCCCCCTCGCCCAAACATTATTCACTCTTTGTTTTCATTAAGCTGAAATAAAGGTCATCGGGATGAAAGATTCAGGAGAAAACTGGGTAAACAGCTGTATTTCCATACTGCCCACACAATTCTCTAAGCCGGCGGTAATGGAGAATAAATCAGGTTTTTTGATTTTTTTTTTAAATTTTTTTTTTAATCCGTCGCATTTTAATGATTTAAACAATTAAAAAAAAAAAAAAGAAAAAAAAAAAGAAATGTTGTTTTGATCCACGAGGCCGCGTTCTCAGCCTGCATAAATCTTCCGCTTCGCGTCAACAAAATCCTTTCCGTGGAATTCGGCGCCGTTCATTTCCATTCCTCACGTGCTCACGTGGCGACGCCGATTCTCTGGAACCCAATGGCTGCGCTACGGCAGGTGTATTGATATTAAAAGGGTTGTTAACATCTCTCCAGAGGGGGATATTCTGTTCCCACTAACTCTATCAAGCTTTTCCATCTGCGTAGGGAATTTGTCGGAAGCCGGCGGCGGTGCGTTATTATTAAAAGTATTAGTTATCTCTTGATTCGCCTCTTAATTGAATTACGTCATTAATAGAACTTAATTACAATCGATGGCAAACGATAGCACGGCCAGGATGGTGGCCGCTCGAGGTTCTGAGTAACGGCTTTGCGCTCAACCAACCGGTCCCAACTGGGGACGGTTGCTGGGACTCTCCTTAATGAGCACATTTTCCCATCCTGATGGGAGGGGAGGTTTCCTCCCGAAACGGGCACCTTGGCTTGGAGCCACCCAAATCCCTTGGTGCCACCCAAATCCCTTGGAGCCACCCAAATCCCTTGGTGTCACCCAAATCCCTTGGAGCCACCCAAATCCCTTGGCGCCGTTTGGCGGTTTGGTGGTGTGTTGTGTCTCACGTTGCTCCTCTTGTCATGCCAAAACTCACCGAACGTCCCAGGAGTGACAAATACATCTTCCGGTAACTACAAAACTTGGTGGCTTTCCAAAAGACACCAAACCCATGTGTCTTGGGAGAAGCAGCTCAAATCCAACCAGCAGGAAACCCCAACAGAATCCAAAGTGGCCTCCAAAGAGTCCAAAGTGGAGTCCAACTCTAAAGAGTCCACGGTGGGCTCCAAAGAGGACTCCTACTCCAAAGAGTCCACAGTGGGCCCCAAAGAGGGCTCCTACTCCAAAGAGTCCACAGTGGGCTCCAAAGAGGTCTCCAAAGAGTCCACAGTGGGCTCTAAAGAATCCAAAGACTCCAAAGTGGACTCCAAAGAGTCCACAGTGGGCTCTAAAGAATCCAAAGACTCCAAAGTGGACTCCAAAGAGTCCACAGTGGGCTCTAAAGAATCCAAGTAGTCCAAAGTGGACTCCAAATAGTCCAAATTGGACTCCAAAGAGTCCAAAGAACCCAACGTGGCAGTGTCAGAGTGGTGGATTTCCATGTTTTTTGGCCGAGTTGGAGATACTGGCTGTAGAAATCAAACGTTGCTCCTCGGGGAAGTGGGAAGAAAGGTGTAGACTCTTTCTCGGTTGTTTAATCCTCTGCCCACCGGAGACGGACACCGACTGGTGGCAGCGAGACCTCTGGCTCTGGAAAGATGCTACAGTGACACCAGAGAGCAAACAAGATTATCCATCACCCACGAGACGGGGAGAGCTTATACCCTCAGGAGTGTGTTATAGCACAACCCCGGGCTATATTATACCATCAATTTTTGGGGGGAAAGTAATGCTCTTGACAGGTTTTAATGGGAAATTCCACTTACAAATCGATGGTGTGATTCAGTCCCCTGTTTATTAACACGTTCCTCAGATTGCGGATGAGTGAAACTACCCGAGTGCAATTCAAATGGCCCTCAAATGTGGAGTGTGATAGTATTTGAGTGTCCGATAATTTACACAGCCAGGCTCTGTCTCCGAGCATTAATATACCAAAAATCTGAGAGCAATAACTATTTCATTAGTTCTGATTGTTCCTGACATCTCTTACAAGGCCGGGAGTTTCCCCGCGTCATCCTTTGCCGGGCTCCGGGCTTCGCCGCTAAACGTTCCGTTCCCATCTGGGAGGGGAATGGCTTGTGTCACAAATCAGTAAACCTTGACACAAGGTCAGTGTGGGTCATTGCATGACTTCCAAAAAAAAAAAAAAAAAAAAAATAAAAGGTCAAAAAAATTTAATAAAATCCAGCCAGACAATCCCGGAGCCCGGGGTTAATGTTTTCTCCATCAGCTAAATGAAAGGTTTCCATCCCGAGGTGCTTCTCCGTGGCCCAGCTGTAGAGCTGAAGGTCTCGTGGTCCTTCCCGCTGATTCTGAGCCCAGTCCCCTTTGAGGCAGAGTGTTTTGGGTTTTATTTTTCCCCAATTTTCTATTAGGTTTTCAATCGTACCGGTTCTAAACCTGCCCAGTTTAGTTTGGAGAAGAGGAGGCTGTGGAGAGACCTCATTGCCCTCTACATCTCCCTGAAGGGAGGGTGTAGAGAGGTGGGGGTTGGCCTCTTCTCCCAAGGGAATAATGACAGGAGCAGAGGAGATGGTCTGAAGTTGGGGAAGGAGAGGTTTAGATTAGATTTTGGGAAGAATGACTTTCCTGAGAGGGTGGTCAGGCACTGGAAGAGCCTGCCCAGGGAGATGGTGGAGTCCCCATCCCTGGAGGTCCTTAAAAGACCTGTAGATGTGGTGCTGAGGGACATGGGGTAGCGGTGGACTTGGCAGCCCTGGGTTAATTGTTGGACTCAGTGATCTCAAAGGTCCCTTCCAACCGTGAAGATTCCGTGATTCTGCAAAACCTCATTTTCCCAAACTGCTCCGGGACGCCGCCGCGGTCTTCAAAGTGGCCCGTTGCCGTTGTCCACGCGATTAAACGAGGATGAGGAGGTGGTTATCACCCTTGAAGGCTAAACGACTTCAAGCACCTCTGAAGGATGCTAAAAACGCGTTGAGATTCCCGTAGGAAAAGGGTCCGGCGCGACTGTAATGGATGACGGTCATAAAATGCTGATCAACCCAACGCTGGTGAGCTCCAAATGGGACTTGAGTTAGCCTGACAATAAATTAGATTTTAAAAGGTAATTTGGTGAACGGATGATGAAAAACGAGCAGCTAACAGGTTTCCAAATCCATCCCTTAGGAATTTGGAGCCCTATTTGGCTCCAAAAGAAGTCGGTCTTTTGGAATTCTTATCGGTAAACGTTTTCCCAGAAACCTTTTGGCAGATGCTTCCCAAAATTAGGACTGAAAAAAACTCCCACCTTTTCAGCTGTCGGGGCTGGAAGGGCAAATGAATGCATCCCATGCACTAAAAGGGAATTTCCCCCTAAAATGGGGAAAATTGGCCGGGAACTGGTTTTTCCCCCTTCCCCGTAGAGTGGGATCTGCTGGGCTTCCAGCATCTTTTACCCCTTTCAGGAACACCGCTATCCCCGTGGTTCATAGAATCCTATGGGGTTGGAAGGGACCTCTGGAGATCATCTAGTCCAACCTCCCCCCCCGCCAGAGTGGGTTCCTCTGGTAGATGCAGTTTCTGGTCTTTATGGAGGTCTTAAGAAGTTGCCTGCAAATATTTTGGGTGTCTGTGGCATGTGGTGAAGCTCTGTGGACCTTTCTGGAGCAGGTGTCCCTTGTGTGGAGTTGTCCCCTCCCATCCAAAACCCCACGTGGGGCTACACAACTTCCTTCTACGTGTTTGTTCCAAGGCCAGGTTGGACTGGACTTGGAGCAACCTGGTCTAGTGGGAGGTGTCCCCACCCACGGAAGGAATCGGGAACCGGATGATCTTTAAGGTTCCTTCCAACCCAACCCATTCGGTGATTCTATGAAATCGGAGCCCCACCTGCTGAGACTTCCCCGCTGCGAGCGACACCTGGTGGGAAATAATATCTTTGAACTTGGCGTTGCTGGAAGCTCGTCAGAGTAACGTGTGATAATCTGGAGAGAAAAAGAGTCACCTCCAGCCGGTGAATCATCTGACCTGCCTTGATGTCTATCTCGGGATAATAGTAACCTTCCGAGATACCTACTTTATTCCTCTGTAATTAAAATTTCATTTCTGTGACCGTAGAGCATTAAGAAAAACCTGGTGTTAGAAAAGACACGGACTTTTTTCAGTCTTGTGCAAATGATTTCCAACGCGGGATTGAATTAACAAAGTGACCCCGGTGGCATTTACCTGGAGCGCCGAGCTGGGGCAAACGAGACGACGGAGCCGTCGTAATTAGGAGCTCGTCAAGCCAGCCGGGCTCGTCTATCAAAGCATCCCCCTCGGAGCGTTGGGATGCCTGGAAGCAAGAATCTCAAAGTGGGAGCGGAGCCGAGGAGATGCTTGTTATCGGAGGGTTAGGGCAGATCCTCGGGAAACTTTGTTGTCAACCGGATCACGGGAAAAGAAACGGAGCTGAAAGTCGGACCCAAAATGTTAGAAAAGAGCAAAAGGTGATTTCCTCGCCCCCGGTTTTCGTGCCGTTCCCGCGGCGCTGCCGAGAGCGAGCTGGTGGCTTCCAGGAGACCAAACTCCTCCTTTTTGGGAGTGAATCAGGGATTCCTCTTGGGTTTTTTGTAATGAAAGGCTTTGGAAGTGTCCCATAATAAGAGATTATTTATTTTGTTCTTTTGGTATAATGAAATATTCTTTTGGTAATGAAATGTGAAATGCTTTCTGTAGAACTGGAGCAAGACCTAGTTGTTACTCAAGCTGGAGAAGAGAAGGCTCCAAGGTAGAGCCCCTTCCAGTCCCTCAAGAGGCTCCAGGAAAGCTGGGGAGGGATCTTGATCAAGGAGGGGAGCCATAGGATGAAGGGGAAGGGTTTTAAACCAAAAGAGGGGAGATTTAGAAGAAATATTGGGAAGAACTTCGTTGGTGTGAAGGTGGTGAGACCTTGGCCAAGGTTGCCCCAAGAAGCTGTGACTGCCCCATCCCTGGAGGGGTTGAAGGCCAGGTTGGAGGGGGCTTTGCGTCTGGTGGGAGGTGTCCCACCGTGTTAATTATTTTTACCTTATAGGTTGTGATGTGACATTTTAAAAATAGAAGCTGAAAAGATTTGACTTGAACTGAAGGTTTTGATTATTATCCAGGGGGGTAGAATAATCATAATCTCCTTTAGTCTTCTGAGAATCAAAAATTTGATGCCAGATGAAACACGTTGGAGCTCTGGTTTTCCACCAAACAGAGATACTGATGTTGTAAATCGAAATCATAGCGTGCGTTGGAAGCCGTAGAGGTGGAAATCTCCTTCCCCCCCCCCGAGAGAATGAGAAAATTTCACTTAAGTTTTGATCTATGGTGGAAATTAGACCCGTAACGTGGTGTGCTACGTCTTCATTAAAAGAGGAGACAGTAATCATGAGACCGTGTAGCCTGATGGCGAGGGGTTTTCTGTCCTTCTTTTGTGTAGTTTTTTTTAATTTAATTTTTTAATTTTTTAATTTTTTAATTTTTTAATTTTTTAATTTTTTAATTTTTTAATTTTTTAATTTTTTATTTTTAATTACGAATATTGCTTTTACACTCATGCAAAAATACAACTTTTAAACTATAATCAAGAGAAGCACTTTTTCCCTGAAAGACGTTTGGCTTTATTAAAATATTGTGTGTCTGTGATCGATGCATGGTTTCCTTAAAAATATTTTTTTTTAAGTAGAAAGGTAATTTCTCCTCCTCTAAATTATAATTCTTAACAGGTGCCCAGGGAGGGATTTTGGTGGGATAAATCAGAAGTACGACTTCATGCCAACTTTTTTGGCCCCCTGGGGTTTTCCATTTTCACTTCCAAACAGCGATAAATGACGCGTCCTGCGTACAAT
Organism: Gallinago undulata; assembly: GCA_026546715.1. NCBI lineage: Eukaryota > Metazoa > Chordata > Aves > Charadriiformes > Scolopacidae > Gallinago > Gallinago undulata. The sequence goes on along the minus strand of JAOTQQ010000019.1, from coordinate 1,833,422 downwards.
TAATCCGTTTTTAATGAACAATTAGAAAATTGCTTTGGGATGAAATTACTGCGAGGTAAACGTCGACTTTTGAACAAAAAAAAATTGCCCTCTGTGTTTTTGCACGTGCCAAACTTTTCCTGTATGAGTTTTATTTCTATTTTATTGGCTTTGCAACCTCTTTCCGTGTTTTTCCTTGCGTCTCAAAGTCTGGACCTCAGTAAAAGCTGCCTCTTGTGTGAGATATGGAAAAAAAAAACAACCCAACTGATGTTTTGAGGATTTTCATATCGGAGCAAAATTTGGGCACAGGTTGGAAAAAATACCTTGGAAAAGCAGGATGGGTTGTTCCTCTCCCGGTCCCGCACATCAATAACCACCTTAACCCAAACCGGTTGAGCGCGTAGAGGTGGTGGGACCGGAATGGGGTGCACGAGGTGTAGATTCCTCACCGTCATAAATCCCAGTCCCCAAAATGATCTCAGGTTGGATTTGGGATTAGGATCAGGGCTTCAGGCTTGATAGACACACGCAGAGATTTCAGCTTGGTCTCCGACGGATTTATTCCGTTGGATAGAATTCGATGCCGACCGATGGTGGTTTTTTGGGAGGAATCAGAATGATTTTCTCACCCCTGGGTTTCACGAGAGGATCGGCTTGATACGAGAAAAGAAGGGAAACGTGGAGAGGGGAAGGAGAAATATTGATTTGTCGTGCATGAAGCCTGAGCTTTACATATGTAATTTGGCTCCTGTCTTTTGCGATGGGAATATCCGTCTCGGAAGAAGGTCCGCTTGGAGCCAAGATTGACGTTGGCGATGGGTGGGTTTCACGTGTTGTGGAGGAACGTGCTGGTTAATATTCAGCCTGATTCAGGGGAACCGCCGCAAGATGAAAATCTCTTCCCATTTTACTGCAGCTTTTATTTTGCAGTGGAACTGGGTTTTCAAGCACTTAATATTCAATTTACGCTTAAATTCCTGAAGTAGTTCGACGCCCTGAAGTTCTGCTGTGAAGTTTGCGTCTTCCCGCGTCTTCGTAACGATCCAAAGGGGCTTCCTTGTGCCGTAGAAAGTCTGGGTTTCCACCAGGTTTGGCTTTGAGTAATTAGAAGGACAGAATAATTGATTGGCCATGGTTCTATTTCTGGGTTGCTCATTCTTTTCGAGTTGAAGTCCTGTAAATGGGCAATCAATATGGGAGTAAAGGTACATGACGTCACCTTCTGGAACCGCGGGTTTCTCTTCCTTTATTTTGTCATTTTGTGAAGTCAAAGGACGGGAAAACCACAGCTGAATGTGTCTCCTGGGACCAGACCTTCTAGAAAATATCCTCTCTTGGCTTGAAGCCCCGTTGACGGGCTGGGATCTTGCCAGGAATGATGAAAAGTTCTTGGGCACATTTTCTTAGAAGGATCTCTCAAGTGAAGTGCAGACCACGTGGTCCAGATGGGTTTCATCTTAACCGTTGAGCTCAGAGGTCCTTTTTTTTCTCGAAGGGGTTTAAACTGCTGGGGAAACGGGGTGGTTCAGAGCCATGGATGGTGATGAAGAACCCCTTGAGGAAAGGCAGCAATGTCTGTCTGCTCCTGGGAAAGAGGAGGAGACCCCAAATCGAGACACCAAGTCAGGCTCTAAGACTTTGGCTGCTGCCAGATGTGTCTGTGTGGGAGAAGAGCGTGAACGTTGTCCTTCAGCCCCCTGAAGGGGGCATTGAACCCCTTTCAATCAGTCTCTGGACAGAGCTGGGCTATCAGCTCTTGCTTGTCCTCTCAGAAGACCTGGTTTTGGTTCCTGCTGTTGCAGTCCCACCACCACCACCGGTTTATTCAGGCAGACATTTGTTGTGCTCCTTTACAAAGTTATCCATGGCAACAGCACTATCCAAAAATCCTTAAAACAAGCCATTATTAAACTTTTTTAAAAACCAGGATGACGTGATCCCGTCCAGGGCCGGCCGGAGCGTGGGAGAAAGCCATCTGCTGGTTCTTGTGCTCTCAAATCATGAGCAATGGGGATTTCCTTCACCCTCACGTGGAGGATTTACTGGGGCTCCCACAGGGCTGTTGGTATTAGAAATTAAACGGAGTCAGACTTGGTTAATCTCCATTTTCTCCAGCTTGGGTGACCAGAAGCAGCAGAGATGGTGAGGATGATCCCTGGCCAGGACTGGACTCATAGGGCTGAAGAAGCACCACGTTTACACCAGTTTAGATTAACTGGGCTGGATGGAAACGGAGCGGAGTCTTCTCTGCTCCGTTACTGAGCGAAGCAGGAAGGTTACGGGTGTTTGGGGGGGTCAAGGCCTCTTCTGCATTCGGTGACTTGGGGACTTTGATGGCTTTTGAGCTCTGTGAAAGGCAGGAACGTGTCAGGGCTCTGAAGGACACGGTCATTCACGCTTGGTTCTGCCCTGGGGTGACTTTTCATGGTATTTATGTTCCTTTTCTCCAGGGGGGGGAAAAAAATAGCAGTAACAACAGCAAAGACTGAATAATAAACATAAACTCCATTTAATTTAAAAAAAAACCCCTCTTCTTGCATAAACCCTTAATTTCTTTTAAGGCCAAAACCACTCAGACAGAAAAGTCCACTGAAGAAGGAAAGAGAGATTTAGTTGGCTCTTTTAAGCCCTGGTGGGATGGATTTTCCAGCAGGAGTATTTTCCACCCCGGAGAGATGGGCAGGAGGTTCAGTAAATGTCTGGCTTTTCCTCGTTTCATCTTTCTTCAGCCTCAAAATTGGGTCGATCCCGTGGCGTTTATCTGAGATGGCGTTAATTGGGCGGATCCGAAACAATCTGATCGCGGCGGCAGGTAACGGTGGAAGCTCTTCCAGAAAAACTCACCCAGGTGTTGATTTCTAAGTGAGGTGTTGCAGGAGATGCTCAGAAGAAAGGGAAAGAATTGAATAAAGAAGAAAGAGAGAAATGGGAGAAGAAGGTTGGATGTCCAACTCTAATAGATCTCAACGATCTAGTAGATCTCAACGATCTGAACCCCACACATGGGTGTGTGAACTCCATGTAGCTCTGGAGTTCCTATACGTGACCCCAATGTATCTCTTCTGTAGAATTAAGTTGGATTCTTAACCAACTTGACCACTTGAAAGTCATATTTCAACTTTCTTGCTTGAAACTTAAGGTTTTGATTAGTTGGGTTTTTTTTTTTTTCCCGGTTGAAAACAAGTGCTCAAAATTGTTTTTCTCTCGTCTCAATGTCCGGTAATTGCAAATAGATTGAGAAGATTTTATGCAAATTCTGTTCTAAAAATTAATCGCCCTCCACAAGAAGCCAAAACACGCTGTTTTTTTAAAAGAGGCTTGTTTTGAATCTTCAGGCGTGTGCGTCCTGGGTGGCCGTGATAGATGAGCTCGGGGTTGTTGCCGTGACTCCGAGCTCAGAGATCGAACGTTTGATGGATGCTCGTACAAATATCTGATGCCTAATAACAAACTAAATAGGAAAAAGTTTGGAATACGACTTCCAGGAAGGAGCAATCCCGTAGGAGATTGGGGATGGTGGGGTGTGAGTTAACGATCAGTCCATCGTGCTGCTGAAGTCAATTAAAAGCCGGGACTGATGGACATCTATGTGCCGTTTGTCTGTACGGGGAAAGGATTTCTAGAGGAGGTAGTAGGTTTTGGAAATGAAAATCAGGGTCCCCTCAGCAAGTTTGGTGATGACACAAAAGTGGGAGGAGTGGGTGACGCACCAGAAGGCTGTGCCACCATTCAGTGAAAACTGGACAAGCTGGAGAGGAACCTAATGAAGTTCAATGAGGGCAAGTGTAGGGTCTTGCACCTGGGGAGGAATAAACCCATGGACCAGGACAGGTTGGGGGTTGACCTGCTGGAGAGCAGCTCTGTGGAAAAAGGCCTGGGAATCCTGGTGGATGACAAGTTGACCAGGAGCCAGCAACGTGCCCTTGTGGCCAAGAAGGCCAATGGCATCCTGGGGGGCATCAGGAGGAGTGTGACCAGCAGGTGGAGGGAGGTCTCCCTCAGTTTACTGGAATGCTTTGGCTTTTTTCTGGTTTTGTTGGTGGGTTGTCCTAAATGCAACCCAAAAAAGGTGGTCCTTGAAAGCGTCCCTTAGAAGATCCTTTAGTAAATCAAGTGTACTGGGTGTTCCCCCAGCCCAGTGCTCAGCTCCAGTTTGGAAGTAGTGTGGTCTTCTGCATTCACCAGGGATGAGGACAGCTCTGTGCACTTCTGGGAATGGCCTCAGTTTCCCCATGAGTGGCTTTCAATGGCTGCTGGGCTTACATGTAGTTTATGATGGCCTAGAGTCACCCAGCCTAGTTTGTGGTGTCTACCTGCTGCTGGAGCCCACCTGCCTCCCTTGACCTACCCCTAAATACTAAGTGTCTAGAAAATCACAGAATGGTTTGGGTTGGAAGTGACCTCAAAGACCATCCAGTTCCACCTCCTGCCCTGGGCAGGGACACCTCCCACCAGGCCACGTTGCTCCAAGCCCCTTCTGACCTGGCCTTGAACCCCTCCAGGGATGGGGCAGCCACAGCTTCTCTGGGCAACCTGGGCCAGGCTCTCACCACCCT
>JAOTQQ010000019.1:1816675-1828096 GCA_026546715.1 Gallinago undulata | reverse complement strand
GCAACCTGGGCCAGGCTCTCACCACCCTCACACCAAAGAAGTTCTTCCCCACATCTCATCTCAATCTCCCCTCTTTCCATGTCAAACTCTTCCCCCTCATCCTCTGGTTCCCCTCCCTGATCCAGAGTCCCTCCCCAGCTTTCCTGGAGCCTCTTTAGGGTCTGGAAGGGGCTCTAAGGTCTCCCTGGAGCCTTCTGTTCTCCAGGCTGAACCCCCCCAACTCTCTCAGCCCATCCTCACAGCAGAGGTGCTTCAGCTCTTAGAAATTCTCCATAGCCTTGCCTGGAGTTTCTCCAACAGGTCCATGTCCTTCCTATGCTCAGAATTCCAGACCTGGATGCCGTAGTCCAGGTTCTTCTAAAGCAAATGCCTAAGCTCTTTAGTGACTTGGAGAAAATTAGGTCACTTCAAAGACCTCCAGAGGAAAACCCTGTCAAGTTAGCGCCAACATCTAGGCTGGCAGACTGGCCCCGGGGGGGTCTTGAAAGGCTTCAAGCTGTTGACCGCTTGAGTAGGCACCAACATTCAGACGCGTGCCAGAAACCAAATTAGAGGGACTGGATTTCCCTGGCAGACCCTCTTCTCCCTCCTAAGCTGTCGGTGAAGGAAGAGGGACCCCACCAGGACATCTCTAACCATCTGTGAGAAGGTCAGGGCTGGTGAGTCAGCACCTCCAGTGGTCTCCGGTGCTGGGGGAACCGTAAGGTGGTGGAGAAACATCTCAGGAGCTGTTTAACGGAAGCCAACAGGGAATAATGGCTGAGTTACCGACGTACGTATGGGTAAGGATTAGGGAATGTCTGTGCCTTAAGTAGACCCCGTGAACGTCCTGACCATCGGTGGTCCTTTAGAGGTTATCATTTATAAACTGACCTTCCCAAGGAGTGACAAACCAGAGGGATAAGGAACTTGTGTAACGCAGGTGACTCTTGGTGTTACCAACCAGCTCTACCCATCTTTTGACTCGGAGCTTTGTGTCACGGGGCAGCGCGGAAATGACGGGGGACAAAGTGACAACAAGCTAAGGATGATAAAAGAAAACCCATCGGGATCAATTCGCTATCGTTCCGTGAGCGACGGGGAAGGTCTATGAGGATCCTCAATTGGTGCTGCTTGTCTTCGGAGGGTTTAACGATAAATTGCTCTCCTCTAAGCAGGACCTTGATTGCGGTGATGGACAGGCGGGCGCGGAGACTGGAAATCAATAGCTGGGATAGATTCAGACAGGAATCGTTAATTTGCAAGCGGTGGAGACCCAGATCTGTACGAGTCAGTCACTCAGAGCTCACGTGGCTTCAAAGGAACGTATTTCGCAGAATGCTATGGGGTTGGAAGGAACCTCTGGAGAACATCTACTCCAACCCCCTGCCAGAGCAGATCCACCCAGAGCAGGTCCCACAGGAACGTGTCCAGGTGGGGTTGGAATGTCTCCAGAGAAGGAGACTCCACCACCTCTCTGGGCAGCGCTTATCTTGAGGGTTTTTTTGAAAAATCTTGAGATTTTTAGAGACTGGGGTTACTCTCCGGGGCAGGGACACATGGAGGTAGAGAAGTGGGATTTGTGTGAATAAATGTATAAATCAGTCGTTTCCTGCAGAAAGGTCAGAAAGTGAGAAGGACTTTGCTGCCCAAATCTCTGCAGTCCCAGTGAACCCACCGCCCCCCAGTACCAGCCCAGCCCCGCAGAGATGCTGGGACCTCCCAGACCTCCCCATGGATGCTCTGTGATGAGGGACCACATCCTAGAATCAAGATTTCTTTATTATTGCCCAAATAATTTGACATATTGAATAATATTCATCCTACCTAGGGTTATTCTCTCTGACCTGCCTTTTTGGGACAAAAGGGCTTTAAATTCAGCAGGAAAAATCCCAAAACCCATAAGAGCTTTGGGGTTTAGGAATTTGAAATTATTCTTGGGGGCGGGTGGTTTACTGGGTCTCTGCAATCCCAGTGAAACCAGTGCCCACGTACCAGACCCCCAGAGATGCTGCCTGGGACCACCGAGAGCATCCATGGATGGTGATGAGGGACCACATCCTGCCTCTGGACCCCGATGACGCGGGAACATCATCCCTGGTGTCCCTGGGCCATCCACAGAACCACATTGGGTTAGAAGGAACCTCTGGAGAACATCTAGTCCAACCCCCTGGCAAAGCAGGTCTACCCAGAACAGGTTGCACATGTCCAGGTGGGGTTTGAATGTCTCCAGAGAAGGAGACTCCACCATCTCTCTGGGCAGCTGTCTCTGCCACCCTCAAAGTGAAGAAGTTCCTCCTCATGTTTAGGTGGAACTTCTTATATTCAAGTTTGTGCCCAACTCACCCCATGAGTTGAAGCACCAAGTTTCAACTGAGACGTGAAGTCTTTTTGCCCAAAGGTTGAGATTTCTGGAGGGAAGAGGAGCTTCTAGCCCATAATAACGTAATCCTTCAATTGAATTCTCCAAGATGGTTCAGGAGCCTGAGGGACCCTTCCCTCCCTCTCCCACTTCTGCAGGCGCCCAGGTCCTCGATGCCACCTCCTCGCTTGAACCCGGTGGTTCTTCCTAGAGGAGCTGGGACCTGGTTTGGGGACTTTGGGCTTTTTTTGGTATTTTTTTTATTTTTTTCTCCCCGTTTCACTAGAGATGAATTTAGACCATTAGGTTGTTTTCTAAATATCACACCGAACCAGGCAGCGCCGCTTTTTCTCCGCAAGGAGAAGAATGAAAGGGAGTAAAAGCCTTAGGGTAGAGGGCAACGGATGTTTTCACAGCAAGAGAGAGGGCTTCTTGGTAGAAGAGGTTCTCACGTGTTTCGACGTCTCGTCTTTTCATTCTGAGCCGCGGGGACTTCACTTAGACCTTCAACCTTAGCTTGAACGAAATCGAGTGTGTCTCTGAAATAATATTTATGCCTTTTTGGTCGCAGCTGAGGTTTAAAACACCGAAGTTTTTTTTTGGTCGTGTTGTGTTTTGGGTTTTTTTTTTTTCTTTTTTTTTTTTTTTTTTTTCCCTAGCCATAAAAAGCGCAAATGAAGACGGAATATTTACAGCTCGTTGCAAACCACGGCGCGTTTCCTTCTGGTTGACTTTGGGGTAATCACCAAAAGGCTGTTTGATTTAAAATTGGTATTCCGTGTGCTCTCCTTGTCAGCTTGTTACTAAATGATTTTACAGCTGAATTTTTGCGTTTGCAGACCATTTTTTATTATTTTTTTTAAAGTTTCACTGAAGAGGAGGCTAGAAAAAGCTGGTGTGGTTGCTCGTTCTGGGCTCCTGTGGTCTATCAGCTGCTACATTTTCCCTGTGGTTCCTGCTCAGAAGGTTTTCCAGGGTGGAAGACCTCTTCATTCTGGGGGTGGTGAGAGCCTGGCCCAGGTTGCCCAGAGAAAGCTGTGGTTGCCCCATCCTTAGAGGGGTTCAAGGTCTGATGGGGCTTTGAGCAACGTGGTCTGGTGGGAGGCGTCCCTGCCCAGGGCAGGGGGTTGGAACTGGATGGTCTTCAAGGTTCCTTCCATCCCAAACCATTCTGTGGTGCTGGTGATGGCCAGACCATGCGCCTTGGTGCGTTGGTGCAGGGTGGTTCATGACTCTGATGGTGCTTTGGGTTTATGGTCAAAGTGAGAGGGAATTTGGGACAGAAATGTTGTAAAAATCAAAGTCACAACTGTACGAGCCTTGCAGCCATCTGAGAGAAGGTGAAGTAGAGGAAAGTGGAGATGATGTCCACTTTGCCAAGTTGGTAGCTCACCTTTCAAAGATGAGCTGAAGGTGAAGCCAGGAATTTCACAGGGAATTCCCTGCCTTCAAGTTGTGGCATTTAGTACTTACAGGGAAAGAAATGGCAAATCCATTATTTTCTGCAGGTTGGAGATTAGGGGTTTACTGGGAGACTGGGCTCCTGTGTAAACTGGGATTGGAGGAAGATGCTGAGAAAGCAGTGCCGTCTCTTGGGCGACGACCTTGTGTGCAACTGGGAGAGGGGCTGTTGAACATCTCGGATACTTTACTAAGTGTTTAGAAGTGACTAAGTGACCAGAAGTGACCAGGACTCTCAGGCTGTGCCCAGCCTTCTTGCCTCTGACTAGTGGAGAACATCATAAGGTTCAGGTACCACGGGTGGTGGCAACAAGAAGGGTCCCAGCTCAGCGCGGGTAGAAGCAATGCCAGGGTGTTACTGGTGGGAGGGTTTGCAAACTGGGAATGGAGAAGAAATAAATTGACCACCAAATATCTCGGTAGTGCCACCGTCCTGTCCCCGTGGCGGCCCCGTCGGTGAATTACCGGTGACCCCCAAGCGAGCAGGTAGGGATGGATGCAACCTTGATTGACAGCGGGCTACTGATGGCTTTGAGATTCCAGGCTCTGACTTCTTAACGAAGAGCTTAATTAGCTCCGCTCCAGGAGGTCCATTCTCCCCTTGGCACGCCTGCATAACTCCAACTGACATTAATGGGAGTCAGATACTGGGAGGAGAATAGACCCAGAAGAAAACGTGGGGGAGGTGAAGGATGGAGAGAGAGTGAGAGACGGAAAAAGGAGATGGAGGGGGAGGAGGAGTGAGAAGGGAGCACGATGGAAAGGAAATCCTGGGGGAGTAGATAGGTGCATCCCTCAGGAGGAGAGCTGACCTGCTTCTCTGGCTGAAGGATACTGGGAGCACTGGGATGTGCTGTTGGCTTCCCCTTTTTCTTGCTGAGGAGGCAGGACCGTGGCAGATCACAGAATCACAGAATGATATGGGGTTAGAAGGGACCTCTGGAGATCACCTAGTCCAACCTCCCCCCCCGAGACGATGGAGGACTCTTCCCCAAGAGTAAAATCCTTGGGGAATCTCCCTCTCTCGCCTCTTTTCCTCCCAGTTCCCCTCCTGTTGCTCCGTGAAGCACACAAAGACAAGAGAGAAGCGAAATGGAGTAAGACGTAACCTATAGAAATGATGAATGGCCGCGTTCGGGATGTCTATATAGGGGAAAGGAGCCGCTGTGCATAATTAAACAGGGGATAACTGGAAACGTACGTGGTCGCCACTAACTAAAAGAACATGATGAATGAATTCTACTCCGTCACGCTCTTCTGGCGTCTGCCGCGGGTTCCCAGCGAGGCTTTGGGGCTATTTAGTCTACTTTCCTTGTTTTTGGCCAACTTCTTGGTAGGACGTAAAGGAGACCCGGTTGGATTCCTCCACCCGACAGGTCTGCGCGTCCGTGTTCCTACAAAGTCTTTCTCCTACTGAAATTTCTCGGGAGACATTAAAGACTTGTCTCAAACGCCCCCTTTCCCCCCCCCCCAGAACTGAACAGGCTTTTTGTGCTCAGCCCTAAATGAAGAGAACTGGTGATAAACCTCCCGTTAGGGACCATACTGGGATCAATTAAATAAATTGGGAAGTGCAGTTTGCCTTCCTAACCTTCGCCAGGCACCTGGAATCGAGGTGCTAATTTGAAAAAGGCTCCCTAATTACTTTTAAATTTTTATTTTAGTTTGTGGAGTCCATGAGCTGGGCTTTCTTGTCACTTCAACCCTCCGACAGGGCTGAAGCAGCTGAGATGTGGGATGGGGAAGCTGCCGTGGAGAGCTGTGGCCGTCACAAAACCACATCTCCTGCATGGGATGAGCTTGGTGACATTTAGGGCTCGTGGCTGTCACGAGGGATGGATGTCCGTGGTGATAGATGTCATCTCATCCCTTGCTGAAGAGCTCACAGGGCAGCCAAAGCCGTTGTCAAAGGTGTTGGGTTCCAGTGGGGGTGGTGGGACGCAGAGCTATGGTTGGGCATGGACCTGCACACCTCCCTGGTGGCTCCCTGAGCCACCTCCCTGGTGGCTGAGCAGCCTGCTGATGGACACGTAACTCCTTCTGATCCAGAGGTGGATGTGGGAATTCGGGCAGTGCTTGGGGAGAAAGGCTGAAAAGTTGAGAAGAGATTGCCAAAATGGAGGAACCACTTGGTTCCTTGCTAAATCTGCTGGACTCAAAGCCCGTGTAGAAGACACACGCAGTGAGGTGGGTCCCCATTCCATGTGGTTGGTCAAGGTGACTTGCTAATAGCACCATAAATCCCTAAAACGTAGAGGAACAACCCTGTGCTGCAAATAAACCCACTTGCTGGCTCCGTTACGCTGTTTTTCCTTTGTGGTCTTGGAGCACGTGGTTGGAGAAGAACCGAAACCATCTGAGAAGGTGTAGAGATGATTGTTAAATGTGTTGCCAGATTTGAGAGCAGCAGCATCTCATTCTTTCTTCTTCTTCCTGCACCCATCAGGGCAGTTTATGTTATGTCCCGATGTATTTTAACTACCTCAAGAGGTCCTTGAGATAGTAGCGCGTTTCGGTGGAGGTGGCTCCTTCCCACAGCCTCCATTCATTCACGAGTCTGCAGAGATTAAATCACTACGGTAAAAAAAAAAAAAAAAAATATTGATGGGCAATAATGAAGGTCAGGAAGATATTTGCCAACTAAGGGAGATGTGTCTGTGTCATATTAAGCCTCCAAATCGACGTTTCTCAAGCATTTTTACTTGGCTGCTTTATGATCTCAACATGAAGTGCCTTAAGACCCAGAGGAAAATGAGTTTAAATTCGCGATAAAAAATACATACAAATGCAGATTATATGGAGCGTTTCCATCTTCTGTTCCTCGGCTTCTATTTTTTTTTTTTTTTTATTGAAATTTGACTGAAAAACACAATGAGTATGTAAAATGCCTCCTCGGAATATAATAACAGCTAGTATTAATTTGCCCAGGTAGCATTAATATTTAAAGAACAGACGTTTAATAATCGTAACGCCACCAACTCAGGTTGAACTTGAAATACCTTTGTCTGGGAAAAAAACCCACCCTAGACATCATTGATTCCAAAAGCCAAATTTGCCCATAAATAGCCTTGGGAAACGTCCCTGTTGGACTTTTAGAGGTAGAGAAGTTGGTTTTGCAACTTAGGATCTGTTAAAAAAAAGGCATCAGAGGGATTCACGGGGCTTAGATGTGACAATGCGAGTGTGAGAACATGGACATGAGGGCACGGGCGCTTTCAGAAGGACACATGCTGTTGCTGAGGTGGCTTCTTCAGGCTTTGCACCATCTTTGCTCCATCCACTGTTTTCATTTTCACCATTGTCCTTCCAAGAAGATGCAGAAGACTCTTTGGACTGCGCTTGCCTGGGTGGCTTCGTAGCCGACCACGTCTTCTGCTTGGCCTCACCCATGCCCTGAGCAGGGGCTGGACCAAAGGACCTCCTCAGGTCCTTCCCAACCTAAGTCTTTCCGTATGTTCACCTCGGCTTAATGGGATACGGAGTGATTGCTCCCGAGCCCAAACCTCAACGGTTGAGTTAGGAACATTACTGCAGTAAGGCTGGACTATCTAGAGGGACATTAAGAGCTTCAAAGTCCCCCACGTAGCTTCTGGAGGCACCTTGAGAGATGGTGGCTGAAAGCTAACCTTCTCTGGTGGAGATGGGAAGCTCTAGATGAAGCCCTGAGCAGTGGCAGGGTGAGATATGGCCAAGTTTTGAGCTTTTATTTGCTGTGCCTGTGTTACGTTCAGATTTTGTAACCCAAACGTGAATATTACTTTGTTTTTAAAATCAAATTCCCTCTGACAGAGGCTGCTGGTAACTGCAAACCCTCCTCCTTTTTGGCAAAGTCTGTATTTTAAGCTTCTTTGAGCTTCATTGCTACCTGACAATCAAAATAGAGCTCATTTTCTTCTGAGAACAAAATGTTATGAGGAGAATATGTTTCTCTTTTCTGCCTAAGATGATTGTATTTTATTTTTTTTTTTCGGAGGTAGCTGAATTCCAAAGGCAATAAACACTACACAAGGGAAAGAAAGGGAAAAAGCACATTCAAAACCCGCTCACATACTCGGTGCTTTCTGCTGTTATTGCTTTGGATCGGGTTATAAAGAGCACCCGGCACAGGGACAGATTTTGAAGGGTGATGGACGTCCACCAGCTCCTTTTCTTCTCCGGATTTTCCCCCAAAAGCAGGAGAGGACACGGTGGGTTCTTTGTAAATCCACCTTCTTGCGTGAGGGTGCCGGTGGAGCCCGTGGGAAATCGACCCGTCCCACCGCAGACGTGGTGTTTGAGGGACTTGGGTCAGGGATGGGTTTGGCAGTGTTGGGTTGACGGTTGGACTCGATGATCCGTGAGGTCCCATCCAACCTAAACAATTCCATGATTCTGTGATAATAAACGGAAGCTACGCTGCCCGAACCGGGCCGGAATGAGGTCCTTTGCCGAAGAATGGCCAAAAAAATGGGCATTTCTCCAACCCACAGGCTTGTGCTGATTTGGGTTGACCCATGATGGGCCGACCGTCATTTCCTTCTGATGTTGGGACACCTGGAGCGAGCAGAGCTCTGGTTGGTAGGTTAATGAATATATTTGAGATAGGGATTCTCATAGAATAACAGGATGGTTTGGGTTGGAAGGGACCTTAGAGATCATCTCATCCCAACCCCCCTCCATGGGAAGGGACATCTCCCACCAGACCGGGTTCTCCGCTTAAAAACATGTCTTAAATCGGGAAGAAACAGCCTGTCGCAAGGAAAACAGAAGAAAGTGATCCATTAGACAGAGAATAGCTTCACAGCAAGCGATATCCAATAACCCCCACGGTTGGGAAGCATTTTCTTGTCACCGGGACCAAAATCCGACGTTTTAGGAGGGATTCGGGAAGCGGAGATCCCGGGATAACCGCGTGCGCGTTGAGGGATGACGGAGTTCGGGTAGCTCTTAGCTTCATTTCCCTGAACTTTTCGGGCACGTAATTCCCAGCTCTGAAATATTGACGTCGCTCCACCTAATGACAGGAGCACCACTCCGGGTTTGTCGTTAAACGAGGAGCGATCACGTTAACGAAGGTAACGGGAGCCATTAGGAAATCTCCGCGCCGCGATCTCGGCGTGGGGATGCTATTAACGTGTCAGCGCCGCCGGAATACCGAGATTAACGACGGAGTCAAACTTTTAATGATTTATGACAAGAGGTGCTGAGTCAGCGCCGAGAGGAAGGAGCAGAAGGAGAAGCCAACCTGGAGGGGGAAGGAAACGAGGAATACAAAGGGTGGAACTCGATATTAAAGAAAAGCAAAATAAAAAAGGGCGCTGGAGTCAGGAAGAAGGGATTTTCTGTGATGCAGTAGAAGAGTTTTTGAGCTGAAAAGTTTTGAGTGGTACCCAGGTGATGGAAATTTTCACTTCTTTTTCGCACTTTGATGTCATAGCGCTGCTAAAAGAGCACGTCACGTGGCCAAGCGCCTCGAAATAGCAAATTTAAACCCGAGCTGATCACATCTAAACGTAAGGAGGAACTTCTTTCCGTTGAGGGTGGCAGAGCCCTGGCAGAGGCTGCCCAGAGAGGTGGTGGAGTCTCCTTCTCTGGAGACATTCCAACCCTGCCTGGACACGTTCCTTTGGGAGCTGTTCTGAGTGGACCTGCTTTGTCAGGGGGTTGGACTAGATGTTCTCCAGAGGTCCCTCCCAACCCCATAGCATTCTGTGTAATTCTGTAATCCACAGCTTTATGGATCCCTAACTGGTATTTATGTCAGGATCAAGTGTGCTACCACTGGGATGGTAGAGGATGAGAAGAGAAGGCTCTAGGGAGACCTTAGAACCTCTTCCAGTCCCTAAAGGGGCTCCAGGAAAGCTGGGGAGGGACTCTGGATCAGGGAGGGAAGCCACAGGACAAGGGGGAAGGGTTTGACATTGAAAGAGGGGAGACTGAGATGAGATGTGGGGAAGAACTTCTTTGCTGTGAGGGTGGTGAGAGCCTGGCCCAGGTTGTCCATAGAAGCTGTGGCTGCTCCATTCCTGGAGGGGTTCAAGGCCAGGTTGGATGGGGCTTGGAGCGACGTGGTCTCGTGGGAGATGTCCCTGCCCAGGGCGCTGGAGGGGAACAGAGTGTGATGGAGTTGCTCCATGAAGCGAGGTGAATCACCATGTCTCATACCAGTGACCTTTTCCGCTTCTCATACCTTCTGGCCTTTGTCTTCTGCATTCATTAGCGTTGCCTCCTTTTAGCAGCTCTCTCCTCGCCGCCTTCCCAGTGCCGTGGCCATCCCATCCCATCCCATCCTTGCACCCAGGCTCAGCCTACACAGTCCTACAATGGCTGGTGAACATCTTATCCCATATATCCTCAATCTACTTTTCTTGACGAGAGCCAAGCGTTGGGTTGGGGTTAAATATGAAAACCCAAGAAGATCATCACACCAGAAAGTCTGCAGATCTCCTCCCGATACGTTACTTCGGAATCACGACCCATTTTCAAACTCCTCCTTTGGCTCAGTCTGGGAATTTTGCTTCCTGGGAAGGGAGAGCGTTTCGTCGATGGAGTGATTGAGTATGTTTTGGAAAAATGCATCCTGGAGGCGTCCGTTTTGGGATGGGGAAGGGTTGGATTTTGCTACTTTTAAGGCTTTTGGAGGAAAAAAAAAACCAACCCTATGAAATGTAATCCGTTCTGAGGAAGCAGCGAAGGCAGAACAAGCCCCATCGATCCGAGCTCCGCTCCGGAGGCTCCGAAGGGAAAAGCAAAACAGCATTGATTTGGCAAGAGTAGTAACGGAATTGGGGGTGTTGTTTGTTAGGGATGGATAAAAAAAAAATGAGTGACCTTTCTGCTGGGCTCTTATCCGCTTAAATCAACCCGTAATAAATGAGACAGCATTTTGGGACAAACTAATCGATAGGTCGGCGTAGTCAAGGAACCTCATCTCACGCAAGGTGACTGGGTTGGACTTCGTCGGGGGAGTTATAGCCTTGTGTGGCTCCACGGAGTCCTTGGAAGCCTCGGGAGAGCATCCCAGAAAGGGAGGAAGGATGGATTTGGTGGAATCAACCAACCTACAAGGCATTTTGGGGGGTTGGAGGGAGTCCATGTGTTTCAAACCTATAGGGAGTGGTGGAGGAAAAGCAGTTAAATAGTAATTATCTATCTCAATAGAGGTGGAATTGACCTGATTATAGGCAGGGAAAGGTTTGGAGTGGATTAATTGTGGTGATGAAGTAGGGACTGGTCACAACGTGATGATGGTCGTGCAAACCTTCCAGATGCTGGAAAATATTACCCTGCAGGACTTTAGAATCCAGACCTACAAGGCTCGGGTTGTTACCATTAATCGCAGAATCACAGGATGCTATGGGGTTGGAAGGGACCTCTGGAGATCATCTAGTCCAACCCCCACCCAGAGCAGGTCCCACAGGAACGTGTCCGGGTGAGGTTTGGAATTGTCTCCAGAGATGGAGACTCCACCACTTCTCTGGGCAGCATGTTCCAGTGCTCAAAGGAAAGAAGTTCCTCCTCATGTTGAGATGGAACTTGTTATGGTCAAGTTTGTGACCGTTGCCTCTTGTCCTGTCCCTGGGCACCACTGAAAAAAGCCTGGCCCCATCCTCCTGACACCCACCCTTGAAGGATTTATA
>JAOTQQ010000019.1:1748479-1760642 GCA_026546715.1 Gallinago undulata | reverse complement strand
TTGGGGGTGTCCCTGCTGACTGTGGGGGGGTCAGACTAGATGGCCTTTGGAGGTCCCTTCTGGCCCAGATGATTCTATGATTGAATAATTCTATGATTTTCGTGGCAGCCCACGTGGCCTCAACCACGATGCCCCTATGTGTTGGGGCATCAACCCTGAGGGGGGAGCTCCTTCTCTGAGAGAGCTCCAGCTGGTGCTGGAGTTGGGGGGCAGAGGGATTGTGGACACCCCCCCCTTCCTTGCCCCACACTGGTGTGGGAGAGGCCAAATTTAAATTTCAAACGATGAAAATGAGTGGAAAATTCAACTTGTCTGGGGTGCCGGGGAAAGGGGGGAAAGGATGGAGTGCCGCCACGCTTGTCAAGCCTACATCTCAGATGGCTTCCCATGATTGGCTTTGCCATCCGTCATTATTGCCCAACCCGGCTCCCTTAATTTGTATTTATGCCAAAAATCAGTAGGCCAAAATAATAACGTTGCTCCCCTTAATTAATCTACAAGAGAGAGCCCCCCCGTGGAGTGGGGAAAGCTGTGTTCACGGTCGAGGTTGGATTTGTTGCCGGGAGATGCCGTGGGCCTTCCTTCTGCTTTCTTCTTTATTTAAAATAAATCCAGACGATGGGATGGCATTTTTTTTGCTTCATGGCGATTGGAAGCAAAATAAACCAAATTTATTAGCAGGTATTTTGAGAACAAACCACCGAAGGTTTTAATTAGAGCAGAAAGCGGTTGTCATTGATCAAGAGTTATTATTACTATGACCATTAATAAATGCTTCTCATTTCCCCACTAAGAATCATTAACTTTTAAAACATATTCTAATTCCCACCAAGGTTTTCCTTGGAAACGCTGCAAATTCCACGGAAAGGCGGAAACTCCGGAGAGAGCCTCATGTCCTGCAGGTGGAATGGGACAATCTTCGCCCTGGATTGGGCAGTAAACTGGGGTTTGCCTTCTTTCCTTGAGACAACTAGATGTAATTATTGGCAGAATTAGGTAGTTATGGAATGATGCTTTCCTGGTAAGAAGAGAAACACAAAATGAAATATTTCTCCTTTGAAGTTAATGGCTTTTTTTTTTTTTTGCCATTAACCCCAACACCATTAAGGGTTGTTTTTTTTTTTTTTTTCTACGGCGCTTCTTTTAAAACTCACTCATTCCTTCTCTTCCTAACGAAGAAAGATGCTGCTTAATTACTAAATCTCCTACTTGCTTTGGAAGAACGGGCTACTTATATTTACTGTGACTTGAGTACAGCCTCCTGCGGGGCAGTAGGATATTAAGATTGAGGAAAAAAAAAAACCTTCCAAAACACCTGCTGGTTTTCCTCGCTTGGGCTCTTCCAGTTGCGGTGCTGCTGGGAAACGCTGAATTTCAAAAGAAAACCATTAAAAAAATAATAAAAAATTTGAGGTCAGCAAGTCAATTAATGTGCTCAGATGTGTGTTTATTTTTTTTTTTTTCCAAAAGGGGACTAATTCTTTCTAGTTCACAACCATCTTGCCCGCTGTGGTATAATAAAGCGGTGTTACTGCTTCCGCCCGTTACGATTGACGGTCATTATCTTCCAGTCCACGGTGCTTCAGATAGAACCTGAGTACTCCAAAGGAGATGAAAAACTGCTGGGTCCGCAGCCAAGTTGCAAGACGGTAATTAATGGTCTTGGTCTGCATCTCCTGAAGCAACAGCACTCGGGGCTCCAAAGAGCTCATGTCTCTCAAGCTGAGAGACTTGTATCACATAAAACACTCTCCTCAAATACCCAGCAAGAAGGTATTAACGTTGTAGAAGGCACGTTCTGCCCTGATTTATTATTGAACTGATCTTAGAAGGTTCGGTGAACATTAGGGAAGCTTTAAATTCACAGGTTTCGTGACCTCCAAGCACTAAGGTTCCTCGGTCGTTTCCTCCAAATTAGCAGTAGATGTTACTAATCGTAGAATCATAAAGCGGTTTGGGTTGGAAGGGACCTTAAAGACCATCCACCTCTAACCTCTGGCCTTGGCAGGAACACCTCCCACTAGACCAGGTTGCTCCAAGCCCTGTCCAACCTGGTCTTGAACACCTCCAGAGGTCTGCCCTGATTTATCATTGAACCGAGCTTAGAAGGTTTGGTGAACATTAGGGAAGCTTTAACTTCACAGGTTTCATGACCTCCAAGCATTAAGGTTCCTTGGTTGTTTACCCCCAAATTAGCAATAGTTGTTACTCGTTGTAGATGGTTTGGGTTGGAAGGAACTTTAAAGGTCATCTAATTCCAACACCTCTCACTAGACCTGGTTACCCAAAGCCTGTCCAACCTGGTCTTGAACCCCCCCCAGGGGGGTCCAGCTTCTGTGGATCTCACAGGTTGTCCCAATGTCTACTTGCCTTGAGCTGTGTAGAAACTGGTGAGTGTTTTCATTTTCTGGGTTGTCGTGGTTCTGCTCAGCCCTAAGCCTGGCGTTGCCTCCAGCCATGTGAAGGTGGCTTGCAAACATTCTGCAAGCTGGTTTGCTCCATTCCTTGGTCCATCTGTGGTCAGGGCAATTGTATGTTCATCCTCTGGTTGAAGCGTCCTCTGATTGAGAGAAGGAAATTGCAGTGCGTGGTCCCCAGGTACCTTCAGAAGCCGCGGTGGGGACCACTACTGGCCTTGCACTGTTGTCATCTTGTCCTTGCATGGTGTGGAGAACGTTCAGGATCACTTTTGCCCTCTGGCTCTAGAAAGAAGGTGTCAGAATCCCGTGCTGTTTGTGACTGGACGGGGCTGGGTTTATGCAGAGATGCCGCAGGAATCACGGGGCTGATGGATGGGAGCTACATTGCTCCTCTAGTGCAGAAATGGTCTCATCCCACATGTTCTCTTGACTGCTTTGACAGAAATCTAAACTTCACTGATTTTAGAGTTTTCCCCTGTGAAATCCAGACACGCGTTTGCTGGTGATTCAGTAAACCTGTCAAAGAGATGAGCGTCCTTTGAACGGTCCTCGGGATGCTTTATAAGTCTCGAATGGCAGGGCCGAAACAGGACTTCTTCAGCTCCAGAAGTTCAAGGTCAGTTTTCACATGCCATTGACGTAAGAGAGAAAAGGATGGTGTGGCAACTCTGGCACTTAGAAAATATGAATTGGTTCCATTTTTGACTCGCTTTCTAAGTTTTAGGTGACTTTCACTCTGAAAAGCCACTTTGAAGTGGTACTTAGGAAGGCCATTTGTGTTGGTGGATGTGGCTCCAGTGTCCCACTGGGCTCCAGAATCACTCATCCTGCCGTTCCTGAGACCTTGGAGCAGATTCTTTGTAGTGGAAACACCCTCGTTGGTGGTGAAGATGCTGCACAAGAGACTGCATTAATTTTGGTGCCAGTATCTTCTTTACTGGTATCTTCTTTACTGGTTCTGCTCATTTCCTGGGGTGACGCTCAGCAGTCTTTGTTTTGGGGAAGCCTTATTATAATAAATATAATTATTGGAAGGGACAGCCACCGTAAGCGTTTACCCAGAGCCATTAAAGTCAGAAGAAGTTTCCTTTGGGCTCATGGGATGAGATCAGGACAATTCCCAGTTGGCATCAGCTGTGGGCAGTGCTGGGACCGCCGCATCCGTAATCACTGAGGTTGGGCTGTAAAATTATTTTCCAGAAGTGCGGGGTGGAATCCAGTCTGTCTTCAGGAAATGCTGAAAAATAACCTTATTTTCAGAAATGCTTTCCCCCTGTTGGAAGGTTTGATGCTCCCAACACAGTTTGGTTTTCCATCTTCCGTAAAAGAACATAAAACAAACTAAATTCAGACAAATTAATGATGCCAAAGGAAGCCTGGTTTATTTGACACCCCCTGCCTTCCAGAGCAACAAATTTTCAAGGATTCAGGTCAACTGCAGCTTAGAGTTTGGCTCAGAAGCTCATTTAGATACGGAGCATGGGATGTAGAAAATACCCAAACACACGCGTTATTTTTGAAAGCTTTAGAAGTTTAATTTTTAACATCTTCCAATTAAGCTTCTAAGTATTTCATTTTGAGCAGCGCTTCATGTTTAATGGGGAAAAATGTCAAACAGAAAGGTTAAATAAATCCAACGTGTGATGAAATATGTAATTTGGGGTGAAACAGAGCGAATGAACATCTCCAACCCAGCTTTCCCCATGACCTCGACTTCATATTCTTCTCTTGCTAATTCCAAAATTATGTTAGTAAAGATTTTTTTTTTTCCCCACCCATTACTAATCCATTAATCCAGAGTCGAAGGATAAATAGCGACAACACGATCCTTTAGTTTCAATTTGATCCTGGTTGTCCTAACATTCCTGCAGTGGCAAATTGATAGAGGAAATGGAGAAGAGCACAAGAAGGTGGTGTCTTCACCCTCTAAAGGCTGAGGGATTTGGGACTTTTGAGTCTGGAGAAGAGAAGACTGAGGGGGGATCTGATCAAGGCCAATAAATCCTTCAAGGGTGGGTGTCAGGAGGATGGGGCCAGTCTTCTTTCAGTGCCCAGGGACAGGGCAAGAAGAAATGGGCCCAAACTTGACCATAAGAAGTTCCATCTCAATGTGAGGAGGAACTTCTTTCTTTTGAGGGTGGCAGAACCCTGGCAGAGGCTGCCCAGAGAGGTGGTGGAATTTCCTTCTCTGGAGACATTCAAACCCCACCTGGAGACGTTCTTGTGGGACCTGCTTTGGCTTCTGTGGCTCCTGTGGGTGGCCCTGCTTTGCCAGGGGGTTGGACTAGATGATCTCCAGAGGTCCCTTCCAACCCCATATCATCCTTTGATTCCGTGATTCCATTATTCCAACTACCCATAAACTCCATGTCATGTTTCTAGAATGTTTTAATCGCTTTTAGTTAGCATACGTGTTCTTGGGTAGATGTTTTGAATGGAAGAAACAAAAAGGATGATGGTCTTTTCATTGCTTGCTGTTAATTAATTACAGAGTAGGACTGGTTGAAGAGCTCAGCATGTGAACTTCCCCTTTGCTATTATGTAGGCTTCTGCAGAAAGAGCCTTTAGAGAGCAATGAGAAATAACTTCTTAATTTTTGTAGGGTTTATTGTTAAATTATACCCCTGCACAGAAAACTGTGCTTCACAGTTTAATAGTGTATATTAATTAAATTCAGCCCAGAAAGTCAACCATATCCGGGGCTGCATCAAAAGAAGCGTGGCCAGTAGGATGAGGAGGGGGGATTCTGCCCCTCTGCTCTAATGAGACCCTCCTCACTAGTGCTGCCTTCAGGTGTGAGGGCACCAACATCAGAAGGACATGGACCTGGTGGAACGAGGCCAGAGGAGGCCACGGAGATGATCCATGGATGGAGCCCCTCTGCTGTGAGGACTAGGGTTTCAGCCTGGAGAAGAGAAGGCTCCAGGGAGACCTTAGAGCCCTTTCCAGTCCCTAGAGGGGCTTCAGGAAAGCTGGGGAGGGATTTTGACCAGGGAGGGGAGGCATAGGACGAGGGGAAACGGTTTTAAACTGAAAAAGGGGAGATTGAGACGAGATGTGGGGAAGAAGTTCTTTGGTGTGAGGGTGGTGAGAGCCTGGCCCAGGTTGCCCCGAGAACCTGTGTCTGCCCCATCCCTGGAGAGGTTCAAGTCCAGGTTGGATGGGGCTTGGAGCAACCTGGTCTGGTGGGAGTTGTCCCTGCCCATTGCAGGATGTTGGAACTGGATGGTCTTGAAGGTCCCTTCCAACCCAAACCGTTCTATGATTCTATAACCACCTGCAGGACCATCGAAGCTTCCAGCTTGGCCATGCACTACCCCAGTTGCCTTTGGAGACACATCTCTGCATCCTACAAGACAGCAGCTTGTCCTCTCATTAAAAAAACCCTACAGAACAGAGCAAACAAAATCCTTTTGAGCTTCTGCGTGCCGGAAAGTGCAGTAGTCACCTCCCACAGGTCTTGTTTCGATGCTCCTGAGGAGATGTGAGAGACTTCAAATTACTCTCGAGAGGCCTAAACACAAGCCTTTAAAATCTCCGCATTTCTAGCACCGTCTAGAAAGAAAATTAACCTTCAAACACAAGTATTCATCTAACTTCAGGCTTTTCCAGTTACCTTTTTTAATTTGCTTTTGCTTTATATTTTCTTTTTGCTGTGTTAATCTTTTTCGCTTGGAGCTTCTGTGCCGAAGCTCTGACAAGTACAGAAATTCTTGTGTTATTTCTAGACTCGCCAGAACGCAGGAAATCTCTTGATAATCTTGTTTATACAAGAATTTTGGCGAGGCTCTGTAGCTAAATGCCGCGTAACAGGGAGGGATCAGATACATTTCTAAAAGATTTCTGTATTTAGGAGCTTGAGACCCGAGGCTGTTGATGCTGAGTGTAAAAAAATTCCCAAAGCTTCTGGTATCTCGGCTCTGTTGATAGCTGGGGATGATTTTTGGAGCCTAATTTTCACTCTGTGAGTTGAACTTGATGAGAAGTGGAAACAAGAATCCTGTTAATGGACCTGGCCACAGGGTTTCCATGCGTACGTGTGAATTGAATGGGGGAAAATAAATATTGGCTGGAAAAAATCAAGGGAGCTGTCTATGGATATCAACCATTTGGAGCTGAGGTCTTGTGTTGCATGATAGGATGAAGGGAAATGTTTTTTACACTGAAAGAGGGGAGATGGAGATGAGATGTGGGGAAGAACTTCTTTGGTGTGAGGGTGGTGAGAGCCTGGCCCAGGTTGCCCCAAGAAGCTGTGGCTGCCCCATCCCTGGAGGGGTTGAAGGCCAGGTTGGAGGTAGCTTGGAGCAACCTGGTCTGGCGGGAGGTGTCCCTACCTATGGAACTGGATGGTCTTGAAGTTCCCTTCCAACCCAAACCATTCTATGGTTCTATGACCTTAGACACAGGAGAAGGGCAGGTGTGGGAATGAGCATCCAGAAAATCCCCATCACACACGGGAAGACCTACTGGAACTGAGAACAGACTGGCTGCAGCAAACTGGCCCGAGCTGCCAAGTAGCCATCGGTAGAAAATATGAGGAAAATCACATTTTACTCTCTACTGGAAGGAGCAGTTACACCGATGATACGGTGTCTTCAGCAGTTAGAGGTATGGGCAATATTAAATACAGATTATAGAGCTCATTTTCAATTTAAGGGAAATTTTGTGCTATGTGATTCTGCAAGACTCTGACCCCAACGTAGCGGATATTAAATCACTCCCTGGTTGTTCTTATTTCACATTAGAGAAAAATTTCCAAAGGGATCGTGCTAAAACCTCCTTTGCCTTCAGCAACGCAGGTCTCATCCATCGATGGGCAGGAAGGTGGCTTTTTCCCAGGATCTGAACAGTGCACATCGGTGGAGCCAGCTCCTGGGCTTCCCAGTTCCAGAAGGATGGGGAACTTTTGGAGAGGGGACAGAAAAGGGCTACAAAGGGGCCTGGAGCATCTCTCTGATGAGGAAAGGCTGAGGGACCTTAGGTCTTTGGAGTCTGGAGAAGAGAAGGCTGAGGGGGGATCTGATCAAGGCCCATAAATCCTTCAAGGGTGGGTGTCAGGAGGATGGGGCCAGTCTTCTTTCAGTGGTGCCCAGGGACAGGACAAGAGGGAACGGGCACAAACTTAAGTATAAGAAGTTCCATCTCAACATGAGGAGGAACTTCTTTGCTGTGAGGGTGTCAGAGCCCTGGCAGAGGCTGCCGAGAGAGGTGGTGGAGTCTCCTTCTCTGGAGACATTCCAACCCCACCTGGACACGTTCCTGTGGGACCTTCTCTGGGTGGACATTCTCCAGTGATTCAGCCTACAGAGCCCAAGACCTATGGAGAACCTCCATCGAAGAGCAAGGGCATGTCTGTATATATCCAAAAGCAAAAAATAAAATTCAAGTAATCTGACATCTCCCAGTATCTCAGATGAGATTCTAAATTCCTAGATTTTAGGAATTAAATTCTTTTTCTTCTTCTTCTTCTTTTTTTTCTTTCCTGTGCTGACCATGTGGACTTGGACTTGAATGTTTTCTATAAAAGGAGTTTCATTAAAAATTCAGATTTTTTTTTTAGCGAGCATTTCTGATACATTCACACTGTCATAGAATAAGCATTTTTTTAACGGGAAAAAAAATAATAATAGCACACTTGAGAACCCTCACGCAGCGACCAGTCGCACCGGTGGTGGCACGACCGGCTTTTGTCACCTGGATGACAATTTTACAGGGCTCCACTGGAAAATATATGCTAGATACCGACTTATTCTGTATGCTCCTTTGTTGTGATTGCATACGCTCCTCATCTATATATATTTAGGAGCAGCCAACACTTAGGTGTCCCATTTAGCTGGGAATTTTTATGCCCAGAAGCCCTGTGCATGCAAATGTATATTTATGTATCGCGACGCTTTTCGGTCCCATTTTCGAATGGAACGTATTCATTATTTCTTAGTATTTCGAATATTTCGAAGGGACCTCAAAATGAAGGGATATATGAGCTGTAAAAAAATTCTAATTGCATTCCCCGCTCGTTGGTCGTGCGTGCGCGGGTTTTCAGATTCATGGGTTTGTACGTCGAAAACCTCCGACTTTTGTAGGAAGACATTATTCCTTCACGCAGTTCCGTCGTGGGGTCGTCTACTTCAGCACGCATCGGGGGGGAAAAAAAATAAATTAAATCTTTTTTTTTCAGTGTGGTTGCAAACATTGTTTTGAGAAAAGCTCTTTCAAGCAGCATCCTTTGAAGTTTCTGTATCCGCTGGGAAATTACACCAAGTTGGGAATTAAGGTACCAAACCACAGCAGGAATATCTCATCCCGGGCTCAAAAAAACCCGTCGCCTATAGACAGTTTGGGCCATCGTGCCACGGAACCCGGGCTGTGGATTTAGGGATCTGCCAGAAATCCCTTCCAACCCAAATAATCCGCCGTCGTCCGATCGGATTATTTATCGAGGCCTCGTTTCCCGTTTCTACAGCGAAGGAATTAAGTTTTACATCTTTCCTCCTTTTTTCTTTTTATTAATGAGACTCTTGATACCGTCGCTAGAACATCACCTGTTTCAGCCCATTACATTTTCCGTACGCGTTGCTGGTTAGATATAATATTGTTATGCCTCTTAGAATATGGAAGATTGATGAAAAAAGTGGGTATTGCTCTTTTTTTTTTTTTTTTATTTTATTTTCACCCTGTGATTTGCATCCTGAATTACGAGGGTCATCGCTTCTTCCCCGAAAGCCTTTCCTTTGAGCAACGATATTTACTGCAATTCATTTAGGAAACCAATAGCTCTAATTTTTTTTTTAAGAGCGAGGCGGGGGGTTGCCGACCGCGCGACTCTAATTAAATTCCACGGGAAACTTTCGATAATTAAAACCTATTTTTCACTGCGGTCGCACCTCCATCACGGAGGGAGCCAAAAAAAAAGAAAAAAACCAAAAAAAAAAAAAAACCCAAAACAAAACAAACTAATTAAGGAGAATTCTGATTGACTGAACTCTCGCACGCCGTTAGACCACTGATTAGCGGAGTTACGGCAACGCGAGGGAGCGAAACCCTCTCGCACCCCTCTGTGCTGCTGGAGATAGGGATGAAAGGAGAAAGCTGAGGCAAAAAAGGGAAAGGCCAGCTATTCCCACGGCGGTGACATTTATAGATGAGCTAACCGGAATAAACTAATCATTTTGAGGAGCACGAGGCCAGCGAATATTTAGCTGGATCGGTTACAAGGAGCGGGGAACCGGGGAGCTTATTTAGATTAGATGTGCTTAATAAGTCCAACCGGGCCTTCCAAGTCTTGCTTGACCTGCTGTTAGAGCCATAAAATTAAGATGGTGCTATTTAATTGGAACGAGTGAACACTGATCCACGTCTTTACTCCAGGGTTTTCCTCTCGTTGGGATGCTGTGAGGCCTCATAATTCATGCAGGGGGTGACATTTCCACCAGCAGTCCAAATGGCTCATTTACCAGGAGAAGACGAGCAGAGGGTTTTGAAAACGTCGTTAACCTCTCATGTAGGGGCACCTTCCTGTTTTGGAATAAGAATAATAACAATAACATTACTACTAATAATAATGATGTTATCCTCCATCCTTGGGAGGGCTGGAGAAATCCCAGGGAAAGAAAAAAATGGGCTCTTTTCCGAGTAAGATGTGATGGGTCACCGTGTCTACCCCAACGAGTCGCCAATGATAAGAACTCGGTGAATTTGGTCTCTTGGGACCAAATTTCTGAGGTTATATTTATTTGTCATCACCTTCTGGGCACTATATATATCCATAGATAGAACGTTTAACATTATTTCCCCCTTCGCCCGGACAGTGCTGGAAGGTGTCCAGGTTTCTTGGCGACCAGGGATGTCCTATCTGGGCAGTGGGTACATGCCCATCATCCTGAGCCCTCTCCCAGTCCCTGTTGGCATTTCTGGGCTTGGTGGGAGCACTGGGACTGAGGGCAAAGGAGAGATGGAGGGAGAGAAGCAGCCCCACATCCACATCTGGTTTTATCTATGGCTTTTGGGTGAATTTCTGCCCAAATAAACACCCGAGCAAAGGTTTCCCAGTGGCAGGAGCACACCAGGGAATGAGATGGTTTTCTCATAGGGTTCAAATATCATTTTTTGGTGATGACCCTGACATTTTTCCAGCTACTTTGGGTTTTACACTTTTTTTCTGGGTAATAAATTGCAGCTTCTTGCTATTACATTTGTTGGGAGTTGGATTTTATAAGCACAGACCCAAATTTCCTATCTTGGAGATGTTGGCACGTCTTTGGACTGCTTATTAAGCAGAAAACGGCACTACCTAGAAATTCTAATGGTTGCCCCTTCCCCCTGCAAGGGGTTTTAGTGGCAGAAGAAATTCCCTTGTAGTTCCGTAACCAGTCAAAGATTCCTTTATTTCCATGCCTGTGTCTGGCTATGACTTCTTTTTTCCATTGATACTCCATGAACCATCTGAAAACCAGGCTGAGACCTTTCCCACATCTCCTTGCCGGGAGGTGCAGAAGCTCCTGCAGAAGAAGGAAACGTTTTCCCCGGGGCCTTTGAGGGAGAATATTCCCGGCTTTTGATTCCAGCCCGTCCCGAGGAACGGACGCGGCTCATTCGGTGCCGCCGTCATCGCTCTAATAACATTAAAAATACAAGCTGTAACGATGTCCCCTCTCATTTCTGCACCGTCAGCAAGGACCTGGCTGAAAACGACCCACGTTTTCCAACAATCCAAGCCGATAAATCTAAAACCCTGTGATCGTCTTCTCTCCGTGACCTTATCAGGGGTCCCCCCCCCCTTTATGATTTCCTTTTATCATAAATTCAGGCCATTAACGCTGCTTTTTATGCATCCATTCATTCTGAAGACTGCAAATATTTTGACAAGGTATTATTCTTTCATAAGGTTTCTGTAAATACAATTAGACTCGGAATAATTCAGGACGATGGTGGTCCTTCCAAGATTTTCTAGACTTCCCGTGGGTGCCGTTTAGTCCTTTAATTGCTTACTAATGTAAAAATATCATTGTTAGTATCGTATAAATCATGACAATTTTGTCCCACAAGAGGCTAAGAGCAGCTCAAGATGCCGTAATTAAGATATACTAATAGATCCGGCAATTTATATAACAGCGGCTTTTAACGAGGTTGAAAAATGGGAGTGCTCGTATTATATCGGAGGCAGAAAAGCCGAAGAGCAGCGTTGAAGACTTTGAACTAGGGACCTCCCGAACTATGTCAACATTATTCTGGCTATCTCCTTATAGGATTAGAAAATGTAAGCCTTCTGATCTGCCGGAGGATTTAAGATGATTTGTGTCCCTATCAGGAAAGTTTCAACCAGCACCAAGAAGCGGCGAGAGGTTTTTAGCCTGGAAAAGAGAAGGCTCCAGGGAGACCTTCCAGCCCCTTCCAGTCCCTCAAGGGGCTCCAGGAGAGATGGGGAGGGACTCTGGATCAGGGAGGGGAGACACAGGATGAGGGGGAAGGGTTTGACACTGAAAGAGGGGAGATGGAGCTGAGATGTGGGTAAGAACTTGTTTGGTGTGAGGGTGGTGAGACCCTGGCCCAGGTTGCCCTGAGAAGCTGTGGCTGCCCCATCCCTGGAGGGGTCCAAGTCCAGGTTGGATGGGGCTTGGAGCAACCTGGTGTCATAGGAATTGTCCCTGCCCATGGTGTGGGACTGGGTGGTCTTGAAGGTCCCTTCCAACCCAAACCATTCTGTGATTCTATAATTCTAAGTCACTCTCTCGCCGCAGGAGCAG
>JAOTQQ010000019.1:1726124-1744247 GCA_026546715.1 Gallinago undulata | reverse complement strand
GAGTGTGACCAGCAGGTGGAGGGAGGTCATCCTGCCCCTCTGCTCTGCCCTGGGGAGGCCCCAGCTGGAGCACTGGGAGCAGTTGTGGGCTCCCCAGTTCCAGAAGGAGAGGGAAGTGCTGGAGAAGGGACAGCAGAGGGCTACAAAGATGCTGAGGGGCCTGGAGCATCTCTCCTATGAGGAAAGGCTGAGGGATTTGAGTCTTGGAGAAGAGAAGTCTGAGGGGGGGATCTGCTCAAGGCCTATAAATGCTTCAAGGGTGGGTGTCAGGAGGATGGGGTCGTGCTTTTTCCAGTGGTGCCCAGGGACAGGACAAGAGGGAATGGGCACAAACTTGACCATAAGAAGTTCCACCTAAACATGAGGAGGACCTTTTTTCCTGTGAGGGTGTCAGAGCCCTGGCAGAGGCTGCCCAGAGAGGTGGTGGAGTCTCCTCTGGAGACATTCTAACCCCACCTGGACACGTTCCTGTGGGACCTGCTCTGAGTGGTCCTGCTTTGTCAGGGGGCTGGACTAGATGATCTTCCAGAGGTCCCTTCCAACCCCATAGCATTCTGGGATTCTGTGATTCTGTTTGGTCTGCCTTGTTCCTGAAGTATTTTCAGAGCTGGCACTTGCATCCCTTTCCCAACTCCCGTTGGGTGGCAAGTGCCTGAGAATAGGAAAGCTGTCGAGCGTCTGGGGTGGTGTTTTCTCCGTTGCCCCCGTGCAATCTGGCTGAGTATCGCAGGGTCATCTCCAAGCGTGGGGCTGCTCACATTGGTTTCCAGCAGGAAAAAAAAAGAGCAGTGAGACAATCTTGGGGGCTCAGCAAGCCAAAAGGTGTCTGGAGCTTCTTAGAGGAGCTCGGGATCTCCAGGCGAGGAGCCTCTTAGCTCCGCGAAGAGGTGTTTTGCTCCGGGGGGGGTAGTGATGTTCGTGAACGCTCTGCCAGTCTCTCTGGGACTCTCACCAGCAGGTTATGCTGTAATTTTCTTGCCGTGGGGTTTCTTTCCCTTTTTTCCTTCTGACCTGTCAAGCCCCGTCAGCTGTCGGAGGCCGATTGCTGCACGGGATGGGTTTCACAAAACCCGCGCAGTCGATATTAAATTCCTGTATTGTATTTTTTTTTTCTTTTTTCACTAAAAGTAAAAGCTTTCCCCATCCCCAAGGCTTTTGTGTCCTCTTGCCTGGGAAGGTGGTAGGTGGCCTCGTTGGTTTGATATTGAGAAGTGGGGCTGAGCCAAGAACTGGGGACTTTATTGCAGGTTGTCCCGAGAAGCTGAGGTTGCCCCATCCCTGAAGGGATTCAAAAATTGGAGGGGGCTTGGAGCAACCTGGGCTGGTGGGAGGTCCCACGGCAGGGAGGTGGGACTGGATGAGCTTTAAGGTTCCTTCCATCCCAAACCATTCTACGATTCCATATGGTTCTTTGACAACTGGGTTTGTTGATGGGAGAATCCCTACAAACACCTGCTCCCTTTCCCGGAGATCGCTGCTACGCTTCAGTAGGAGCTTTTTCCACCTGTAACTCGCGCGCCCCGTCTACAGCGACAGTCTGATACTGCCATAATTGTCATTAGTCTTCCCATCTCTCCGTGCCGAGGAGCATCATTGCAGGTGACAGAGAGCAAATGTTCTGGTTTCCTTTCACCGACTCGGCAGAACGACAACACACCTTTCATTTTCTCCATCCCGACGCCGACAACGCGGCGCAGCCCTTCCTCCGGCGACGCCTGGGCGCACGTGAAATATTCATGAATTACAAATGAAGGGCTCGGAAGAGAGAATCTTTGACTAGGTAGTAATGGATTAAGAAATTAGGATGTGATTTGTTACATCGCAATTTGCTTCTTCCGTTTTAATTTACGGGATTTATCATTTCGCGAAGGAGGCGCCGGCCCTTAAGGCTTAATGTAAAGTAAAATAAAAGAAAATGGTTTTACAGATGTCATGCTTGATACAACAATGGATTTCTGCCAGGGGAAAAAAAAAATAATAATAATTTAAATATTCTTCCTACTATGAAAATAAAGCACCTTCAGACTCTTGAAGTTGTGTATAAGCTCAGGAACAGAATGTAATTGCACTCCCAGATGGAATTGCTACGGTTTTATGCCTGAGCAAACAAGAACTGAACGAGGGGGATGCACAGACCAGCCTTTTCTGAGGTCTCTCTCTTTTTTTTTTTTTTTTTTGAGTGTCACGCTAGAGAAATCTAAATTATAAAAGACTGTCAGAAGAAACAACCATAACTCCGTTGGAAACCAATTTGCAGGAATCCCATCGAGCGGCACTGGGAAGAAGGGTGGGTTGAGCTGTATTTTGGGACTGTGTTTTCTGGGCAAGGCAAGGGGAGAGTTGGAGACCCATCTCCTGGTGGGCTCTGGGTGCTCTAAGCAGCGCAAGGTGCCACTATTTTCGGGTGACAAACAGCAGAAAGCGGGGGCTTTCTCTCTGTGTTGGGATCCATCCCCTTCCATTTGTGGTCGTCGCATCTCCCAAGGCAAGGTCTAGGGTGTCCTAGGATGTCCTCTCCTTTGGAGAGGTGTCTTCCCACCTCCTGCTCCAAGGACTGGGTCCTGCGACATGTGGTCCGTGTCTCCTAAAAGGAGAACTTACTCTATTTACTCTGAATTACTAAGAATGTGGTTTTGCCTTGAATTGTTGCGATGAAGTTGTATTTTTGAACGGGATAAGAGGAAGGGGAATTGAGTCGCTCGTGTGAGAAGATGTCTTAATTTGTGTTTGAGACCATTAAATTGGCAGCAACGGCTCAAGTGATGCTCAAGACTCCTCCAGAGGATTGTCAGGCACTTGTTTTGGGGTTTCTCCTCCGTGCCATGAGAGCCCAGGCTCTAGAGGAGGAGGGTAGTTCCCGAGTCGGGACTCGTCCCACTTTGCCATCCCTGAAGCTGGCTTGTAGCGTGGCCGTGGGCAAGAGATTCAACCTCTGCTTGCCAGATCTTCTTCTCAGGAATGCTGTCAGCACTTCACACCCTTAAATGCTCAACGCTCTTGTGCGAGTGCGTTCCTGCCCTTGAAAACCAAAGGAAGAGCCTTCATGGATCCATTTTAAAGACCATATTTGCTGTTTCCCGAGTGGAACACACCTGCTCGGTGGTGGCTGCTGCATAGAAACACACCAAAATATAATTTTGTGGGTTATTTTCAAGGTGGGACTCCATTCATCTGTGTGTAGGGGGTTGGTCCTTCTTGTCCAAACCCCTTGATCTCTCAGCGGAGCAGGGGTTGGTGACAACCCTCCCTCCTGCCTCGTTGTTAGACCTCATGGTCCTTTTGTCTCCCCCCAAAATAGTTTATTTTACATAATGCTAATGTAGGAAAGGCTAAAGATAGATGGGACTGGGTGCTCTTGTGGGTGCAAATGGTCCTTGGCTATGAAGAGCTAAGCTGGAGGTACCCAATGGCTTCCAGAGCATTTGGGCTGCTGGAAAAGGCTACGGGGCCAAGGCAGAGCGGTTCCTCTCCTTCCCCGTTCCATTAGTGCAGCCACATTGTACACTCCAGACACCTCGTTAGCTTCTCACAATCCTTTTATTAGTCATTTCTGTTTTGCTCCTTGACCTGGAGGAAGGAGATTCGCTAACTTGGCTGAGCGCGGTTTTACCCTGTGGTGGAGGTTGACCCGAGATGGCCCCGTCCCTCGGTGCTGTCACGCTACTTGGTCTTGGGCAACACTAGGTTGGATGGGGCATTGAGGGACCTGGTCTGGTGGGAGGTATCCCTGCCCAGGACAGGGGGTTGGAACTGGATGGTCCTTGAGGTCCCTTCCAACCCAAACCATTCTATGATTCTAACGCCGTGCTGCAGCGAAGGCGATGGGCGTATTGTCACCGCCAGGAATGGGGACAAGTTTCACCATCAACCCTACAGGTGACATTTGTAAGAAGCTTTCAGGTGGGCTTTTCCTTGGGGTGCTGACTATTGCGATGTTTAAATTCCTTGGGGTCTTTGGGATGGCCGGAGCTTCCAGAAGATGCTTTTCCTTTGCTCCTCAGCTCTTTGGGTGCTGTCCCATGAACTGGGGCCCTTGGGTTCAGTTCCTACCTCCCCCTTCATCCTGGTTCCTGGGATGCTGGAGCTTCCAAAGCTGTTAAATGGGGTTTTATAACACAGTGAGATGTAAGGGAAGGGGAAGGGGGGTGTGTGTGGAACTAAAAGCTATTGTTTTAAGCATCTAAAGAGCTTTGTTGTGTTCTGCAAATTGGCACAAGCATCAGAAGTGATGTCCAACTGTTCCTTGTTTTGAAGAAGGAAGGGAAAAAAAAGAAAGGGGGAAAAAATAACCAACAAAAAGCATCACAGCTGTTTCACAGCTTCTTTCTTTAGATAACATGCTAATGCATATGCCATATGGAGATTATGCTGGCAGGTAGGGCTGGCTGAGGAATAGGTTCCCCCCCCTCTAGTGACCACGTTCACATCTACAGCTTGGTGCTCCAGCAGAATCATAGAATCATACGGGGTTGGAAGGGACCTCTGGAGATCATCTAGGCCAACCCCCTGCCAAAGCAGGGCCACCCGCAGCAGGTCCCACAGGAACGTGTCCAGGTGGGGTTGGAATGTCTCCAGAGAAGGAGAGTCCACCACCTCTGGGTAGCCTCTGCCAGGGCTCTGCCACCCTCACAGGAAAGAAGTTCCTTCTCATGTTTAGGTGGAACTTCTTCTACTCAAGTTTGTGCCCCTTTCATCATGTCCTGTCCCTGGGCACCACTGAGAAAAGACTGGCCTCATCCTTCTGACACCCACCCTTGAAGGATTTATAGGCCTTGAGCAGATCCCCCCTAAGTCTTCTCCAGACTCAAAAGACCCAAGTCCTTCAGCCTTTCCTCATAGGGGAGATGCTCCAGGCCCTTAATGATCTTTGTGGCCCTTTGTTGTACCCTCTCCAGCAGATCCCTCTCATTCTGGAACTGGGGAGCCCAGAACTGGTCCCAGTGCTCCAGCTGGGGCTTCCCCAGGGCAGAGCAGAGGGGGAGGATGACCTCCCTCTACCTGCTGGCCACGCTCTTCCTGATGCCCCCCAGGATGCCGTTTGCCTTCTTGGCCACCAGGGCCCATTGCTGGCTCATGGCCATCCTGTTGTCTACCAGAACTCCCAGTTCTTTCACCTCAGAGCTGTTCTCCAGCAGGTCACCCCCAACCTGTCCTGGTGCAGGGGGTTATTCCTCCCCAGGTGCAGCACCCAACACTTGCCCTTGTTAAATTTCAGTAGGTTTCTCTTGGCCCATCTCTCCAGCCTGAGATATGGCCTGAGAAATTAGGTATGTTCCTGTGCTTGTGGCTTCTTGCCTGAGTTTTGTGGTCCTGCAGTCCACAACTCCCCAGGGCTGAGCGCTAAAGCCAATAGTTGGTGTAATAAGTTGTCAGCTTTTATTTTATGGAATTAAGATCGGATAAACGGCGTCGGTTTTTGGAAGCGGAGTGTGCAGTTTGCCATCCTCGGGCTTAACCTTTCTCCATCTTCCACTTCTTTCCATACATCACTTTTGGGAGTTTGGGTTCACTGAAAGTCTTTTCCCTTCTTCCGCTGAGCAACCTCCGCTGAATAAAAGCTTCTGAGATGAGACCCCGCGAGAAGATCCCAAAACGTCTGCGTGATAATTATGAAGTGATGAACGTGAAGAACGTTGGCTGGAAGTGAAAGACTTGGGAGGCGTATTATTATATTAACGGTGTTTATAGCAAAACAGGTAATAGCGGCCCAATTAATGTCACAGTGTGTGCTCATTAGGTTTTCAGCTGATCTTCGGCAGCTTCATTCTTCTGACAACTAAGATACTTTCCGGTGGGATAATAATAATACTAATAATATTAATAAAAGAATTGCCCTAAATAAAGCCTTGACAGAAATATCGTGCCTAATAAGTATACACAGCTAGTCGTGCTAGGCTGTCTGTACCTTAGCAGAAATCTTTAAAGTATTAAAATATTGCGTTTCTAGCGGAAGAAACGAGCCGCTGTAGCCGAGTCGGTGAAGTTTAAAGCCAAGGAGAGGACTTCGGGTTCTCCTCCGGGTTCTTCCCAGGTCAGGACCTCTCAGGGTGGCTCGGTGTTTGCACATTCCTGAGCTTTTTTTATTTTTTTTTTTTGCCTTTTTCACCCCCTGCCGAGCAGGGAAATAGCATTAAGGAATTTGTCCCAAAGCTTTGGCAGCAGCGAAGCTGGGAATAAAACCCAACTCTCGTGTTCTAAATGACTATGGAAGAGGCTGCCCAGAGAGGTGGTGGAGTCTCCTTCTCTGGAGACATTCCAACCCCACCTGGACACGTTCCTGTGGGACCTGCTCTGGATGGATGTGCTAGATGATCTCCAGAGGTCCCTTCCAACCCCATATCATTCTGTGAGATGGTGGATCCCCATCACCAAAAGTACGATGCTGTAGTGAAAAAGGCAAATATTGCTGTGTGAATTGATGTGTGTGGGAGGGAGTTCTTCAGTTAAGGATCATCCAGTGCCATCCCATGCCCTGGGCAGGGACACCTCCCACCAGACCAGGTTGCTCCAAGCCCTGTCCAACCTGGACTTGAACCCCTCCAGGGATGGGGCAGCCACAGCTTCTTGGGGCAGCCTGGGCCAGGGTCTCACCACCTTCACACCAAAGAAGTTCTTCCCCACATCTCATCTCCATCTCCCCTCTTTCAGTGTCAAACCCTTCCCCCTTGTCCCATGGCTCCCCTCCCTGATCCAGTGTCCCTCCCCAGCTTTCCTGGAGCCCCTTTAGGGACTGGAAGGCTACTGGGGCCACTGCTGTTAGAGGCCAGTTTAACCAGCAACGGTTTAAGCTGGATGCTAGGGAGAAATCTTTCAAGATATCAAAATAATGATGTAAAAATTTGGACTTTCTTTAGACAAGCATGGGTCAGGGGTGCTTCAGGTCTTCTGCTTCTCCCCAAAACCCTGCTGAGGTGCTCTCTGCCCCACCATGTCCGTGTCTGACCACCTCCTCCAGCGCTGGGGCCATCTAGTCACCAACAATTTTCTCAGCCCCTTGAGTGGCCGCAACGGGGCTGGGCTTAATTGTGTTTGTGTCTGTGATAGATGCTTTTCAGCGAGTATTTTCAGGGGGGAACGGGCAAATTAACCGACGGTGAATCTTTACGCTTTAAAAAAACGTGTCATCGGGAAGGAACCTCGGCGCGCCTTGTTGATGCTGCCACAATTAATGGCCCTGCTAATTTGTCACCTCTCCTTGCCCGCTCTTCCAGCCCTCGCTGGAACTTTTCGTCCCTTCTCCACCCCCTGCTTTTCAATGAAATATTCAGGAATGATCGCCGGTGATAAAACGTATGGGTAATCTGAAGTGACAGTCGTTGTACGGGAATCATGGATATTTTAGATAATTGCATTTAAAGTCCGGGTTCGTAATGGCTGCTATTGATTGGGGGTTGGTGGCCAGATGTACCGTGGGGCTGCGCTGGCAGCTGGATTCCGGATAACGGGAGAGCTTTTCCATCTGGGAGCGCTAAAGATGTGTCCCCAGGGCTGGCAGGCTCCAACCCCGCTCCCTCCGTTTGGTTTCTCGGGAACGAGAACCATCCCAAGTTCAGGGCTCCTCAGGGCATTTAGTGGTAAAATATCCCATTATTTTCTGGTTTTCCTCACGTTGGGAATGAATTTGTTGGTGGGGGAATGTGCTCTAGAGGATGGTTTGAGTGTCACTCAACACTTTTTTTTAAGGGCTGTCATGAGTGGAGACATCGATGCAAAGTGTGTCTGAAATGCTTTTTGTTTAACTGAAAATGGTAAATCTAATGGTCAAATGCCCTGGATTAGAAGGTTGGTTTGATAGGGCTACAAAGATGATGAGGGCCTGGAGCATCTGTCTTAGGAGGAAAGGCTGAGGGACTTGGGTCTTTTGAGTCTGGAGAAGAGAAGACTGAGGGGGGATCTGATCAAGGCCTATAAATCCTTCAAGGGTGGGTGTCAGGAGGATGGGGCCAGGCTTTTTTCAGTGGTGCCCAGGGACAGGTAACAAGAGGTAACGGGCACAGACTTGACCATAAGAAGTTCCATCTCAATGTAAGGAGGAACTTCTTTCGTGTGAGCGTGTCAGGGCCCTGACAGAGGCTGCCCAGAGAGGTGGTGGAGTCTCCTTCTCTGGAGACATTCCAACCCCACCTGGATGGGTTCCTGTGCAACCTGCTCTAGGTGGACATTCTCTGGCAAGGGGTTGGCCTAGATGATCTTCCAGAAGTCTCTTCCAACCCCATAGCATTCTGTGATTTTATTCAGTAGTCTGTTACTCGGCGATATCAGGCTTCTCCATCAGCATAACATAAGATGATGCAGTCAAGAGATGTAGAAATTCTGTCCAGCCTTTAACATTTGCCCGTGACCGGGACGATAAGAAGCTCAAGATGGTCTCAGTCCCCCCACCTGTCCCTTTCCAACCGTGGTGCCTTCTTGTCACAGCAAATCCAAATTCAAGATGCCCATCGTTCAGGTACGTCGAGAAACAACTGACTTGTTTAATAATCTCTTTGATTGGGGTTCAGCTGTCGTTCTTTTTAATGCAAACCAACCAGCTTTAACTAATTACTCGCGTCAAATGTGTCAAAATGCGGGAAGGAAGACGACGGGTGATGAGATGTTATTTCCCCGTCGCTTTTTTTTTTATTATTCTTTGTTTTTGCTAAGTTTTCAAAACACGGCGAGGTGTGTTAGAGAGTGTTTGCAAATAGGGTGCTGTCGGGAGAGCGGGACTGGGAATGTAGAACTCGTTGACTGGTCTCTGCCTTACTGGAACGATTAAGGCAACGGGTGGCAGATGAAGTTAGGGACGTGATGGAGCAAACCACCACGGGAGATGGTGTATTTAATTCATCATAGAAAGGCTTGGATTGGAAGGGACCATAAAGACCACCCAGTGCCACCCCATGCCCTGGGCACCTCCCACCAGATGCTCCAAGCCCCCTCTAACCTGGCCTTCAACCCCTTCAGGGGTGGGGCAGCCACAGCTTCTTGGGGCAACCTGGGCCAGGCTCTCACCACCCTCACACCAAAGATGTTCTTTTCCACATCTCATCTCCATTTCCCCTCTTTCAGTTTGAAGCCACTATCCTTCATCCTATGGCTCCCTTCCCTGATCCAGAGTCCCTCCTCATCTCTCCCAGAGCCCCTTGAGGGACTGGAAGGGGCTCTAAGGTCTCTCCAGAGCCTTCTCTTCTCTAGGTGGAATCCCACCAACTCTCTCAGCCTGTCCTCCCAGCAGAGGGGCTCCATCCATGGATCATCTCTGTGGCCCTCTTTTGGCCTGGCTCCATCAGGTCCGTGTCCTTCTGCTGTTTGGTGGCCCAAGAGCTGGAGGGAGCAATGGTTGTGTATCCCCAATCACATCCCACCACGAAAGACTTCATGTCCCTGGGATTTTCTGCTGGGAAGATGGTGCTGCACCTCGAGCAGAGGTTTCCTGTGTTGGGGGGCTCAGTGGAGACAAGGCTGTACCTGGGTTTGGAAGCTCTTAACGGGCCACCAGATTTAAATTTCCCTGTCCATGTCCCCCCTCCCTTGACCTTGGTGGGATCACAGCCTGGGAACGCACCACTTCATTTCTCTCTTCCTCGTTTTCCCTTTCCCATAGGATTAATAATAATAAAAGCTGCTTTTCTCATGGGTCATTAGAGTTGATAAAGCTCTTTGGGTCCTCCAGCGGGACCCAAAGAAAGGAGGCATCTTTATTTTAAGCCGTTGGTGACGTTTCAGACGTCAGGAAGAAGAAGGAAAACCCTTTGTCTTTCTGAAAGGCTACTTGTGAGACAGAAAATAAGAAGAAAGGTGCTTTTAGAGAGTCACTTTTCAGGTATTAATCACAGTCTGAGTATTTACGGAGCGCCGCTGTCATATTTGCTTTCCGTCCGCATCTCCTGCTCACGCCACTGATTAATTGCCTGTCTGGACATCTGAAGTCCTGATTAATTGATGACCCAAATGATGACCCAGAAAACACTAACTAGCGTGCCCCCGGTGCTTAAATGCAGCTTTTAGATGCAGAAAAAAAACCCTCAGCAGGCATGTTTTGTAGGCAAAATAGGAAAGTTTTCCTTTTTTTTTTCCTTTTTTTTCTCTTTAATATGGGATTTTGCTCCCTCCCTGGTTGGGTAGGGCAGGGTTTGTCTAAACCAAATTACTCCAGATGGAAAATTGTCACCTTTTGGGTTTTAACCTCAAAATGCGCGTATGATGGTATGGCTTATGCAAAAGAATAATAACAATAATAAATTATTGAGTGCGTTTTCCATTTGATGTATGAGTCCTCGCCTCCCTGCAGCCTGTGTTTCCCCCCCCTAACCCCCCCTATTATGGGATGTCGATCTCCCGTGCCTGGAAAAACACGGAGAGAGCCGTGCGTGGAGCTTGCGGAAGAGCGTGACAAGTTGAAAGAACTCTTCCCTCTGCTTTTCTCATCTCCCCAACCCGCTCCCGTTCCCGAGGAGAAGTGAAAGAAGCAGGAAGGAGAAAAGGGGATGGCGTTTAGCTACTTCTGCATCTTTTTTGGTGCCTCTTCTTCTTGGTCCTCCTTCGGGCTCCAGGCGGGTTTCTTAAGTGGAGTCCTGGTGGGATCCTCTCCTGTAATTCTCTCTTATCGCGCAGGGGCTAAATAATGTAGAAGTGAGGAATGGAGATAATAGGGCTGCTGACATCTGGCTAATTGCCACGCCAGCTGGGGGAGGCTTGATTTGGAGATGAAGAACTTCTAGTGAACCGTGATGGACAGGAGCCATCAGAGAGAGACAGACGGAGAAAGAAAATACATGGTGGTTTGTTGTTTGGGTTTTTTTTTTTTTTTTTTTCCCCTCTTAGACCCATTTAGGGTCTCGGTGGTAATGCCATCACCTCCGGTATCACGCGGCTTCGACCTATCAAAGAGAACAGCTCGGAGGACGGGGAAGACATGGGCACCGTTTAACAGTTGTAATATCCTGGCTGAAAAAAGGGAAAAAAAAAGACAACTCTGCTTTTTTAAATTCACTCCACGTTTTGAAGTGACGACTGCGGTTTGAACGCCTGCCTTCCCCTCCTGCCTTGGATTGTCCTCTTCCATTTGAAGCTCTTCCAGGTAGACACGATGTCTCCGTAGGCACCTGGCCTCTGGACCGCGACTGTGCCATCAGTAGGAATAATCTTTCATTTTTTAACTGTCTGCATTAGGAGAAATCTTTAAAAATAGGAGTTCCATTTACAACTTTCTGCGCAGAAATTGTAAAGGGACTTCAGAACAACCTGGAACTTAAAGATGGTTATTTTTGGCACCCAGTTTTGCAAGGTATTGGTTGAATGTGGCGAAATACATGTCCCGTCATTGAATTTGCAAGAGAAATTAGTTTTTTTTGCAAATAGATGTAACTCTGCCAACGGCAATAGAGGCTCTTCGAGATGAACAAACTGTTCGGAGTAGAAACACGATGCAGCTT
The DNA here is from genome assembly GCA_026546715.1 of Gallinago undulata. Classification (NCBI taxonomy): domain Eukaryota; kingdom Metazoa; phylum Chordata; class Aves; order Charadriiformes; family Scolopacidae; genus Gallinago; species Gallinago undulata. The sequence continues at coordinate 1,732,830 of JAOTQQ010000019.1, read as the reverse complement.
TTTGGGAAAAGGTCCAAATTCTCTTATTAATTTCATAAATTAGGTCACTTCAAATCAAGCCCAAACTTGCAGCGCGAGCCCTGAATTTATTTCGAAGGGAACGAAGGGTCTGATAGCGTGTCCGGAATTTCTGACGTCGCCTGGACGTTAAAAGCTATTGCTCATGGCATAATTTGAACTCGGTGTGGTTTTGGATGAGCTGTGCTTTTATTTCTTAAAAATATTATCAATAATCAGTATGTAGGGGTAGATCATGAGCTTTCTATGATGTCGTGACTGGTTGGGTAGATGAGAAGAGGGCAGTGGATGTTGTCTACCTTGACTTCAGCAAGGCTTTTGACGCTGTCTCCCGCAGCATCCTCATAGGTAAATTTAGGAAGTGTGGGTTCGATGAATGGACAGTTAAGTGGATTGAAAACTGGCTAAAAGATGGGACCCAGAGGGTTGTGATTAGGGGCACAGAATCCAGCTGGAAGTCTGTAACAAGTGGTGTTCCCCAGGGGTCAATACTGGGTCCAGTCCTCTTCAATGTATTCATCAATGACCTGGATGAAGGGATGGAATGTCCCCTCAGCGAGTTTGCTGCTGACACAAAACTAGGAGGGGTGGCTGACACCCCAGAAGGCTGGGCCACCGTCCAGAGAGACCTGGACAGGCTGGAGAGATGGGCAGAGAGGAACCTATGGAAATTTTTAACAAGGGCAAACGTAGGGTGCTGCACCTGGGGAGAAATAACCCCCTGCACCAGGACAGGTTGGGGATGACCTGCTGGAGAGCAGCTCTGAGGAGAAAGACCTGGAAGTCCTGGTGGACAACAGGATGGCCATGAGCCAGCAACGTGCCCTTGTGGCCAAGAAGGCCAATGGCATCCTGGGGGGCATCAAGAAGAGCGTGGCCAGCAGGTGGAGGGAGGTCATCCTCCCCCTCTGCTCTGCCCTGGTGAGGCCCCATCTGGAGCACTGGATCCAGTTCTGGCCTCCCCAGTTCTAGAAGGACAGGGATCTGCTGGAGAGGGTACAGCGAAGGGCCACAAAGATGCTGAGGGGCCTGGCCTGGAGCATCTCTCCTATGAGGAAAGGCTGAGGAACTTGGGTCTTTTGAGTCTGGAGAAGAGAAGGCTGAGGGGGGATCTGCTCAAGGCCTATAAATCCTTCAAGGGTGGGTGTCAGGAGGACGTGGCTGGTCTTTTCTCAGTGGTACTCCGGGAGAGGACAAGACGAAATGTGCCCAAACTTGACCATAAGAAGTTCCACCTAAACATGAGGAGGAATTTCTTTCCTGTGAGGGTGGTAGAGCCCTGGCAGAGGCTGCCCAGAGAGGTGGTGGAGTCTCCTTCTCTGGAGACATTCCAGTTCCACCTGGACACGTTCCTGTGGGACCTGCTGTGGGTGGCCCTGCTTTGGCACAGGGTTGGACTAGGTCTTCTCCAGAGGTCCCTTCCAACCCCATGTGATTTTACGACCATCGTTCTACGAGCCTTCATCTCGACTGGGTTTTTCCGCCTTTTGCCCACGTGCTGATTGCAATTTGCTACGATTTTAGGCAGAACGTGCAAAATCGCTTGTTTTCAAGGCGATTAAATTCGGTTTGCTCGAAGCTAATGGCAAAAGAGGGACTCGGCTGATGGGTCAGGAGGATTGGAAATGTTGGTCTTTTAATAAAAATACTCTTGTTTATTCTCATGCTAAACAGAAAGATTCATTTGGAAATAACAGGATGGTAGAAAATTGAAATGAAAAGCAAGCATTTGCGTCCTTCTACTGGGGAGAAGAGCTAGAAGGCTCAGAAAATAGTGGATTTTAGGTTTTTTTTTTTAAGTTTGCTTTTGCCATTTTTTTCTCACGCTGAAGTTTTACTGGTCCAGGGCTAAAAGCTGAACATAGTTCTTTTAACCTGTGTAAGAGCGCATACGGTGGAGGATTTCCTAGTTAATTAAATAAGGGGCTACCACTGTAGTGAAATGTCTTTAGATAATGAGCTGTCGCGTCATAAATATGGTAAGAAATAGTCAGAGGGGCGGCCGGAGTTACGCTGCAAGAAATGCCGCTATCACGTGTGCCTTATTGCAATCCATTCCTCGGATATTTTAATTTGATGATGAGTGGCCCCATGAACTGTTGGATCAATGGATGGGTCGTTCTATTCATACAGGCTGGTTCCCAAGCAATAGTTTAATTTTTCTTAAGCTCAAAAGTCTATTTTTAAAAAAAAATAATAAAAAAGTCCATTACCTCAACATTCATCCATTTCTTTGGCTCCCCCGTCTATCTCTACTTAGACTCTTACGGTCTAAACCTCTTAGGACATTCCAATAAATACCCGTAGGTAGGAATAAGTTTAGGGGTTGGAGGAAGAAATCTTGACCTTACAAAAAAAAAAAAAGAGAGGATAAAACTCGAGGAAGCATTTAAGATGGGAAAATCCACGCTAGGGTTTTCCTAGAAACCAAATAGCAGCTTGGGCACCTCTTCCTTTTTCTTTCAGTGGAGTCTGGTTTCCCTAGTTTCTTTGGAAATGTCAATTATTTGCTTTAAACTGTGACTTCATGCTTTTGGGGAGAAAAACACCGTCCTTTTGTTTAGTTCTTGGGTTTGTAGACGCTTCTCCGCTACAAACGAATACCTCCCCGTCTCAAATTTAAATTTCAAAGGGCTTTATTTGTTTGTTGCCAAGTCTTCCGTAGCTGTGATTTATTTATTAATGTATTATTTTTTTTCCACCTCGACACCTTGATCGGATCCTCACACCCGTTTCTGCCTCCTAAATGAAAATATCTACTGGTTGCACTAGAGGAGTTACGGTTATTGCTCCGACGTGATCTCATCCAAGGCTTCCCTACTCTTGGACAACACCTCTCCCCCATCCCTCCCTCTTCCAGCTTGTACTTATTAATCTTTCCTACCACATGATTAGCTTTTCTATAAATACTCTATAAATAAACATACTTAACGCTGCCGCTAGTGATTAATTGGTTCATAATGGTTTACTGGTCATGATTTATGGATGACAAGTTTAAGCAATTATTAAGCTTAATTATATTTAATTGATGGGGTATTATTCCATTGTTTATCGCAGCGTTTGTTAGCAACGGGAATGAAAATAAATGTGGCTGGAAAACCTGGAGTTCAGTAGTTGTTAAATGAGTGTATTAATTCTTACATGTGTAACTAATTAAATGTACTACTGTGTACTGAACACATGGCCGAAGGGGCGCCGGGAATTCACCACTCCCCCCACCCTGTACCACGTTTGGGCAGTAAGAGGGAAAAGATTTAAGAGCTATCATTTGGATTTGGAGAAAGAAATTCAATTATATGGGTGTATACCCATATAATATACCCATATGCTGTATGAGTAGTGTATGTAATATATCTCTGTATATATATGTGTGTGTACCTCTATAGATATATAAATCTTTAATATATCCGTATATATCTTTTATATATCTATATAAATATAGATTTATATAAGATATATCTATATATAAGATATATAGCTATATAAACTTACCTGAAATGTTAGGTGAGACATGATGAATAGCCAATAATTAGCCCTACGGAGTTTTCCTTTGCTTTTTTAGTTTAAGGACTGGCCCCGTCCTCCTGACGCCCACCCTTGAAGGATTTATGGGTGTTGAATGGGAGAAAACAATTTGTTTGCCCCATAATAGAAGGAAAAATTATTTCCAGCAAACGAGAAAATACTGCGGAAAATGTCCCTTTAATCTAAGCAATGGGGAAAAAAAATCGCCAGGATTTAAATTCCTCCAATAATATTTTGGAAAGGTAGATGTTGGGGTATTAGGAACTATTGGATCCAGTTTTCGTGTTCTTTTTCCTAATATTTGCTAAAATTGTCATCTATTAGGCCCTCAAGCTGTGATTTGCTTTGCCCTGCTGGCTTGTAGCAACACTTGGTGTGGGAAGAAGTTTTCCGCGTAAATTGTTCTATTCTATAATAGAAGAAAAAGGAGAGAGAACTCAGCAATTGTTTGACATTTCAAGGAGAAAGGGTTTTATCTTCCTCCCTGTTACGTCAGATTAATTAGTGGCAATTTCCGTGCGTGACGAAATACCGACTCCGTATCACTTGGTATTTTGGGGAGGGAAGAGCTGACTCGGGAGAAAGACGAGGATTTCCCTATTTTCATCCCCGAATAAGTGTTCCCGAGGTGGAGAGGTGTACAATCCCAGAGGAGGTGGGTATTCCGGTGAGTTCCTCGCCGGTCAAATCCATACTGGGGTGGGAAAAGCCCCGGAGAGGACGGTGGGTCCCTTGGGGGGGGACTCTTGGTGGGACTTTGCGTGGTCTCTGGTGGGATTCCAACCTGGAAGGTGGCCCAGGAGTTTGGGTGCCTGAAATCAGGGTCCAGGAGGGGACCCAATGTCACCACCCACGTACCCAACAAAGCCTTGTAGCATCTCGCCGGGAGTGGGAAGCAGAGCATCTTATCGGGAGCCGGAGGAGGGAAGGAGGAGATGATTGCGATCGATAATCAATCAAACCGCTCCCGACAGCGATCGTCCATCACTTCTCAAGGCAGATGGATACTCCCTGCCTCTGTTTTGAAATTCTAGATGCTTCTCTTTAAGCAGCTTTACTTCCCTGGGGGGGGGGAGTGGGGTGGGGGTGGTGTTTCCTTGGAAAATGCCAGCAGCCCTAAACTTTTTGGGAACGCGGTCAGCCTTTCGGAGGGGCAATTAAGGGAGTAACGACAGAGAAATGGAGTTTTGCAGCTCCTCCTTGGTCTGCTGGTAATGAGACTGGGTGGAAAACCAGCGGTAAACTGGGCGGTAGATGTTTGTGTCTCCTTTAAACAACAAAAAAAGGTGTTTATTATTATTTTTCATGACACGTTTTCCAGGGGCAGGAGTATGTGCTACAGTTTTCGCCGTCCCGTCTCTCTCGAGTGCATGAAAGGCTCTGAAGTATTTTAGTCTCGGCACAGGGAGAAAGTTTAAGAGAAATCATTTGGGTTTTGAGAAAGAAATGAAACTATATACTATATGTAGTGTATAAATTATATCCATATATGTGCATATATACATATCAAAAAGGGATTTGCCCATATTGATCCCACCTTTCTTTACCAAAATATGAAGTTATATAGCCCTCCTGAATATATAGTGTTTAACTAGACGTGTCGGTGTCATCCCCTCGGTGCTCTGAAGCCTGTGTTCCTCCTTCTGATGCATTCATCTTGCCTCAAAACTTAGGGTCATCCACCCCTTTGGGTGTGGGACCGCGGGGTGACCCCTCGGTGCTGTGATCATAGAATCATGGAATGGTTGGGTGGGACCATGAAGACCATCTGGTTCCACCACCCTGCCCAGGGCAGGGACACCTCCCACCAGACCAGGTTGCTCGAAGCCCTGCTCAACCTGGTCTTGAACATCTCCAGGGATGGGGAGTCAAAAGACTCAACGTCTCCATGGGTTGGGGACTCAACACCACAGGGATGGGGACTCAAGACTCAACGCCTCCAGGGGTGGGGACTCAAGACTCAACGCCTCCAGGGGTGGGGGCTCAAGACTTAATGCCTCCAGGGATGGGGACTCAACACCTCCAGGGATGGGACATCCTCAGCTCAGATGCCTGACTCCTTCCTGCTGCGGGGGGAACACGGTGAAAGCCCCCCATGTGATTCAAACGCTGATTTCCTCGGAGCTGTATGTGGAGGGGCAGCTGTTTCTTTTTCCCAGCTGGCTTTTGGTCGTATGGATTTCCCGGTGGGATTTCTACTCTGGGCCACGGCTGGAAAAAAAAAAAAAAGCCCTGAGCCCCTGTAGCTGATGTCAGAAAGCTTCGTTCTGATCCGGTCTCCTGGGTTCCCGTGCTCATCCCTTCCCGAGTCAATCCTCCCCGGGTTTGAAACGCCGGCGTTTGATGTTTATTCAGACTTAATTATGCCGGAAAATTTCAAGGCGAATCCATTCAGCCTTCGGAGAGCCGTGACACGGTCAGAGCGAAAAGGTGGGGAAAACCTATTTTATTTTATTTTATTTTATTTTATTTTTAATCCTTTTTAATAAATAAAGAGCGTCCTAAGCTCCTACCCTGTTTTAAAAGTTTGCCGATGAAAACGGACGCTGCTCAAAAAATATGAAGTCGGCATTTATTATTAATTACTCCTATTTTTTATTTATTCATACACCGGCCACGCGTTACATACAAATGAAAACCTTCCCCTTAGGGGGTCTCAGGGTGGCCCAGAGATAAGAAAACGCTGTCGTATACGAAACAGAGACAGGAGAAAAAAGCCTGGGCAGATGGAATTTATACAGAAAAGGTCATAAGGTGTCATCTCACCTCACCTCTGCTGCGGTTTCCTGGCTGGAAAACGTCTTCCGTTGACCCGTGTTCCATCAGAATGATGGAAGAATGAATTAAGAAGGATTTTTTTCAAAGGTGCTTGAGGAATGAATAGGAATTAATGAAAATTCTGCAAACTTGAAAACTCCTGTTCCTAATTTTTATGGGGTGTTTTGAACACAAAACCTCATTTTAAAAAAACAACCAACAGCAACCCAAAAAACCCAACCGAAAATGCAAAGAAAAGCGACTAAAACATGTTCTGCTTCGAAAGCTTTGTTTTTCAGGAGCCATTTACAAACTCATGGAGATTTTAACCTGAAAGAGGGGAGATGGAGCTGAGATGTGGGGAAGAACTTCTTTGGTGTGAGGGTGGTGAGAGCCTGGCCCAGGT
>JAOTQQ010000019.1:1712494-1723799 GCA_026546715.1 Gallinago undulata | reverse complement strand
GTGAGGGTGGCAGAGCCCTGGCAGAGGCTGCCCAGAGAGGTGGTGGAGTCTCCTTCTCTGGAGACATTCCAACCCCATCTGGACACGTTCCTGTGGAACCTGCTGTGGGTGGCCCTACTTTGGCAGGGGGTTGGCCTAGATGATCTCCAGAGGTTCCTTCCAACTGCATGTCATTCTGTGATTCAGTGGATAGAGCAGCAGTGGTTGCCTCCCAAACTCAGGAGTTTCCCAGGAATCGGTGAGAATAATCCCTGGGAGGAAGACCTTTCCCACCAGTTTCCTGATCACAGGAGGAGAGTAGGAACCGTCTCAAACTAAGATCAGGAGGGAGGTATTTGGGAAAGAAGCAAAGCTTTTGAGGAGCAGAAGGATGAGGCGAGGAGGAGTTTGTGTATCTCCCCGGTGCTTTTTGGGCTCACGGCCTCATTGAGCAAACAGCCAAATATTCCACCTTCATCCATTCCCTATTTACTGGCTAAAAGGTTTGGGAAAAATCACAAGAACCTTACAACTTTGAAACCTTCTCAGTGTCTTAAGACATTTCCTCCACCCGCCCGCAAGTTACTTATTTATTCAGGTGTGAACTCCGCGCGGTGATTTATGATTTGTCGTTTGATTCGATCTTGATTAAAGCTGTAATATCACCATTTAAAGGAAATCAAATCAGTATTGCAATTCTGCAATCAATCGGGAGTCTCCATGGGATTTTTCCCTGGCCTCTCTCCCCCAGTTGCCATCTTGGTGGAAAAGAGCCTTCCACTGGTGTTGGTTTTTATAAAAAAGCATCGATCTTTTGTCTTGTGCGGGGGAATGAGGTTTATTTTTTAGGGTATCACTTAATATTGGGGTGGGGTGTGTTTGGGGGCGAAGGGTTGTGTTTGGTTTGTTTTGAAGGGACAATAAGTTGCATTTTTGTAGCAAGGATGTCCAAGTAGTTTCAAAAGAAAAATATATTCAGAAATCCAGGAGGAAGGAGTGGTAGAGGGGACTGTGGATTTTAGGGGATACGGAGAAGCCTGGGGTTTGAGTAGCCAGAAGCACTGATGTACATATATATATACATAGAGTTTCTGATTCTAGAAGGCACCAAAAATATCTATAAGACATTATACCAGAACGAATATATAGCCCTATAAATTTGCACTCTGATATATTCAAGCAAGAACCCAAAAAGACGTGGGTACCAAACCAGGAGCTTCATTTCCCTTCGCTCCATCACAGTGCATCCCTTATGATAGAAGGAAAAAGGTTTTTTTTTTATTTTTTTTTTCATTTCTGGTAAAAAAAAAAATATAAAACCCACACCGTAGTCAGCTTGCAGACCTACACCGAGAAAACTGAACCTCTTTCCAGAAGAATATTTGTGGTTTGTTGAGTTATAGAGAGTTGGGACAAGAGGAAAAATGACTGTTCGTGCTGTTTTAGAAGGTGAGAAAATCTATTTGCAGTCCTCCTGGTAACTTGTGTACAGGGCTGGGAGTCAGGTGTTGAAACACAAACCTTCCCCGTCCCAGTTATGTCGGAATCTCAAGAGCTTTTCTTCTCCCCTTTCTTTCCACCGTCCACTAAAGCCAAAAAACGGCGATGCTTTGAGATGTGGGGAAAGGGAATGGGAAAGGCCACAGTCAGAGGAGATGCCTGGGGACAACCTGCGAGAGGGAGAAGAACCTCCTGGGCAGAACACCTGGGGAGAACCTCCTTTACAGCCAAGGAGGAAGAGGAGGGAGAGGCTTGAGCATCCCTCCTTTTATCTCTGGATCTCATTTTATGAGCTTCTTCCCCCACCCCTCAAAAGAATAAAAATACCTAATCCCCATGGTGTTAGTGTAGACCCAGGGAGCTGGTGGCTCGCTCTCCACTCCCATCTGCTCGCTTCCAGCCCTGCCACCGGGCTGCCAGGTGGGATTTTGCTTTATCAGAGGACCTTCTAGGAGCTTTCTTCTTCTCTGGAGGAGAGCAAACAGCTCCACCAGCTTCTGGAAGTAGCTCCAGCCCTGGTGATACAGCAGGAGATCTGTCCTCCCCTGAAAAGCCTCTGAGGCCTGTAGGGCAATGTAGTTCATGTTGTCTCTTCTCCTCCAGCTTTCCTCTCAGGAGAGGATGGACATCAAGGGCCAACATGCTCATACCAGAGTCCTCTTGTACTCTCCACACCATCAAACTGACCCCACGCACCGGAGAGACCAATATGGTTCTGGTCATCCCAGGACCATAGTATAGTTTTGGGTTGGAAGAGACCTTTCAGATCATCAAGTCCAACCATCAACTCAACACTACGAAAGCCACCACTAACCCGTGTCCCTCAGCACCACGTCTGCCTGGCTTTTAAATACCACCAGAGATGGAAACTCTACCACTGCCCTGAGCAGCCTCTTCCAAGGCTTGACAACACTTTTGGTGAAGACATTTTTCCTAATATCCATCCTCAACCTCCCCTGGTACACCTTGAGACCCAATTCTAGTCCCAGCACCAGTTTATTAGTGACATCTCTGCACTCTGCAGGCACTGGGACACCCCAAACCCAGCTCAGAGCACAGGTCTTGGGATCCCACCTAACCAGGAAAAATGCTAGGCTTCTGCCTAACTTCACGTGACTTCTTCACGTGACTCCTGGTGGCCTCAGTTCCTCCTGGGGTAAAAATACAGGATTTCCTCAGAAACCATTCAGAAATATACTTAGAAAAATGAGGTTTTTGTTGTTCTGGAGACTGAAGCGGGGTGTCTCTTCTGCAGATCCGTGTAACGTTAACGATGTTAATGCATCCGTCTTGACAATCAACTTCAGCAAATACAGGGGAAAAGCATCTTTTAGCTAATGACCATAAAAAGAACGAGTGACCCGACCTGTATTATCAATTCTTTAATTACATTTTTCTGTGTGTGTTTAGTCAAGGGATCCCACTCCCTGGTATTTCATTTCTCCCGTCTGCAGACGGATAATGGCTCTTCTGCGCCGGAGGAAAACCAGCTCCCGAAGAACTTCACGTGGACGGATGGTGGTGCCCAGAGAAGTCATTTTCATCCTGATAATACCAACACCTGTATTTTTGCTGAAGGTCTGATGATGATTCCTCCCTGCCCATGGCAGAGGGTTGGAACTAGATGATTTTTAAGGTCCCTCCCAACAGGCTGAGAGAACTGGGGTTGTCCAGCCTGGAGAAGGGAAGGTTCTGAGGAGACCTTAGAGCCCCTTCCAGTCCCTCAAGGGGCTTCAGGAGAGGTGGGGAGGGACTCTTGATCGGGGAGAGGAGCCAGAAGAGGGGTTTTAAACTGAAAAGAAGGGAGATTGAGGTGAGATGTGGGGAAGAACTTCTTTGGTGTGAGGGTGGTGAGAGCCTGGCCCAGGTTGCCCCGAGAAGCTGTGGCTGCCCCATCCCTGGAGGGGTTCAAGGCCAGGTTGGAGGGGCCTTGGAGCAACCTGGTCTGGTGGGAGGTGTCCAGGGGTAGAACTAGATGGTCTTGAAGGTCCCTTTTAACTCTAACCATTCTAGGATTTGGATGTCAGGACCTGTGGGAAAGGGGGATCCATCCCTTTCCCAGATAGAACCCTGGGATCCGAAGCGAGCAAAGTGCATCCAGGCTTTAGGTGCATGTCGACAAGAGGTGGGAAGGGATATAAGAGGGAAAACGGGCTTTCCATGGGAGCAGACACTGCAGTTTCTAGGTATGCTGTGTTTTTTTCTGCTGCTTTTTCTTAGGCATTTCTATTCGGGTTGGATTTTTTTCCCCATTTTTCCCAGGAGACGTCTGTGCCTCCTTCCCGCCTGACACCCTTAACCATTTCAGACCTTTCTTTTCTCTGCTCCTTTTTCTTCCGCGTTTTATGGTATCCTTCTCTTTCTTCTGTCACTTACTGTCCCATGAGACTCTCAGGACCCCCTGTTTCTTTCAGCAAAGAAAGCTTTTTGACAGCTACTCTGAGCCCTGCTCAATGGCGTGATGTAAAAAAGAAGCGATAATAGGTCGTTTTCTCCCATTTTCAGATAATTTTCTGTGGCATTTCCGTCCTTTTTACTCTTCACCCCTTCATTTCAAGATGTTCATCCCCTGCTGAAGTCCCCCCGCTGTGATAAGCTCAGGTTGTCATATGGGTAACGCGTATCTCCGGGCTGGTCGGTGCTGTAAGGCTTGACACTTTCTCATCTTCATTTAGAGGGTAGAGGGGGAAAAAGGGCTTTATCTTATTCTATTTAATTATTTTAATTTATTCATTATTTTATTCCTATTTTTAATTAATTTTTTTTTTTTTCTAATTACAGAAGTATTTCTATGAAATAAATAATGGGTCTACAGCATCTCTTTACTGGCTCTTACTGTTTATAGGGGTAAGAAGCCTATGAGGACAGGCTGAGAGAGTTGGGGGGGTTCAGCCTGGAGAAGAGAAGGCTCCAGGGAGACCTTAGAGCCCCTTCCAGTCCCTCAAGGGGCTCCAGGAAAGCTGGGGAGGGACTCTGGATCAGGGAGGGGAGCCATAGGATGAGAGGGAAGGGTTTTAAACTAAAAGAGGGGAGATTGAGATGAGATCTCAAGGAGAACTTCTTTGGTGTGAGGGTGGTGAGAGCCTGGCCCAGGTTGCCCAGAGAAGCTTTTCCATCCCTGGAGGTGTCCAAGGCCAGGTTGGATGGGGCTTTGAGGAACCTGGTCTGGTGGGAGGTATCCCTGCCCATGGCAGGGGGTTGGAACTAGATGGTCTTTAAGGTCCTTTCCAACCCAAACCTTTCTATGGTCTATGATTCTATGAAATAAGTCATTATCTAGTAGCTGCATTTTTTTCTATATATTTTTTCAGCACTAATTATCCCAGATTTGCAGTATTGATACAGTATTTCCAACCCTGTTGGAAACCGATCTGTTTTGGGGTCTATCAGAAACCTCCCACTCAGAGCGTGCTCATGGAGAGCGAGCATTTCCAAAGATGCGAGGCAGGAGATCCTGGACCCTGGTCACAGCCACCACTTTTCCTTTTAACGCCAGGGTCTCTAAGTCTGATGAATCCTCTGAAGATGTCTATCTCCTGGCTTCCAAGCGTTCAAAACGCTTCTCATCTCAGATTGCCGGTGCACGGCTCAAAGTCGGTCTTACCCCCTGTTTAAAGATGATCCTTCTTTTCGGGAATAATCGATGAGAAAACCCAGGGACTGAAAAATGTTGTAGTTGGTAGCAAGTTGAAATGCATAAATCTGACTCTGTGGTTTGATTTTTGTAGAGTTTTCTCTAGCAACTTATAAAGGCAGTTATCTGAAAATTTGGATTTCAAGTTTGTAATATATAGGCATGAAAATCCCTTCCACCTACGCGGCCAAAATATCTTGAAAGCGGGCAGACTGGCGAGAAAAATGTTCCAAAATTCAATTTGAGGCTGAGAAACTTCTTCTCAGACAGCTTCCAGAGCTTGGCAGGTATGGTAAAAAGAATCTTGCTCGTGTTATTTTGCTCTTTGCCCATCTCCAGAAAGATCTGGAGAGAATCGCTCTCCATATCGCTCCGTTTTTTCCAATTCGGCGCTAAATCATAGAATCGTAGAATTGTCGAGGTTGGAAGGGACCTTCAAGATCATCTTGTCCAACCATCAACCTAACCCTGACAAAAATCCACTAAACCCTATTCCTAAGGGCTACGTCAACCCGTCTTTTCAACACCTCCAGGTGTGGAGATAATGGTGAGAGAATCTAATGGTTTTTAAACTCATTAATTATTTGAGACTGAAATTAAACAAACCGTTCCTGGGGGTTTTAGTGAACTGAGGTGGGGGGGAGATGCTGGAGGAAAAGAAGTACTTAGGATTCCAATGGCTGATCTGTAGGGAAGATAAATCCCTCAATTAAATTTCGCGAGCAAGATTATTCTTTCCCTGAGAATTATTTTACCCCTTCAGGAAATATTTGTTCTCCGTGTTTAGCTTATCATTTTATGTAAGATGATTAGCTGAAATTGGACTTTGTTTCCTATAGAGTTAAGAGCCCAAATCGGGACTGACAATATCTAGCAACTCACAGCATTTAAAACGCCTTCTTAAAAAAGAATATAAGGAACCTTCCCAGAAAGACAAAAGAACTGGAATAAAATGGGATTTTGCCGCCGCTGAAACGAGCGGCCGCGTTATCACGAATGAAAATTTCTCTACTATTTGGACCCATTTTCTCCCGACAGCCTGAAACAGTCGGATCCAACTCAATAGATGATTCCCAGGTTGGAGGGGGTTTGAGCAACGTGGTCTTGGTGGGAGGTGTCCCTTCCTCATGGTAGGGGCTTGGAACTGGATGGTCTTCAAGGTCCCTTCCAACCCATTCTGTGATTCTCAAGAGGCCAAAGGTGAGTTTGGAGCAAAGGACACAAAGTCTGGTCAGGCCAGGAGTAATCCAGTCACAAAACACTTCCAAACCACTTCCAAATTTGTCACTGATATCCTTTTCTTTGTCCGGTGTAGAGTACAGCACCCATAAATGCAGAAGCTCTCCATTTGATGATTCTATTATGCAAAGGGATGTGAATCTGGGTGATTGAAAGCTGCTGTCGTGCAGTCATCTTGTCGTTCTAGATGATTCCTCAAAGATGGGCAGAAGAAGGGCAAAGAATGGGGAAAGATCTCCCCAAAGAATGGGGAAAGAATGGTCTCGTGAAGGTCCTTCCTGATGGTCTCTCAGGACAGTTCTTTCTGCAGTAGCAGTTTGGTTCTGTGCGTTGAGTGAGTGATTTTGGAGCTCAGTAAAAGCCGTGCTATAAATCAGATATTTTATAGCAATGGGTAGAAGGGCAGCATTATACATCTTTTCTTATAAAACTGTAATTATTTAATTCCTGTACAGATCAATTAAGCGACTGCGATGAGTGACTGGCTAAAATTGGTCCTGCTTTGGCAGGGGGTTGGGCTAGATGTTCTCCAGAGGTCCCTTCCAACCCCATATCATTCTGGGATTCTGTGAATGTTGGGATGAAAGTCAGAAAAATCACTTTCCTCTTCTTTCTTGTGCTGTTGGTTTAAACTGGTGGCGCTTGAGCTTCCCAAATGTAACACGGTCCTAATATTGTCCTAAAAGCAGTGATTCAAAACTAACCCAAATCCTCCAAAAATGCTAGGCGGCTTTTGGCTGCTCTGATATTTTGTAGAAATTGCTGAATCTTGTATGGATGATTATTTTACAGACTTTGTATGAGCGTGGGTTGACGTGGCCTTGGCACTTTGGGATTTTTCAAGAGGAACGACGGCGTTTCTGCTTAATAGGTTATGACACCAAGGCTAATTACATACAGTAGGCATTATCAATTAGTGAATAGTTAGGAAAGATCAATGGAAGGAGCGCGATCCTTTCTAGGGACACACGTGAAGGGTCACGTTCACACGGGGAGAGCCCCGCGTACTGTAATCTGGCATTAATCCCTTTGCCCTAGAGTATAAATAAATAATGTATGTCACTGATCCACTTAGCAACTCTATGTTTTTAATTTATGCATTTTTTTTTTTCCGTGCATAATAAACTCACGCGTAAACCTGTTTCTAATTAAAATCCTCAGAAGTGGAACTTTGCTGTTGTTACTCTATCGCTGTCGGCTACTACCCAGTGAGAACATATATGTGGAATATTTTCACTAAGGCAATATATATTGAAATTTAGGAATATACCTTATTTTCCAGGGGTTACTTTTGTTTTTATTCTGCACTTATTCATGCTTCTGCCATTTGTGTGAGCTCGTGCCCTTCTTTCTCCCTTTTTAACACAATTTTTGTGAATGAAGTTGTAGAAGTACTTTTGATTTTTTTTTTTTGTGTTGAATCTTTTCTTGACAAATGTTGCTTTTTCCCTGTGTTGAAATTCTGCTCAGAAGCAGAGAGGGGGGCGTATCATTGAATCTGTCGTTGTCTTGCTCCGAGGTGTGAATTTTCCTAGGTTCCAACCCTTTTCCTCCCAATTCACGAGAAGTTCTTGGACCTGGGTTTCCCCAGTCCTAGCAAAGCACCTTGATTCTGGTTACTTTGAGATTTTATAGAGGCTTTTTTTCTTTTAGAGCATATCTTTGACAGATTATGTCTTATTTTGATTTTTTTTTTTTTTTCCTGAAGCAAACTGGATTTTTTTTTTCCTAAATTGAAAACTGTTTCTGAGATAATAAAATCCTTTCTTCCCCGGTTTCCCCAAGGCTTCTGGGGAGTATCAATAATGATCATATCATCTTGCACCTGCAAAGTAACTATTCCAGCTCGTGTCTGAAATTAATTACAGGAACAGAACGGTAGCACCGGTATTTTACAGAGGAAAAAATGTCCTTTTAAAGCCAACAGGAGCTGTGTGAAGGGCTATGTGAAAATCAAGTTCCTCAGGTAAAATCATATTGGCTGCGGCAGAATTCATAACATCTGTAAGGCTTCCAAGTCAATTTAGTTTTTTAGCAGTGATTCTTCCCAACATCTTCTTTTTTTGCTTTTTTTTTTTTCCCTTAGCGCCGTTTCGGCTCATACACAACCTCCTCCATAAATCCTTAGGCACGGCAACAGTTTCTAAAATCCAAAATGTGGAAGAGTTCAAGAATCTCGGGGAGTGAATTATAAAACCGGACAGATTTAGGTTTACCAAGAAAGCTCCCGGAAAATAAATCTCGTCCGCCAAGTCAGTGCTTTCCTTGGATTGTAGAATATTTCAACGCTATAAAACTTTCCCAACTCCAGAGCCCCAGGAGCAGGAGATGAATTCACTGCAACAACTCTGTTGCTTTTTTTTTATTATTTTATTTTCCTCCGTCGTGGCTCGCTATGTTTAAAGATACAAACTGGTAGTCAGTCATCTTGTCCTTTGCTGTCAAGAGGTAAGCTAAAGTTTATTTTTCTTTTGTGGCGCGGGCTGTAATAGGGTAGACCGTGCGTCACCGCGCAGCCACAATTTACTGTCCCCTCCTCTGTTTGAAGAGTTTCCCTGGCAAATACGCCACCTTTTCGATGAGTAAATCACGGCGAATCTCTCCACGCTAGTAATGGGCTTCCTTTAGTGATAAGAGTTGGTATTTGTGTTCGTGCACATCTCTGGCTCTGCCTCTCTCACGTTATTTGTGTTGGCCACCCTCGGAATCTGGTACCAACGCGATCGCGGTTTAAGCTGGTGATACCCGCGTTGGTTCTGTATAACGATGTGTTTTCCTCTTTCCTTTCTTCTCCCCGTTTCTTCAAAATGTCTTCGGTCGGTGCTGAGAGATGGTTTTCAGAGAAGACAGACCAGTGATATTAAAAATTAGGACATTGCAGTTCTCTTTATGGCTCTTTCTGAAGTAATCCAGGCTGGGGTGGCTGGGCTGGATTGGTTCCAATGGGGAGAGTTAGGTCTGGAGGCTCGGAAAATTCCTATTGACTTCCTTCCTATACCTGGACCCCTCCTATTCCTTGGAAAAGTTCAAGGCCAGGATGGACAGGGCTTCGAACAACCTGGTCTAAGGTCCCTTCCAACCCAAACCATTCTATGATTTTATGTTTCCTTAGTCATAGATGTTTTTTCTCCTTTTAGGCAGCGAGTAACAAATAAAATCCATGGCTGGTGCTGGAAACAGAACTCAGGTTTCCCCTCCTTACAACTTTATATAGAATAAAACTCTTTCTTGTCTTCTTTGCCTCTGCTCAGAAGGGTGCCTCTTAGGTTGCTGTGTGGTCCTCCAGTTCTACATCAAGGGATCCCAATGCAGAATACCCTGCACCAAGTAGTCTTCGCCCTATTGTCTTTGGGAAGTAATTAAGGGAATTAAGTCCGATATTCCTGAAACATGAACACAGTTTCTAACGATCAGGCTATGCCACAAAAAATGGGTAATTCTTGGAAAGAAGCAAGCAACCAACCGTTAATCTACTAGCAAACAATTTTGGATGTAATCCCAGCTGTGGATGGGAGGTGTGACCACGTTGGAGGTTGCCAGGAGCATTTGGGAAGAGATGGACAAGTGATCCTTGCTAGTGACCACTGCAGGAAGAGCTGAAACTGTTGTAGATGTGATAGAAGCTGTTGAGAACCAGTAGAGTCAACGTGGTCCTTTCTGGTAACTGTAATTTCCAAAAACTCACATCCAGTGACCTAGATATTTGCCTTTTGAGTGCCCATAATGAAGTGGAAAGGAAAGCAAGTCATTACCAGTTTGGTAGTCAGCCATAAATTCAAGGTGACTGCAGGAATTTGATCAGATTAAAACACCCATCGAAGTCAGTAGCCTGTCTCCTGGAACAGGAAACCGTGGGCAATTAAAGAACAGACAGAGCTCAGAGCTCTAGAATTTAATTATGCATTGCACGGACAAATTATTCAGTTTATTTACTTAAAAATCTCAGCAGTGGTTTCACTGGGACCTCTCAGTTCTTGTGTGCGTGACACGGTGAATAATCATTCCCTCTTTAACTTCCCTGAACCGCTCGTAGTTTTAAAAGTCTCCGGTAGATCCTTCCACACCACTCTCTGTCTTCCAAGGAGTCCCAGCCCGGTGAGTCCTTCCTGGGAATGAAGCCCCCACCGTATCTCGTATCACTCTTGTCACCCTCTTCTAATTTTTATAAAAAGCCTAGTTCTTCTTGTATCAGCGGTCACTTTGGAGGCAACATTAGTCAATAAAAGCATCTTGGACTCCCTCCCTCCTCCTGCTTAATAATCTCCGCGTTTTGGATTCAGATAAGCATTTTGAAGTGACTTCTCTTGACCTCACTGCTCTGTTGGCTTTGTTGAACCAACGATAAGGTCCTTTATGAGAGTGTCATCTTCTGCGGGAAAAGAAAAGAAAAATTTACCATTGAAAATTTCCTAGCAGTTTTGTCTTAGCGTTCAGTTGTTTTCCAGAAGCTTTATATGTAACGTACTGTGAAACAACAACAACAAAAAATCACAGCTCAATGTAGTTATTAACATTCGGTGAAGAGTTTTGAAGCAGAGCTTTACATTTTCCATAGGTGGAGAGTTTGGAGACAGCTGTAGTGAAAAAATGTTGTTTACCCGGGCCAGTTTAGCTGCTGTGTTCGCAAAGTGAAATTTGTCTGCGCCAAATAAAGCCATTGTATTTATTTTTCTCTAGCAGGATAAGATCTCTGTGAAAACAAACAATCCCTGAAATACATCCACTTATGAGCTACAAAAATAGACCTGGTGTGTATTGACCAACGTACACCCAGCCCTCATTTCCATTATAGAATCACAGAATGGTTCGGGTTGGAAGGGACCTTTAAATCACCCAGTTCCAGCCCCCTGCCCTGGGCAGGGACACTTCCCACCAGACCAGGATGCTCCAAGCCCCCTCCAACCTGGCCTTGAACCCCTCCAGGGATGGGGCAGCCACAGCTTCTCTGGGCAA
>JAOTQQ010000019.1:1682800-1693442 GCA_026546715.1 Gallinago undulata | reverse complement strand
CTGCCCAGAGAGGTGGTGGAGTCTCCTTCTCTGGAGACATTCCAACCCCACCTGGCCACGTTCCTGTGGGACCTGCTCTGGGTGGCCCTGCTTTGGCAGGGGGTTGGACTAGATGATCTCCAGAGGTCCCTCCCAACCCTGTATCTTTTTGTGCTTCTGTGAACCTGATTAATTGCTCGGTTCATCCCAGTTCATCATTCGTTGATACGAAATCCCAGATATTTTAGATTCCGTGTCAAGTAAAGCTTTTCTTTCTTTTTAATAACATTTAGTTGCGATAACTCCCAGTGGAGTTGGTTGTTAGACCTTGAACACCACCAGTTATCCATGGTATCTGTTGGAAATTAAAGTTCCATCTTAGGAGTTGCCTGGCTAGATCGTACTTCGGGGAAATACATCCTTTAAAAATTTACTAGGGTCTTGCCGGAGGTTAAAACTTATAGCAAAAATAAAGTTGTAGTGATCTTTCTAGCAGTTGCCAGAAAACATACTGCATAAATGTTCGGTGGGTTTTTACTGATTGCGCTCTTGTGTGATTTTGTAGCACACTTAGGGATATTTTCTTTTTAGTCCTTTTATGTAGCATTTTAATCATCTCGAAACTCTCTTCCTTTGAAGTTTCAAGTGTTAGAAAAACAGTAGCGGTACTTCAGTCGCTGCCCGGGCTCGTGGGTTTGTCTAGAGCTCTTCAAAAAGAGGAGGAAAAAGGAGAGAAAAAAAAAAAATAAGTGTCCTTTAGCACTTATATTTGAGAGCAATCGACAACGGATCCCTTCCAATCTCTTAAATCAGAGTTTATTTTGCCGGTTTAGAAACACGCATAAAAAAATCTGCCAGCGTCTGAGCAATAAGGGAGTTTTATGTTTTCTTTTGTTCTAAGCCACAGGGGGGAAAAAAAAAAAGAGAAATCACTCAAACAAGCAGAAAAAAAAAAAATCAATGTATGGAGGTGGTATTGGTGTCTTGAAAAATTTGGATTCTTTGGTCTTCATCCGTGGGGTGAAGCTGGAGACGGTCTGCAGAATTCTATAATTCTGTGCTATTTTGTTTTGGGCGTAATCTCTACGCTTTATTCAGTTTTTGTGGTGCTTTTTGAGGCTCTGGAAGGGTGAGCTGTTTTGACATGGAAAATGGGATGCATGTGACATTATGCTAATTAGCAGGCAACTAAATTGTCCCTCGAAATGCCAGATCCTTGTGCTAAGTGTAGTTTGGCAAATGCCAGTGGCAACCTGTTTTAAAGGGCCCCCCCGCTGTGGTTTCTGAAGCAGGAAGAGTCAAAAAAAAAGCCAAATTGTGTTTTCTTAGGCTGAATAAATGTCAATTCCCAGCGTTTCTGTTCAACATCCAAAAAGCACTCGAGTGGTTAAATGACCATGTCTATTGATAACGGTGGAATTTTAATATTAGCTAAGGGAGATATTTTTAAAAGCCCTCAGGGAGACAGAGCAGTTTTTTTTTAATACTCTTTTGTGCTTAAATAATTTTGAATAAAGGTGTTCTCTTTAGCGATCATGTTAACTAAGTTTTTTTTTTTAACATTATCTCTTAACCGGGCTATCAGTCTTTGAGGACTTGGGGGAAACATGAAATTGTTTAAAAAAAACAAACCAAAGCACACTCACCCCCCCTCCAGAAACTTAATCCTTTAAATCAACAAATTAAGGCAAAAATTTGACACACGAATATTATGCTGCTTTAGTATTTTATTTTTTTATTATTATTTGCCATTAACTTCTTAAAAAATCCATGCTCTCTGCTACCTTTTTGTTAGGTATGCACTTAATACTTCCTTAGGGTATGTTGGGGGAAAAAAAAATATAAATCCCTTCTGCGTTCTCTTTATTGATGTAACTATGAATAAAAATCACATTGTTGCAACTTTGAGGCCATACGTCATTAAACTTTGATTAGATGATTATTGCTGACTAAAGTTTGATAAAATACCGAACTCATCAGGTCCATTTAACATCAAAATGCGACTCCGAGCCGAAGGTTTTCTGGAACATCACACAACATAAATTATGGATGGAATTCCAGCCCCGGGGATTTCTCGGAGATGACACCGTCTTCTTTCCTCCTGTCTTTTGGGGCAATTGTTAGAGAAGGAAAGAAAATGGGCGAGGAGGAGGATGGAAGGGATGAAATGGAAAGCAAGTGGGTGTCTCAAACTCTACCTGGGGTTTTCTTGAGCGTGTTCTTCGGTCTATGTGTCAAGAAATGTTAAAATGCTAAAATGTTTCGCTTCCAAGGAGGCAGATTGAGTTTGTCTTGGGCAAAGAAACCTCAAACTCAGGAAGTCTTTTTTTTTTTTTTATAATTTCTTTGTAATATTAGGGCAAACCAGTGGCCTAATAGGATTTTCAGTCCTTGCTCTGCCCATGGGAATATTCCTGGCTCTTAAATCTTGATGGGAAAGTAAGATTTGTCTCTAGAAAGTAATCCAGAGCATGGTTTGGTGCAAAATAGGTAGATGGGACCACTGGAGAACACAATATTTGAGTGTTCCCATCTGAACACAGCCTTGGTTCTGAGGATAATGAGAAAGGATGTCTAAAAAGTGTCTTAATTCAAATTATTTGAGCATCACTTATCGTTCGATGGTGGTTATTGGAAGGTATCCTGAGGAAAACTGTCCCTTTTCCCTCTGGCAACTTTGAGGGGCGATGGGGACGATGTCTGCAACTCTTTGAGCAGAACAGGGTATCATTTCTGAATTTTGGAGAGCTGGAATCTATTGATAATCATCAAGACCCCAGCCTGATGCTGCAGGTGATGGAGTTGTGTTATTGAGATTCCTACATCCAGCATCATTTCCAAATTGGGGACAAAGCCAGGCAGGTGCCAGTATCTCAGAGGGAACGAAGAGCATGAGAAGCATTTCGGGAGATAAAAAAAAGAGAGCCTGTTGCCAAACCTTCCCCGTGACAAAGGAGCTTGGACGGCATATCCATTTGGGAAAGCTTTTAGAAATGCCTAGCTCAGGCATATTCTGATTTAACATCCTTTAAAAAGAGGAAAAAAAAAAAAAATCCTCCTCCTTTCCAATATTAACAATGATGTCTTTATTAGTATTGTGTCATTAATAGTGGGTTATCATGACTTGAGATTTAATTTTTTTTTACCGCAGTAAACATAATAGAGAGCTGTGAGCCTGATTTGTGCCTTGGCAAAAAGGTCCTAAGTGGACTTTTTCCAGCTCTCGGGGACTTGAGAGGCGAAACGATGACAAAAAAGAGAAAATGCCAGAAACTCCCAAGTCCCTAAACCTAATGCTGGAGAGAACTGGAAATTAAAATGAGACAAAATCAAATTATAAGCAAGATAGAGGTTTTAAAAGAGTGGTTGGCCGGCCCTAGGAACTGTCGCTGTGCCCTCTTAACACCTGCATCCCTTCTCCTAAGATATGCTTAATTCAAAGGCAAGCTCTTGGAATTAATAAATCACTAATTGTTAGATGGTTGAACAGATGAGAAGATGAAACTGGCTCATCCAGCCTTAGGGTGCGAGCGGTAGCGCGGTTGTTAAATGCATTTATTAATGTAAAATAGTGCACGCTTCATTACGTGTAGCTGGATTTTTATTTTTCCTGGGATATACAGCTATATATAGGAAAAGATGCTGATGTATAGGAGTGAAAAAATTTATATATTTCAATGGCAAAAAAATCTCATTGTAACCTTGGATTTGAATTCCATGTGATTTCTCCCAACTGAGCAACTTTTGCATTTCTTTTTTCAACACGTGAGTGGTTGTTACATCCCATAGGCTTGTCCTCATCTACTTGTCCTTAGTCATTAGTTGGATTTTCATCCCTGGTGTACCTGCTTTACATATTATTCCACAGAACCCGTTTCAAGCTCATCTCAAAATTCCATGAATTTCAACCAAAATTCCAATTTCTAAAACCAGCATATTAAATTTTAGTCATTTTGGATTCAATCTGAATAATAATCAGGAATCTGAAATTATTATTTAGAGAAAGTTGAACTCGAAATGCTTTAGTGAGCACCTCTAAAACCTTCAGATGAAGTTTGAACTCTTATTTTCCGTTTGAATTTTTTTTTTTTTTAAAAATTAAAAACCAGTTGGAGGCTTGGCTTCTCTTGGAGGTATTTTCTGGAGCAAAGCACCCTTTACCACCTGGGCGATGAAACTGCTTATGTTGTTTATTTTGCGAGATGCCGTAAATCCGAATCTGCCAGCCTTAAATCCTCCATGCATGACTGCAGGAATAAATTTTCTGGGCCGTGTAGTGGAATTGAAGCACTCATAAAGGGTGAATGCACCACGCTGAGCAGTTGAACCCTTGCCTTTTTCCATTAACCCATGGACCTCCTTTGCCTTTCAAACAATTACCTTGAGGTGGTTGTGTGTGTTGGTTTTTTTTTTTTAAGGCTGATGCATTCGGAGCAATAAATTAGAGCTCATTTGGAAGAGTTGAAGGGGGTGATGCGGTGAGACCTCTTATTTTTCTCCTGTAAAACAGAAGGGTTTACATTGTAGGTGATACAATCCATGGAAAAAAAACCCACCCAACTTATTTAGAATTAAGATATACAACAGGAAAAAAAATATTAACAGCTTTTTTCTACTTTCCACCCCCTCTCATTTAAATAGTTGAGTATTCAGTGAAGTGTCTCTACTGGAAGTGTCACGTAGCGATAAAAGAAATACAATTAAGGTGCAAGTATCATAATGTGAAAAGCTGTTTTTTTGTTGGAGAGGGAATCTGGAGCTGGAGTGGGTGTTGCTGCCGGTTGAACCCGGGACCTCTGGGACTGGAGAACCAGGAATGGGCTGATTGAGCTCAAAGATTAAACCTCTCCTAATTTACCCTCGTCTCGTTGACTGGACGTTGAATGGATGGAGGAGGAGACATTTGGCACGTGAATATCTAGTTAATAGTTAATTATCTAGATAATTCCAGCTCTAGGCTCGTAACTCGGCGATGAATTTCAACCCGATAGGACGTTGGTAACTTGGGTACGTTTTCTGAATTTGTAAAAAAATGAAAATAAACACGTTCTTTATCATTCTGGTCTCCTAGCAACGGAACCTCCTCTTAAGTGACCCGTGCCACTTTGGAAGGTTTGTATCCGAGATGCTTTAAATAACCTTAATTTTCCTTGAGGTTTCTGAAACTTGTAGAGATAAAGGCTTGATTTAGCTTTGATTTCCCAGGAAAGGCTGTGTTATTTGCTCAGACTCTTGTCAGGATAAACTCACGTTATTAATATTAAGCCGTTATTTTTGTGCGAGACAGTTTCCAGAACAAGTTGCTCACTAGATACATTTTTTTTTTGCAGTAATTTAAAGGTAGCAGTTTTTTCTAATCACTAACTAAAGCTCATTTTTTCTGTTAATTATAGAAACAAATTCTGCGTGCGCTACCTGGGTCTCTGTCCCATATGTTACTAGTTCTAGGTGCTGCCTGTAATTAAGGTTATTTAAAGCTTTCCATTGCAGGATAGAGGTTTTTTTTTTTTTTTCTATTTCTGAGTCTGTTAAACTCTTCATTGGGCTGTTCTCTCCTGCTTTTATTTTTTAACTTCAATTTTCACACGATCTCTATAATACACTCGCGTAGGAAGCTATGGAAAGACCTAATTTAGGTCTTTTACTGACTTGGACCTGGTTTAAAGTGGTGTAAAACCAAGAGTAATGCTTCTGGGTTACACGTATGAGACTATCATCAAATCATATTCGTAATGTCACGATTCTGCCAGAGCTTTGGGGTTTTGATGCTGCAGCCGTTGTCGTGAACACCGTATATGACTATTTACAGTAGAAGGGAGATCTGTGTGTGGCTGGGAATTCTTTAATTTTTTTAAATATTACATGAATCTTCTGAAAAACCTGGTTTTTTTTTTTTGGAGGGTTAGTAATTAATCTGACAGAGCTAAGAAATAGAGTAGTCAGATTCCCTTGAAGAAAGGTAATATAAATGAAAATCACAGCTCAAGAATAATTCTCTTCACTTTTTTTGACTTCTCCGTAGAGACGGGATCAGACTCTTAGCCGTTATGTCCGTTAAACTGATTTAACTGTGATTTTCAAATAAGGAAGGTCACCCTTTTTGATTGAGGAAACTACTAATTTAATATTTTATCTGCTCTTGCTGCTGATTTCAGGTTCTCTCTGTAATGGAATTAAGTTAATAATGCAAACGCCATGTAGCTGAGAGACTTGGGAGGTGTGTTAGGCGATGGTGGTACCGGATGGGCTGCAGAACTTCTTGGTGTCTCAGTAGATCTACCAGGGCCCACGTCCCAGATTTATGGTGCAGCTTCACTGTTGGAATCAAGAGTATTTCCACGGGCTTGAAATTCTGTTTCAATGAGCTCTTGCATTTAGGTACCGAGGTGCCGCCATCTGGACAATTCTTAGAGGATGCTAAAACACCGGCTAGAAAACCAGTACAAAATATACTGGGGTGTGGAACGTCAAGCTGGTTTAAAAGCAGACAAAGTCAGCTGATGCCTTTTGTTACAAGTTTTTGGGATTGTTTTTCTTAGATTAACTCAGTTTCTGGATGTGCTGTATCAGCAAAATCATTCCTATAAGGAATGGAGGAGGATCTTCAGCCTCACGTGAGAGAGTGAGACAGGACTATGCCAGTACCAGGAGCTCCAGAGAGAAGAAGCCAAGGCAAGAGGGTGGCATGAAAATAACCAGTCTCAGGCTCATTTTAGACGTGCCCATCGGGTTTGGTTAAAAGCCTCCAAGAGGTCCCCGCTTCTGGGGTGGGAATGGGAAGGAGTTGCATTCCAACGTGGAGGAAGATGATGTGGCTCCATACTTGGTCATGGTGAATCTACTCCCAGCGCTAACCCCTGGCGACGTAGTTGAGCCTGAAATGAAATAGGCTTAAAACCCATTTATATCACCTTGTTTTTTATATAAACTAGGACGTAGACAGGCTCTTACCCTATTTCTGCTGACACAAAACTCGTTACGGTTAGGAATTGGACTCTTGCTTGGGTTACCTTGACGAAAACAAAGCTTCAACTGGAAATACCGAAGTTCTCTGGAAAAGGGGGTTTTCATTTTGCACAACTCCGTAGGTGAAGAAACGTAGAAATAGTTTAACGGCGCCGGAGAATCAGTCACGGTAAGGAATTGACTGAATCCAAGTTATCCATTAAAGAAAGGAGGTCGGGTCATAATATACACCACTTCTGCGGTCGTAGGAAAGCCTGTAAGAGCTTTTTATTAGATAACTACCTCATAAATCAGTCCAATAGAACAAAGGCCTCAAAACTGAAATCTTCCTGACACCTCTTCATCGCTATTCCCGGTGATATATGACACGGGCCATTAGTTTAAGTGCAGAAACTCTTGGGAGAAGTTGCACCGCACGCATCTTCATCATCGAACGCGGGGATGGAAAAAAAAAAAACCAACCAAACAACCCACCACCGCGACGATATACTCGGGATGCAAAGGTGGGGCTATAAATAAAGGGAGGAAAGAGCCACGGAGCAGCTGCTCTCTCGCCGCTGGGCGCTAATTAAATCCTTGCCTGACGGAGGTTGGCGGGTCCGGGTCGGCTCCGGCTGCGTTGAGTGATGGGAGAACCTTGGAGCGATGCCCATCTCCTGGCCACGGGGAGAGGGGAGGAGGCAACAGCCTCGCCTGCCAGCTCTGGCAAGTCATTAATATTCACAGTGACGTGCTCGTTGGCGAGGGAAGAGCTTCTATAGAGAGAGAGAAAAGCTGAATTGGGCTGTTTCTTTGCTGTTTTGAGGTTATTTAACAAATATGTCTAGCGATACCACTCACCACGCTATGTTTTTTTTTTTTTTAATCTAGGGGGATAGAAGTAATTTGTTGACATTACAGCAATTATAAAATACTTGCCTCCGAGAACACAAACGTAATGATATTAAGTTTAATTACATACAATTAATTCGACAAAAATATTGAAATGGTTGTGTTGAATGGTGCCGGCGTTCGGTTGCTGTACATTTCGTTAACGCGTGGAGCAGATGTGCATGAAAGAGCCTGGAAGTCATCCAGAAGTTGGCAATTATTAACTGAGAAATCTGCTATTGATTTATTTTAAGGCTGGTTAACGTCCCTAAATGTCTACAGACCTATGGAGAGCGGAGAGATGTGGACCGTGCAGGTAGAGAAGGTAGAATCCCGTGTAACGATTTAAATTGTTAGCTCGTAATTAGCGTCAGCGTGAGTCCACGTTCTCAAGAGCTGATCCCCCTTTTGTGTTTGTCAATGCTTGGCATGATGTTATTTTTTTGGATCCCCATCTAATGAAATATTTGATATCACAGGATCATAGGACTCTATCTGCAAAATAATACCCGGTGAGAGAGTATTAATCCTGTTGGAAGGTGCTGAGAACTTAGGTGACTTCTCTGTTAATTTAATTTGCCACTTGCATCAAATCAGGAGGAGCTGAACCTTATCTCCTCCTGTGATCTTCACCAAAGGCGAGGAAAAAGAAGCCTGTTTAGTGTTGGTCTCATGATGAAAACCCTGTATCGACCCTTGGGGTGGATACTGGGAGGGACAGTGACTGGCAAAGCTCCTGGATTTGGACAATGAGTGGTGGGATCCCGGTTTGCTCCTCCAGCAGTGTGGATCTGTCTGATACCTTTTCTTCTGCTCTGCAGACCTTACACAGCAATGTGTGGACCCTTATGGTCCAACCAGAGGTTCTGGTTAACGCTTCCCAGTGGGATGCTCCTATTCCTGCCCTCAGGCTGGTTCTTCTTCCCATGGCCCTTGAAACACTGAGGAGGTTCTGGAGGATGTAATTCTTCCCACGTTCCCCGTGATGATGGTGATGTTGATGATTGAACTGTGCCGCACTGCTCCTGGGCAGTGGCTTTTGGGATTCCCCAGCCTCTTGGGAAGGACTTTTGATGCTGTGCCACCTCCAGGCTCCATCTGCTTTTTGCTTTCTTCTGTTGAATTGCAAAGCTAAGGAGGTTCAGGGAATGTGTTCAAAGGTGGTTGTGTAGAAATGAAACCAGAACATCCCTTACAGCTATATCCTGCCTGGTTTTGGCATCAAAGTGATTTCCGCGTCCTCTGCTGATAGCAGTCTCTCCATTCAAGAGAGATGGTGGGCCAA
Source organism: Gallinago undulata (assembly GCA_026546715.1). Classification (NCBI taxonomy): domain Eukaryota; kingdom Metazoa; phylum Chordata; class Aves; order Charadriiformes; family Scolopacidae; genus Gallinago; species Gallinago undulata. Next base: position 1,684,342 of record JAOTQQ010000019.1, on the reverse strand, counting down.
TTTGAGCAGGTCCATGAGGCTGAGATCTGATCCTTGAGTCAGACTTATCGTTGGCCTTTGCCTGTCCTGAGGAAGATCTCCCTTGGGGTGAACTCTCTCATTATATCCCTCTCTCTCAGCCAAAATTTCTCTTTGCGCTTCTCGATCCTGAAAACTGAATCATAGAATCGTGGAATGCTTTAGGCTGGAAGAGACCTTGAAGACCACTTAGTTCCACCACCCCTGCCAAGGACAGGGACACCTCCCACCAGACAGGTCTGTGTCCTTCCTGTGCTGAGGACTTCAGAGGTGAGCAGAGTACTCCAGGTGAGGTCTCCCCAGCGTGGAGCAGAGGGGCAGAATTGCTGTTGGGGTTGCAGCCCAGGGTGCAAGTTGCCACCTTCTTGGCTGAAAGCACACGTTGCTGGCTCATGTGGAGCTTCTCATTAACCAACATCCCCAACTCTTTCTCCTCGGGGCTGCTCTCCATCCATTCTCTTCCCAGCCAGAATTTCTGCTGGTGATTTGTCCTTACCAGGTGCAAGACCTTGCTCTTGGCTTGGTTGAACATCAAAAATTGCCTTACTGACTCATTTGCCCAACGAAACTTCTAAAGAAACTCTATTTAATGGAAATACTATAGAATTAGTTCAAAATAAAAAAAAAAGAAAATAATACATGTCTGTAGTATTTCCTAAGGTGGGTTAATGGACCTATTTTTGTGGAAATATGTGGTTGTGAATCATAATTAATGTTCTCATGAAGTCAAAGAAGAGCGGGAGAGCAGTCTTGATCGCACGTCTTGAACGCTTTCCCCGAGATCAAAGCGTATCTTCCGTTTAACGAGACAAATTAATTTCCTGTAGAATTCTAGTGTCAAACGCCCCGATAACGTTTACATTTGTAGGCCTTAGAGCAATACTAAATAATTAATAAGTCAACAACGTATTATCGCTATGTATTTTTGGATCTACGTGATTACTCTACAGAAAATAGAAGTGTAGTGATATTATTTCCTAATAAGTAGGTGGATGCTTTGAGCTCAGATCTTCCGGTATGGAATCATTCATTCCTTTCACAGAAAAATGTATCCCAGTATGGGGGATGGGAAAAAAAAAAAGCAAACTCCACACAAAAACCCACCATGAAGCCAAGCAAAAAAAAAAAAAAGCAATCACATTAGTGCAAGGAAAGGAGCCTTGAGTTCCCATTTTTGGTCTATATAAGAATAGTTTGCATTAACAATATAAGAAAAAGTCTAATTTTAAACTATTTCTTTACCTTCAAGCTGTGTTAGAAGATGGTATTTTTCCAATCAATTCATGGATTTTTTTCAGAAGCGTGTTGAGAAGTTACCCCACCAAAATGAATATATTTGACTCTTCACAGAATGACAGAATGCTATGGGGTTGGAAGGGACCTCTGGAGATCTTCTAGGCCAACCCCCTGCCAAAGCAGGGCCACCCAGAGCAGATCTCACAGGAAAGTGTCCAGGTGGGGTTGGAATGTCTCCAGAGAAGGAGACTCCACCACCTCTCTGGGCAGCCTCTGCCAGGGCTCTGA
>JAOTQQ010000019.1:1655737-1673722 GCA_026546715.1 Gallinago undulata | reverse complement strand
CTGGGCAGCCTCTGCCAGGGCTCTGCCACCCTCAAAGGGAAGAAGTTCCTCCTCATGTTGAGGTGGAACTTCTTATGGTCAAGTTTGTGCCCGTTCCCTCTTGTCCTGTCCGTAGTTGTGAGAGAAATCCCAGCGCTGTAAGGTTTCAACTGACTTCTCTAACTCCCAACTTCTGCGATGGCTGAATGATGTTTTGATAAAATATGATGTACGTTAGGCTTTCAGTTATTAAAACTATTTTCTTTTTCCAAATAAAAACTAACCCAAGAGAAACAGTGCTGTTCCCAAGCTAGATAGGTCTCACTCCGGTGCCATTTCCAGCGGCGCTGTGTATAATAAATTCTCTACTTATTTTTTTTTTAACTGCAGTTTCAAAGGTTATGACTCTGCATATATTTTCACTAATACCAGATATAAGAATCTACATCTTGTGCTAACGGTGACCAAATGTATCACTGGTTGGAAACTGTTCATGTGGATCTTCTTCAGGCCTAGTAAAAGCTCCAGATATAAATTGACTTCTACGTTCCTGTCAAAATCACGGAATCGTAGAATGGTTTGGGTTGGAAGGGACCTTAAAGCCCATCCAGTGCCACCCCCTGCCCTGGGCAGGGACACCTCCCACCAGACCAGGTTGCTCCAAGCCCTGTCCAACCTGGCCTTGAACCCATTCAGGGATAGGGCAGCCACAGCTTCTCTGGGGAACCTGGGTCAGGCTCTCACCACCCTCACCCCAAAGTTCTTCCCCAGATTTCATCTCCATCTCCCCTCTTTCAGGGTCAAACCCTTCCTCCTTATCCTATGGCTTCCTTCCTTGATCCAGAGTCCCTCCCCATCTCTCCCCCTTGAGCTATTAGAACGCTCCTGTAAGGTCTCCTTGGAGCCTTCTTTTCTCCAGGCTGAAAAGTTGCTGTCATTTCTGTGGGTTTCATGAAAAGGGCAGGAGCAGCTCCCCAGCCCATGTTGGGAGCCGTGTCCCCTCCTTGAGATAGTTAATCCTGTTACAGAATGAGTTGGCATCGAGGGCTCCGACTCGGCCAAGTCGGGCTGCTCGCCTTTGGCTTCCCCGGAGCAGGTTCTGGAGTTCCACCAAAACTCCTCTGTTTGGCTTTGAAAAGAGAAGGAAGCAACTGGGAACTCATCTGAAGGCCTTCCAAGGCACTTCACATCCAGCCAGCTGGAGCCTGCCCTAAGAGCTGTGCTCAGACTCCAAAACGTGCCGGCTTTATTTCTCGAAATAATAGAGCGAGCTAAAGCCACCAGCTGCTTTATTCAAGGACAACCTCCGGGATGAACAGTAAAGTTTAAGGAGCTTCTCAACCACCACCGGTACTCCATTTCATAACCCCTTACTGCAAACAGCCAACAAAATATCTTCCCCAATTTTTATAGCTTTTATTCTGTCTGAATTGCCGTACTTTGCCATTTTTGATTGCGTTAAAAAAAATAATAAAAATCCTGCACGTCCATCACCTGGAAAAGGGGTCAAGAGGAGGGATGGGGAAGGACTTCTCATCAGGTCCCTTCCAACCCGAAGCATTCTATGATTATCTTTTCTCCCTCTCGTTACTTTTCAACTCGTTTTGCTTTGGAAACTGTAACTGGCTTTCAGAGGGGATGCGTTCAGCTTTGTCGATAATATTAACGAGCAATTAATAAGTCCTTAAAAAGTAGAGCTGTCTATATTCGCGCGAGCTTTTGCATTAAAACGTGTTGAACCTCAATTTATCTCTAAGAAACGGTGCAATGCTACCATTTTAGTTGAAATAAAACCATTTGCTGGGCTTCATTCAAAGATATTTCAAAGAAGGATGAATGAGTCGCATCGTTCCGGCAAAGGGCGCTCGTTCTGCGATAACGATGTCAAGTTGTAAATTGTAAATCTTATTATTTTTTTTTCCCCTAACTGACAGCAGAGTTTCTTTTAATATGCATCGCAAACAACTCGTTGACCAATTACCGGGTGGCTTTGATCTTTGAAAGACGTGCAGTTGTATACTCTGGATGGAATAAAGGAATGCTCTGGGTGTATGAAGGGATGGAATTCCCTTTGCCGTGCGATGCTCGACTCGTGTTTGAATAGAATTTCTGCTGTAAAAAACCCTCTAAATGCTGTCTCTTCTCGTGGAGCCGACAATATTTCTTTCCTTCACCCGCCGATTCATTTGTGGGTGCCTGTGTGTTGGAGAATCGGGGTGAAGACAAGTTTTTCAGGCTTGACTGTTAGTTTGAAGAAGGGGAAAAAGTCTTCGTGCCGAAGCGACAAACAAGGTTTGGATGGTGTGTGTTTGATGGCACCAGTAATTAAAAAAAAAAGCGACTGATTTCTTCCTTAACCCTTTTATTACCCTCTTTCAGAGCTAATTCCTTTCTTGTATCTCCTGAACGTTCGCTTCTGTTAATTTCACTGCGGGTAATGACACAATTCCGTGTCATCGTCGACACGGTTCAACACGGGATCCATCGGTTCCTTTTGTGTGCAGCCTTCTCAGCCGGCCTGGGATTTGGACGCGTTCCATCTCGCCCCTTGCCAAGAGCGGTTCTGGAGCCGCCGACATTTTGTCTGACATGAGTCGGGAGAGGGAAAGCAAGGTTCCTTGGCAGCGGTTCCGCAAACACGTCCGTTGGGTTGGGTGTAGGCTCGGGAGAAAGGGATGAGCCAGCTGAAAGGTGGTAGGTTCTTTTCCCTTAGAAAAGGAATGGTTGAAGTATTCATCTGAGATAAATAAGAGCTCATCTAGGGTTGGGGGGGGGAAAAAAATCTCCGGGAGATGCAGGCGCTGTATCCGTTTCAAGTGCTAATGACAAAACATTTCCTATTCGTTCCCTTGAGCTACGATTTTGGAAAATAGAAAGTGAATGTTGATTAGATAAATCAAAAACTTTCCCGTTTTTTACGTGCAGTCGGTGTCTGCTGCCCTTACCCCATGAATGGGGACTGCAAGAGCGGCTTCTCGTTTTTGTTTACCCGAGCCAAATTTTGCCTCCGGTGTTCAAAATGTGGCAATCACTTTGGTTGTATTTGATGTGATTCTTTACTGTCATAAAATCATAGAATGGTTCGGGTTGGAAGGGACCTTCAAGATCTCCCAGTTCCAAGCCCCCTGCCCTGGGCAGGGCCACCTCCCACCAGTCTTGGTTCCTCCAAGCCCCATCCAACCTGCCCTTCAACCCCTCCAGGGTTGGGGCAGCCACAGCTTCTCTGGGCAACCTGGGCCAGGCTCTCACCACCCTCACACCAAAGAAGTTCTTCCCCACATCTCAGCTCCATCTCCCCTCTTCCAGCGTCAAACCCTTCGTCCTCATCCTATAGCTCCTCTCCCTGATCAAGTGTCCCTTCCCAGTTTAGCTGGAGCACCTTAAGCCCCTTCCAGTCCCTAGAAGGTCTCCCTGGAGCCTTCTCTTCTCCAGGTTGAACCCCCCCAACTCTCTCATCCTGTCCTCCCAGTAGAGGGGCTCCAGCCCTTGGAGCATCTCAGTGGCCTCCTCTGGAGCTATTCCAACAGCTCCATGTCCATCTTGTGCTGAGAACTCCAAAGGTGGACATAGTGCTCCAGGATGGGGTTCTCATGAGAGTGACGTAGAAAGGTAGAATCACCCACCTTGACGAATGTCATCAATCAGAAGGTGTGCTGTTGAGGCCCAGAATTTGGACGTTTTTTCCCCAAAGAGCAAGCACCTGGAGTCATCAGAGACACCTGGGTGTGAGCGGGATCAAAACCCAGCCCCTGGAGAGGAAATCTTGGTCCTGGGGCTTCCAGCGGAGCACGGATGATGCTGGGGGACCAGGGCTGAGATGAAGGTGTCGCTAAATGGGACTTGATAAACCCCCGGCTTCCTGGAGCTCCTCAAGGAAGGCGAGTGGGGAATCTCCTGGCATTTGAAGGGTTGGCTGAAACGGCAGCGATAGCGGCGCGCGAGCTCCGGGGAATCTCGGGCTCTGGCTGGCTGATAAAGCGATAATGATTCCTTGCTCTACGGGGAGGAAGGAAACCGTAAAAATCCATCTCCTTTTCTCTTCGCCTCTTGTCTGGTGCCTTTGATCATTCAATTTGAGCGTGTTCCTCTGGAAGGTTTCGTCGCTTTTTAAAGCTACCTTTGATTTGCTGCTGTTAGACACTTCAGTGGAGTCCCTCGTACACCGGAGCTGAATTATTTGCCACCCACCTCAGCCTGCAGGATGGAGACGGGTGGCTTCAGCCTCTTCTGAGGTGGCTTCACCCCCTCTGCTTTCTTCTTGCGCCGTCCACCAAGCAGGTCGGTCAAGCTTAGACGACGAGCTGTTCGTTAGGAAGAGGTCTCCTTGCTTAATAAGGTGTTGGCTTACCTGCTGATAATTGGGTCTTGCTTTTTTTAATTGCTATTTTCCCCCGACGGAAGAAGCTCTGCAGTGGTTCTCCAGAAAGAAGAGCCTTTCTATAGATATATAGGACCATTTTACAGAATTTAAGACCTTTTTCCCAAAAAAGTCACAGCAGCTTTCCCCAGCCTATAGGAAGGTCCTGAGTTTCTCTTAAATTCGACGTGCTTTTAAAATAACTTCAAGGAAATCCTCTTAGTTTAGCTCCTGTAGGTTAATTCCATGAGCAATATTGTGCTTATTGTGGGTAAAGTTGCCCAGTCAGCAAATTTGATGCGTCAAGGACGGAATAAACAGCCTGTAAGGAGCCCGTTGCAGGTTGTGCGTTTGTTTAATTGAATTCTCCATATGCAAATGAGTTCCAGCTTTTAGGCTTCTACCAAACTCCTATCACAGCCCTCAACTGCGTGTGATAGACCTCCAGTTTGGGGGTTGTTTGGTAGGTACCTTGTCAGGAGTTGCCTCTCGGTGGTGACTGGTGACGTCTATCTCCTGAGCGAGTGTGGTGGTTTTGGGGTTATTTTCTTAAAAGGAAAGAAACTGGCTCATTTCAGTCAATTTTTGGTAATTACTGTGGCATTCCCTGCTCCAGGGCGGGAGGAGGACCTCCTCTGGCATTCCTGGAATCACAGAACGGATTGGGTTGGATGATACCTTGAAGATCATCTCCTTCCACCACCTGGGCAGGGACACCTCCCACCAGACCACGTTGCTCCAAGCCTCCTCCAACCTGACCTTGAACTCCTCCAGGGATGGGGCAATTCCCAAATTCAGTAGATTATAATGCTAATTAGAGAAGACACAAGAGCTTCCTTTCTCTTGGAAATTATCGACCAAACAATAGGAAGCTGATTACTTGCCTCGGAGCGTTTATCAGGGATATTTGGCTGGGATGGGGATGCTCCTGGCTGGGTTATCCCAAGGTTGAGAAAGATTTAAGAACCTGAAGCAAAATAGAGTTTGATATAAAAAATATTACAAATACCATGTGGTTCCATTTAAATTATTTGAAGCGTTGTACGGAAAATAGGAATTTTAGTAGGACCAGGTTGGAGGTTATCTCTTTGCAGTCTTTTTTTTTTTTTTTTAATGGGCTGGGTGCGTCCGACTCCGTTTAACTCCGAACCCCAAATCGAGTGATGTTTAAACACAGTGGATTTTCATAGCTGTTTCCGCGCCCGTTACCGTGAAGTCCCACATCGGTGCGATTTCTTTTCTCGGTGCGTTTGTAGTGTGATTTTTTTTTTTGTTGATGCTTTTGTGCTGAGTTTTTCTTTCGTTATTTTTTTTTTCCCCTTAGGGATGCTGCTGCATCCTTCTCCCTCCTGAGGAGCTGGTTGGTGGTACGGGCTGCGGTTGTCCTACCTGCTGGTTATTTGTTTCCCCGTCTTTTATCTTTTTCTCTGCATTTTTCAGTAGTTTTGCTGTTGACAACCATGTGAGGGAGGATGAGCTCCTCTCCCTCAGGCTACAGAGAGGGATTATGGCAATCAGGTGGGTAGATGACAGCTGGGAACAAAGAAAGGTTTGGATTGAGCCCCCCCAAGAGCCTGTGGAGGTGACAGTCCGTGTCCCCAGGCTGCAGTGGGACCTACTGGGACACGGAGCTGCCTTGGGCACTGGGACAGCTCACGTAAAAGCTGTTGGCTCAGCTGAGGGGAAGGGACACCTGGATTAGCAGGGGACAAGTTGAGCTTCTCATCCACCAACACCCCCAAGTCCTTCTCCTTGAGGCTGCTCTCCAGCCATTCCTCCACCCAAATCGTGTTTGTGGCTGGGGTTGCCACGTCCCAAGTGCAGGACCCTCTACTTAGCTTGGTTGAACTTCATGCAATTTGCACGAGCCCACCTCTCCAGCCTGTCCAGGTCCCTCTGGATGGCATCCCTTCCCTCCAGCGTGGTGACCGCACCACCGAGTTTGGTGTCATCAGCAAACTTGCTGAGGGTGCACTCTATCCCACTGTCCATGTCTCCAACAAAGATGTTGAACAGCACTGGTCCCAGTATGAACCTGAGGAACACCACTGGCCACCAATTGGACATTGAACCATTGACCACAACCCTTTGAGCGCGGCCATCCAACCAGCTCCTTATCCACCGAGTGGTCTATTCATCGAATCCATGACTCTCCAATTTGGAGACCAGATTCCAGGAGGATCTGCTCCATCTTGCCAGGCACAGAGGTGAGACTGACTGGCCTGTAGCTCCCCGGGTCTTCTTTTTTTTTCCCTTTTTTGAACATCGAGATTACGTTCCCCTTTTTCTAGTCTGCGGGAACTTCTCCAGACTGGAAATTTTACGAGGGCAATTTTCACCACCTCTAATTACAAAGAGAGAAAGTCTTCCCAGAAAAATGGGCTTTCTTCAACGCTTGTCCTCCAGGATGTGTAGCATTTAGCGCGCTCTACGCATATCCTTAACTCAATGTTATTTTGCCACACACAAATTGGGTATTTTCGCTCTCCTTAATTAAGAGAACGAAGGGCTGGTTAAGAGCTATGTATTTATTGTCGGACTTAAAGAATACAGCGAAATAAAAACCCCACAAAACCCTCAGGCGGTGCTAATAAGGACTTAACGTCGAGGCTTTAGCCCTGAAATAGAGAACTGTTCTCTTTTTTTTTTTTTAAAACAAAAGGATACTTGGGAATCGGGTTATTTTAAAGCAACCTGCTTTTTTATTTTCATTTGGAGGCACTAAAGCTGCGTTTCGCAGAAGTGCTGAGTGTAGGGGTTTCCAAAGAAGGGGTTATGGGTCAATTGCTGCACATTACGCATCTTTAAAGGATGACAACGGCCATTTAATGTTATTTTTGCCAAGAAAATGTAGGTTTTGGAGTGGCATTTCTGGTCTGGAGCTGTGGAGATTCAGCCCTTAAGCTCTTACTGTAGGTGGAGGGCAGAAATCAAATTAGGATCCTACCTTGAGTTTTAATTCGAATCTCCTTCGATGATCACGTCGGGGTGATTTATTTTTTTTTTTAAAATATTCTTGACCCTTTGGAGCTAAAAGCTGGCAGAAACACAGTGAATAAAAGCACGTGGATTATCAGTTTATATTCCCAGATTTTTCTTCTTTCTGTCAATCAGCTGTTCTTCTTGACGGGACAACAGGAAACGGGCACCAACTTGAACATGGGAAGTTCCATCTCAACATGAGGAGGAACTTCTTTCCTTTGAGGGTGGCAGAGGCCTGGCAGAGGCTGCCCAGAGAGGTGGTGGAGTCCCCTTCTCTGGAGACATTCCAACCCCACCTGGACACATTCCTGTGGGACCTTCTCTGGGTGGCCCTGCCTTGGCAGGGGGTTGGCCTAGATGATCTCCAGAGGTCCCTTCCAACCCCATATGATTCTATGAATGTTCTACTCCTTAATTCATTTGGTGGTAATGATTGAGGGAAGAAAGAAGGATGATGTCATTGAACCAACAGGAGATGGTGTCTGGGATGAGAGTCCTCTCTGGTACCATGGAGGCAGTCGGTCATGGAAAACTGAGCTGGGAAAGTCTGATTTATGCCTCCAGAGAGATGGTTTTGGGGTGGACACCTGCCGTCTCATCCTGTATCTGGGGTGGCTTCCTCAGAAGCCCAGAGGATTGTCTTCATGCCTCTTCGTTTATCTACCTATTTATTTAAGTGGACCTCTTAATTAGTCCTTTCTAAACCCCCTGGTGTAGTTGAACTCAGTTGCCTTACTCTCCGGATCTCCGCTGCCGCGTTCGAGCTGTAACTTAAGAACATTTTTGCCGAACAAAGATCTGAAGAATTGTTTCACTTGACAACTTCTCATTTGTTAAGTGACCGCTTCTGGCACTTCATTTGCTCTTCCTGCCCTAGAGATGTCTCTCATCCGTCATCTTCTGTCTGTCCTAGGGCTGGTGGGTTCAGATGTCTCACATCTCTCTTTAAGCAACGGTGATAGAGATCCAGAGGTTCAATGGTCGACACGATTTGGCAGGATGCTTCGTCATCCGGGGGCTCCAGGACGTGTCTCAGAAGCAGATTCCCACGCAGCAATGTCTGTATTTCACAACCTCGGGCTTGATTAGTATTTTTTTTTTTGTCTAAACATTACAGGTTTAATGACAGCAGGTGATAAAATTAAATCTCCATATTTGACGAGTGCGCGGTTTTGAGTATTATATCGAAGTTTTCCGGTGCATAGCCTTAAAATTTATAACTTGTAGCTTTGTGGAGAGCTTCATCCCCCCAAAAAACCTATACTTTTTGCTGGATGCTTTTCAAACCCTGCCATAAATCCTGCCTTTCCTACGAGTTGCTTCCCTAAATCGCAGCAGATGCTGGGAGCCGGGTCCTCCCGTCCTGCCCTCCGCAGTCAATTCTACCTGCGGCGAGTGGTTGTCAAGCGTGGCCATCTGGCTTCATCTCCAGCGAGCCCAAATCACTGCTGCCCTACTGCAGATGTCCACGTAGGTGTGAAGCAGGTATAAAACATTCCCGGCCGTAGATTAAAGCAACTTCTCCAAAAAAAAAAAAAAAAAAAAGAGAAATACATCAGCGGGAAGCAAGGGAGCCAATTACTCAGCGTGATTAAAAACAAACAAATGACCTGTAATTGCATTTCATAATTAAAAATTCACTGCGTATTAATATCTTTTTATGCATGAGTTTATTAACACTTCCTAGAAGTGTGTCCCAGGCTTTACTAATAACTGCAATATATTTTAAATTTTCGTCTCGAAACGCTTTTAAAATGGGATTTAGCGTAAAGGCCGATAGGAATTTTTGAAATGGGATTTAGTACAAAGGCAGATAGTGGTTTGGGGTAGATAATGTCTTCTCTCTGTGCTTCTCTGGCTTTTAATTCAGTGTCTGGCTATTCAGACAGCGGTGAAATATCTAATCCCGGATTCTGGCCGTTCCTTCTGATCTATATCGTGTCCTTCTTCAAAAAAAAAAACAACCCAAAAACCATATCAGCGCCGGCTCCTGAAAGTTCCTGGCAGTGACAAGGCTGCTTTATTGCTTAACATCTTCCTTCGATGCTTGTACATCCAGGGATTGAGAAGATGGGTTCTAGCAGAATGAAGGGTGTTGGGGAATGATGGGCTCTAAAGTATCTTGAGTGCTGGGGAGGGGGGGAAAAAAAAAATAATTAACGATAGCGGCGCGGAAAATAAACAAGATATAGATCCGAAGTTTTGGAAAGAAATGGTTTGGGGCTTAAGATTTGAGATGTTTGCCAAAGCAGGCTTTTGTACATCCCTGGGCAGGGATACCTCCAACCAGACCTGGTTGCTCTAAGCCCTCTCCAACCTGACCTTTGGACACCTCCAGCGATGGGGCAGCCACAGCTTCTCTGGGCAAGCTGGGCCAGGTTCTCACCACCCTCACACCAAAGAACTTCTTCCCCACATCTCATCTCCATCTCCCCTCTTTCAGTGTCAAACCCTTCCCCTTCCTCCTTTGGCTCCCCTCCCTGATCCAGAGTCCCTCCCCATCTCTCCTGGAGCCCCTTGAGGGACTGGAAGGGGCTCTAACATCTTCCTGGAGCCTCCTCTTCTCCAGGCTGAACCTCTTCAACTCTCTCATCCTGTCCTCCCAGTAGAGGGACTCCATCCGTGGATCATCTCTGGCCCCTCTCCAACAGATCCACGTCCTTCTGCTGTTGGTGGCCCCAGAGCTGGACTTCTCATCCTCCAAGGCCCCCAAGTTCTTCTCCTCAGGGCTTGCTCTCCATCCTTTCTCTGTCCAGCTTGGCTTTTTGCTTCAAGCAAGATGAATAATTGTATGATGGAAAGAGATGATGTATTTTAGAATGTAATGCTTGTAAAACACAGATTGTCCTCATCCCAAATCACGAGAGACCAAAAACTCGATGTCTCCTTGCCCCGTGGGATCCAGTTTGATTACGGGGATGGCACTGGGGAAGGTTTAAAGCTGCAGCTGTTGAAGTGGTAAAAAAGTGCCTCTTCCTGAACTGTATTGAACGTGTGCATCTGCATATTTATAGCCAGCTGTAGCTAAATCATCAAATAAACACAAAGATAAATATTTTTTTTGTGGGTCTAGATGTGATGCGACACGCTCAACAGCTACTCTTCGGAATGATTTTTTTTTTTTCCTTGTTTTTTTCCTGAAATTTTTCTTACTATTCAGAGCTTTTTCTTAATAACTTTAGGTGTTTCTACAGAATTTTGTGAGAAGCCAGATGGGTGTTTTCCTTTTGAAGTTTAACTTCCACCTGCTTTTTACTTTTGCTTTCGGATATTGTACAACTGCGGATTTTGTCGCTGTTAGGTATATTTTATTACTTAAAATGTTTCTTTGCTGCAAGTGCAATTGCATTACGATAGCTTTTTGCTTGGAAAACTACACGGATTTATCACCGGTAGTAGCTGAGGAAGGGAAAGAAAGAAAAAAATCAGCATCTAGACCCATTTTCTTCTCCTGACATCTATTAAAATGGAAGAAAAGGTTCCTTGTTTCACTGCAAAGTTACCTGAGTCAGGCAGTGATTTCAAGTAGCCACTTCATCACCTGGGGGCTATAAATAGCCATCCTGGTCCAGCATCATCCATGGGTCCAGCAGAGCCGGAGCGGGAACAGACGGGTCATCCATCTTCTGGAGCAGGGATGAAACACCACCTCATCCAGGTCCTCCATGGCTGGTGGCCACATGGGCTCGTTGTAATTGTCTGGTCTGGAAAACCAGCTTCCCAGAGGATTGTTTATTTTTTTTTTAGTAGCTCCTGGAAGGTTTGGATACGGACAGGGATTATCGATACACAAATGGACACATCAAAATCGAGTGGTTGGTTCTCCTTCAGTATCCAACTTGCAGTTGTCTGTCCGACTTCTGCTGGTCGCTTGTAGGGGATTTTAAAAAAAGCTTTAAAACCTGCAGGATAAGTCAATACTTAAATATTTTTTCACTAGCCTTTTTTTATTATAGCATTTTCCGACAGCTGAAATGAGTACAATGCGATCCAGGGAATACTAGAGGAGGGAGGAAAAGCAGAAGATGCATCCAAATTGAATAAGATACGGGTAACTTTTTAATTTCACCGACTTTACAAAAGAATCAAGGTTTTTTTTTAGTCTGAATCAAGCTTTTCGCCTGGAAGTCAGGTCAGTTTTTGAACAAATAGGAGGAAAAAATGCGAAGGCTGAACGGATTTAATTCTCATCGGCTTTATTGGAATGTGCACTCGCACCTCGGCGCTGGATTTAGTTGTTATAAAGTTTAAAAAAATCAGTTTTACACGCTGATTGTTTTAAATCTAGTTTGAAATGGATGGGATCTCTGCTGAAAAATTATTCTGGAAAAAATATTTATGTGCAGGAATGTAAAAATGAGGAACTAAATACCCTTAGTCACTGCAGAATGACGTTCCGGACTCTCATCGAGCTTTCCGTACCCATAATATGTTTCTGTTTCATGTGGGTGTTTGAAAAAGGATCTGGAAAACACTATTCTTGCATGAAAACTGATGTTTTGGGGGTTTTTTTTATATATAAACCTGCAATAATTAAACCAGAGAACACAGACACTTGTTTTGTTACATGCACCACAGCTTTGCGCAGAAATTGCTGTAATTTTTGATGATAGGTAAGCTGCATAATTATATAAGCTTAATTTTTTAAAAATCTCTTTTTAAATAGTATCTATAGTTTTCATGACACTTTTCTGAAGAGTGGGCAACAGTATTATTTATCTTTTTTTTCCCCCTTGCCAGCAGCTCTGCTTTAGGGAGTCAGAACTAACTCTTGTTTGAAGGTGTCATCTCAAATGGGACGTGTCCGTGTTCCACACGTGGTTCAGTGGCTTCAGGAATATATGAAATTAAAAATATACCCCGGCATTTGGTGTCCTGTACCATCTCTTGCCAGCAGCCTGCTCTTTGGAGGACCCTCGGTTGGGTCGCTTCTATTTTGGTTGCTTAAGTCAAGACTTTGTGGGGCTTCTCTCTGCCTCAAGCCACCTTGAGGTGGCATCCCATAGGTTGGGCTGCTCTGTCTATTTTGTCTCGGAATCACAAGGTGATATGGGGTTGGAAGGGACCTCTGAAGATCATCTAGACCAATCCTCCTGCCAAAGCAGGTTCACCCAGAGCAGGTCCCACAGGAACGTGTCCAGGTGGGGTTTGAATGTCTCCAGAGAAGGAGACTCCACCACCTCCTTGGGCAGTCTCTTCCAGGGCTCTTCCACCTTCAAAATTTCCTGGAACTTTCAGTGTTCCAGTTTGTGCCTGTTGCCCCTTGTCCTGTCACTGGACACAGCTGAGAAGAGCCCGGCCCCATCATCTTGCCACCTGCCCTTTAGATATTGCTCAGCATTGATGAGTTCTCCTCTTGGTCTTCTCCTTTCCAGACTGAACAGCCCCAGGTCTCAGCCTTTCCTCATCAGATGGATGCTCCAGTCCCTTGATCAACTTTGTAGCCTCTACTGGATTCTTTCCAGTAGTTCTGTGCTAAGTTGTCCCCAGGGTTGTTGCAGCCTCCATGGAACCTGTGCACAGCCCTTCTAACTCGGGGTGGCCCTGGGCAGCTCTGGGTGACGTTGTCCCCGTTACGTTGAACCCATGCGTGTGTCAGTGCGGCGTCTTTTGGTGTCCAAGCACCTCCTCATACTTATATCAGAGCATCTCAAGCTTCTGCCTTGCTCAGGTGACCTTCAGGGGTAGGTGTGGTGACACCTTCATGGGCTCAGAGATCCACATGGTGTGAAAAAGCTTTAAAAAAAGAAAAGAAAATAGTGTTGGGTTGAAGAACAAACACGCCACCAAGGCATGGTCCTCTCTCAGCTGGGTCTCCAGGCTATGGTCACCGTGTTCTGCAGGAAAAGCTTGACCAGCTTAAAAATCTGGCCAGGAGACCCTTGCCCTGGAGAAACTTGCAGCACTTCGCCGGTAATTATTGTATATAATTAAAAATACAGCGTTTTGGGACAAGATAGAGTATAATTAGAGCATAATTTTATTTATTATTACAGTGATAACGTTTGTATTTCTAACGAAGCCTTATCTGAAATTTGCTTACAGAACTGGGCCTTTTAGAGGACACTTCTACTTAATTGCGGAGAAACAGCTGTTCTTAATAATTTGGTTTTTGTTGTTGTTTTTCTTTCTTCCTGATCCAATCACTAAATAAGTTAAAATACACGATATTTGCTGGCGTTGAAGCGAGTGCCCTTCTCAAAGCGAGGGCGAAATACTAACTGGAAATGATTAGAGATGCTCAAATTGGGGAGAAAAAATGATAAAATCTCCTCTTTATACTTTATATTTATTTATTTATTTATTTATTTTTTATTTACTCCAGAACTGGGAATTCTTTCCCACGCAGACGGGTTTTGGTGGGACGGGCTGGGAGCCATCTGGGCTGGAACCGCTCCGTCGCGCTGCCCGTTGGTCGCCAAATTTTGATGGATACTTCTTAACGTAAATGGTTTTCCCCGTTCTTCCCATCTTTGTTCCTCGAGAAACCAAAGCACCTCTATTCCATCTCTTATTTTTTTTTTTCCTTCCTAATTAATTGACATAATTGGTCGAAATGGGCCATTTGGGAGTGAAAAGCCCTTTAGTACTTAAGAGAAATTACCAAATAGTGTTTATCTACGCAAGTGCCGGTAATTTAAGTTAAAATGATTAGGCCTAACCTTTATACTTAGCACAGCAAGTGTTTTTTATTTATTTGTTCTTTTTTTTTTTATAATATCATCAAGATTTTGTATTTCACGTCTCCCGCTTTCCCTTTTCCATAGGAAGCCAGAGATGGTTGGTATTTTAATACTTTTATTTATATAGAGTGGGCAAGGAATGGAGCTGAATCTCCAAGGGCTACGAGAAAACCATCATGGAACATAAAAAAAAAAAGGAGGAAAAAATATACAAAATTTAAATTTATTAATGAAACATGGAGTTTTTAAAGTGATGAAGTTCTTTGAGAGCACTCCTATGGGTTGTTTGATATTTGCTCTTTCTTTTTCCTTAATTCTGAAAAAAAACCCAAACCAGAGGAACCTGACTGAGCCGTGGTTGTGAGGACTCTGATGTCTTCTCCTCCCGCTTCTCGGAGGTGGTTCTCGTGACGCCGAAAGGATGAGGAATACCCATGGACTGATAATTTAGCGAAATAAATGATGATAGTGTCTGAAATCAGGTTAGAGCTGTGATTTGGAAAAAAACCTAACAGTCTAAATCTCATTTATTCTTCTCCTTTTAGTTTGGGCATCAAGTTCAAAACAGCTTTAGATGATTAACGGTGGTGCCGTGGCGAAGGAGTAGACATCCTGGTCTGCTGCCCGCAGGGAGCCGAATACTTTTGGTTCACCTACTTTTTTTTAAAATCTAATTTTTGTGGTGGTGTTCTGACAAGTGTGAAATATTTTTCTGCTTTTCCAAGACTATGAGGGTTACGTTGATTTTTAGGTCTCGTGCTCATCACCTTATTCAGCATCTCTGAGCTTTAAGGAACCTACAGCGCGGTGTTACGCCGATATTCATGGATTTCTGCTTTCCAACTGGGGAAAGAAGACTTTTTAGTGGGAGGAAAATGTGTCTTTTTTTCTAAAAGGAGGTTTTTAATGCCCGAGTTGGACCATCAGACGCACAAAACCCACGTGTGGAATGGGGTATTGTTTTAAGTGGGCAGCTCTAACAGACTAATTTCATTAATTAGCGTGGTTAGCATAAATCAAAAGTAGATAATTTGAGAAGTTGCGGGCTTGCGCTCTGCTTCGTCGTTGTCATTTTAGCTATTTTAGCCTAAAAAAAAATAAAATATGCCAGCCCCAGTTGTCCCAGAGTGGTTGGATGTGGAGTCGCAGTGATTCCCGGCCGACAAAAATCCGCTTTTTTTCAAAGGGAGGTTGCTTGGGACAACTTTTTGGAAACTTGGGAGGGGGGGAGAAGAGCCCCCGCGGGTTATTGGTATTCAGGGGGAAGGCTGGTGGCTTTGGCTCAGCTGCAGAACCCCACAGCCTCATTCTCTGGGAGCTGGAAGGGAATAAGGTCCCCATTGTGCTCTTCCAAGGTTGGCTACAATGGGACACTGTTCGCCGGCTGCCGGGGTCTGGAGGTCCCACCCCATTCCCAAATTTACATTTCAAAGAAGCCGTTACCGATGGCAAAGGTTATGAAACGGCGCCCGGGGCTTCCTCCTCCTCTTCTACTGGCTCTCAAAGTTTGTAATTGCATTTTTCACAACTTCCCTGACAAATTTCCATCTCCTATTGCCCTCTTCTCTTGTAGAAGGTGCCTTGGATTTTTCTTTATTTTTTTATTTTTATTTTTATTTTTTTCCTGAAACGGTGTGAATCGAACCCTTGGCCAGCTCGAATCGGGTGGAGAGCTGGAAGCCACCAAAGAGAAATGTTAAATAAAACCCATCTTGTCCCAGCTGGTAGAGGGACAGATTGCCCGGAGGACGTGCCAACGTTCCGTAGCGTGTCCAGGATTCGTCTGAGCAAGCTAACAGGGTGCAAAACCCAATTACCCAGCTTTTACAGCCAAAAAAAACATGTAGAAATTGTTGTATAAAGAAAGAGAAGAGGTTTGGGGATGGGTTGGATGAGAAGGGGAGGGAGATCCTGGCTCTTGGTTGTTATGTGCCTCAAGACCTCCTCTAATTTATTCAACCACGGAAGGGTTTATACCATCATTAAATAAAGAACCATCCTAATCTCTAGGAGACTTGGAAGAAATCTTCTCCCATGGGGTGAGAAGGACATTTTTCACACAAGTCAACTTCCTCACGTAAAGGGAAGAGTGATCAGAGGCCAAATTGGAGATCTGGGAAAAAAAATTTACTGAATTTCTAAACATTTTGGTGCTCTCTTGGGCTGCAGTGCTTCAATTGGATGGGTTTAACAATTCCTGGTTTTCCCTGGAGGACACACACCATCTATCCCGACGTGGGCTTCACCTCTGGCGGGGTCTGTCCACTCCGGCTGGTTTTGTTTTGTGTTGTTGGTTTCCAAGCCTCGATTTTATTATTTTTGAAATCGATTTTGATCCTGCTTTTTATTTAATCAAGAAAACAAAACAAAAAAAAAACACCCAAACCCCTCAATCACAGCTGTGATTTTTGATTTTTCCAGAACCTGAAATAGAGAAACAGGTCCGACGTGGGCTCAGACTTACGTTGTGACCCTATAGCTTTAGGATGTAAATACTTTTGGTCTATAGGCTCCATTTCTTTATTTTTTTATTTTTTTTTTTTAAATTATTTATAATCCAAAGGTGCTTAGTTGCAGGGGTGGCCAAGAGCAGGCAGAGCCTTGGCAAAAGGCCCCAAAGCCACTGCCCCATCTGCATGGCATTATCCACATGAGTAGGTTTCCTTCATCGAAATCACCGGGACCGTATGGCAATATTCCGATCGGAAATTATTTCAAATGGCTTCCCGTGTAGTTACAAGTCCGTATTTGCAATCTTAGCGATTTCAATTTGGAAAATCGTTCAAGTGAATAATACAACGTCGGACTGCTCCTTCTGTTTTCCCTTGGAGCTGGCAAACTTCTCAAAATAACATTATTACGAGGAAACTTCTCCGCCTGGGAATTGAGTTTTGGATTTATTTGCTCCACGTTGAAAATGGAGTGGAAGTTACTATTAGTGCACAATGTTTTAATACGAGTGATTGGATTTTGTGCTCTGACTTAAAAGCTTTTCCAAGTCTCAAAAGATGTATTTAATAACTGAGGGTTTTTTGCGTAGTATTTGGGTGAAGGACCTCTTTTTTCCTATGGGTGTTGTGTTGCTCGTCTTATCTGATCGTTCTTCTTAAATCATGTGTTGAGAATTGGAAGGGAACTTAGTCTGAGGGTCTCCAAGACTTATCTGAAGAATTTAGTCCGAGGGTCTCCAAGACTTGTCTGAAGAACTTAGTCCGAGGGTCTCCAAGACTTGTCTGAAGAACTTAGTCCGAGGGTCTCCAAGACTTGTCTGAAGAACTTTGTCCGAGAGTCTCCAAGACTTATCTGAAGAACTTAGTCCGAGGGTCTCCAAGACTTAGAGACTTATCTCTGTTTAGTCATTATAGAAGCAGGTCGGTGAGACAAGAAAACGATCTCCACGGTTAAAGCAAAACTGCACAGCGTATGCCTTCTGGGCATTTTGAACCACAGTGAACCTCAGTTTTTGGGCCAACTTGCCCAAAGACAACAGGACACTCTGTCTTGGTCAGAATGACTCTGCTGTGATTCCTCGTGAGGTGTTTTCTTCAACAGATCTGCAGTAGGAATTGGGCACAAATCAATGCAATTCCTCCGGAAGCGTTGGGGCTCCAATCGAGCATCGTTGTGCAAGTAGCCAGGGAAGTTGGGTGCAAGAAGTCCTACTTCTTGCGTGGCCAAGCGACCATCGGTCCCGGCAGAAGGGGCTCCTTGTGTGCTTCTTCCCACACCACGATGCTGGGGTGGATTCTTGGTGGCTCCTTGACATCTTAACTACATCTGGGGTCATTCACTGCTTACTCAGCACTTTAGTGGTAGGGGGACCTGAAAGACTATGGTCTGATTCCTTTGGCTGTGGTTAGAGAGGGACAGAAGAATGATCTGTCTCTTGAGGGGTTTGAGAACATTATTGGAAAAGCTTGGAAGGAGCTTCCTCACCTTTAGAAGGAGAGATGGGAAAAGAGATGAGTAAAGCACAGCAGAAAA
>JAOTQQ010000019.1:1626041-1641523 GCA_026546715.1 Gallinago undulata | reverse complement strand
AAAGAAGTTCCTCCTCATGTTTAGGTGGAACTTCTTATGGTCAAGTTTGTGCCCGTTCCCTCTTGTCCTGTCCCTGGGCACCCCTGAGAAAAGACCAGCCCCATCCTCCTGACACCATCCCTTGAAGTATTTGTAAGCATTGATCAGATCCCCCCTCAGTCTTCTCTTCCCCAGACTCAAAAGACCCAAGTCCCTCAGCCTTTCCTCAGCAGAGAGATGCTCCAGGCCCTTACTCATCTTTGTGGCCCTTTGTTGTTGCATTTCCAAAGTGGGGTTAAGGGTGAATATACAAATAAATATTAGTAGGATTTTCAAATACTTTCCTACCTTTCTCCTTCCCCACCACCATCCTACAAGGACATGGTTTTTAGATTCTTACCCTTCCAATTAATCTCTTCTGAAAACACATGGTCATTTTCTTCCATTTTGAAGATATCTCCATTACTTGTGTTTCCAGAAATAATTTTTTCAAGAAGACTTTCTATTTTTTTTTTTCCTGGAAGCTGTCCTCACCCCGTTTCCTCCTGCAGAAGCGGTTTATTTGCTTGTTATAATGTTACATATAATTATATATATTATAATATATATAATTTTTATATGTTATAATGTTATAGTGTTACCCATCCATGTTTTATGGCATAATTGCCCTGGGCCAACATGTGGCTTTTGGACCTAATTCTGTTGGGCTTCTTCCAGTAACTGAAATGAGAGTATTAAGATAAATGAAAAACAAATTGGGATTTAATTACTTGTTACCAAAAAAACTTAGAAAAAAAAAAGGCATTTTCCAAGTTCTTATGGTTCTTATGGTTCTCTTGTGCCTGAAACACTCTACAAGTTGAGTAGTGAGAGCACTGAGATTTATGGCTGAGTTGTCTAAAAATAGAAGTTGTGTGTGCTTTCTCTTTTTAGAAAGAACTTTTTTTAGAGATTCTAAAAATTTTTAAAATTTTTTTAGAAAAAGTTTGACGCAGTGGAGAAAAAAAGGACTGTTAATGTTGAGTTGTGCCCTTTGATGTGTCGCATCCTCAGGTTCTCAAGCGTTTTAATGATTTTTCCACTCTCTAGCAGACCTCTGCTCTGAGAGCATCTCCTTCTCCCTTTACAGTCTGATTTATCTCCTAATTACACTAAGTTGATTAGCGTCTTGTTACATGTAAGAACTTGGCCTCGGCGTTCTTGCAGCAGGTGGAGATCTCAGGTCCTTAGTGGCTTCAGGGGTGGTGTGTAGCTGGTAGAGTTTGCACTTTCAGTGCTTCTCCTTCCTCTTCTCTATATAAAGAACATCCTCACGTGGTTGTTTTTTCTCTTCCTGCCTCCTGGAGACCAATGGCCACACTAGTTGGTCTTGGCGGGGAGAGCAGGTTGGTCTCGGTGAGGTGGAAGAAGATCCACCAGGTTTGAGGTCTTGGCGGGGAGAGCAGGTTGGTCTCGGTGAGGTGGAAGAAGACCCACGAGGTTTGAGGTCTTGGCAGGGAGAGCAGGTTGGTCTCGGTGAGGTGGAAGAAGATCCACCAGGTTTGAGGTCTTGGTGGGGAGAGCAGGTTGATCTTGGTGAGGTGGAAGATGATCCACCAAGTTTGAGATCTTGGCGAGGTGGAAGAAGATCCACCAGGTTTGAGGTCTTTGAGGTCTTGGTGGGGAGAACAGGTTGGCCTTGGTGAGGTGGAAGATGATCCACCAGGTTTGAGGTCTTGGCGGGGAGAGCAGGTTGGTCTCGGTGAGGTGGAAGAAGATCCACCAGGTTTGAGGTCTTAGCACTGCTTCTGAAAGATGGAAAGACTGCTCTCCTCCATGTTCTCCTCCTACTTGATTACCAACAATTTGTGGAGAATCATAGCTTCATTTCTTAGAACATTTGCCAGCCCTATCTGTGGTGCCTCTGAGGGTTCCTCCATTTTGAGTTTTTGTATCTAATATTGTACGTTTCTTCCTCCAGAGTAATGTACAACCAATATTTATTCTATATCTCACGGTTTTGGTCTTCCAGGTTCACAGATCAAGACTTTCACATCCTTGAGGTTCTTGACGGAGCCTTCGGATGCTGTCACCATGCGGGGAAGCAACGTCCTGTTGAACTGCGTAGCGGAATCAGATCGAGGAGCCCCCGTTATCAAATGGAAGAAAGACGCCGTCTTCTTAAACTTGGCAGTAGACGAAAGGAGGCAACAACTGGCCAACGGCTCGCTCTTGATACAGAACATAGTCCACTCCAGGCACCACAAGCCGGATGAAGGTCTCTACCAGTGCGAAGCATCCCTAGAAGGCGTTGGAGCTATCATCAGTCGGACGGCGAAGGTCATGGTAGCAGGTAGGCACAAACCTTCTTACCTTTTGGATCTCTGGAAATACCGTTTGTGAGAAGCTGCTATTTTAATTTTTTTTTTTAAAAAAAAAGCAAAAAAATGTACATAAAAGCACTTCAAGTGATGCAGGTTTTCTTTTTTTCCCTCTCTTCAAAAGAAGTAAAGCTCGATGTGACAGTAATTTCTTTCTGACAAGGTATTATTCTTGTTTAAATGTGTTTAATCACCTCTTTGTTGCCGCGAGTTATTTCCCCGCGTATTTATTGTCTTCAAACCAGATGAAACCTCTGAAGTTGGGAATTAACTGCTTTTCTGATGAATCCAAGATCACAAAAAGCAACAAAACCCAACCAACAATGCCAAACTTCTGAATGTACGAATTTTTTTATGGTTTAGGAACTTTTTCAGAGGCAAGAACTCATTATGCAGCTTGCTGGAATCAGCAGCCTCTTTGTATTTCCTTTTCTAAGCCCAGAACAGAAGGAAGAGAAGTTTATTAGGAGGCATCTGAGAACGTTTAGGGCTTCACATTGGCTTCACAGATACCTTTGTCTGTCAGATGTTCATCTGAAGTTTTTTGAAGGGTCTTTTTTGCCTCTTCGTTGGTCTGTGGAAGGATGTTGTGAGTCCTTAATCGTCTAATTATGAAAAGTACAAAGAAACTCTAAATTACTTGGTAACTGCTATGAACTAGAATGTGCTGAAGGTCAGAATAATTTATTTTTATTGTCATTATTTAAGAATTTTGCCCGCTCTAAGGGGATGTTTTTTGGTTCTGCTCTCTTTTCGCGGATGGAACTACTGTGTATTGGTGATCGCTCGTAGACCTGGTGGCCTTCCCTCAAGAAGGGTTGACCGTCCAACCACGGGGACTTGCTTAGTAACCTTGGGAAAAGAGGATAAAATATTCTACAACCTTTTGCCATCCTGTGTCATCTTCATCTCTCACCAGTTATACTGGGAGGGGGTCCAGGCAGCTTTCTTCTCAGGTGGTCTCTCCGGTGTTCCTCAGCAACTTGGTGCCTTTTCCAGCCTTAAGGTCCTTTAAACTCTACTTCTCCTCTTCCAAACTCTTCCCTACCAGCTAGAAAAGGTGTGTTTTCTTATTATACCCAATTAAAACAGGCAATAAGTCTTAGCTCTTTCCTAAGAGCTGCCTTTTTGATTGAATCTTGGGTCGTTTACCCTCACGTCCTCAGTAGCGCACGTTCTCCTGTGCTGTGTTTCGCACCCAAAGTGGTGGAGACCACCCAAGACGCAAAGAAATTGGCCGTTCTGTTACGGAGTCGCCCTGGGAAGGGACCCTGCAGAGCTGCGCTTTGCCAAGCAGGGCTTTTTGCCAGTCCAAGTTGTTACTTGGCCTTGATCTTGGTTGTTGGCAACCACTAACTAATAAAATCATTCCAATTTATTCAAACGAAGGCACATATGTGAGTGTTCCCCGTTGCGTTCCCGGCTCCGTGATTTCAAGCCTTTCATAGGAAGGTCCTGATGGGGACGGTGGGACGTTGGGAGCGGGAGGACCGGGACTTAACTCTCTTCAAGAACAATTTGGCCGAAATTGGATAAAGATTTCTTAATTGGGAAAATCAGTGGGAAGGATGAGGGGTGATGCGCGTCAACTGAGATATTGGATGTTAGTTTAAAGATAAGTATTTTTCCCAAAAGGAGGAGTCTCCATGTTGGAGATAGTCAAGATCCAGTTGGACACGACCCAGCACAGCCTGCTGGTATCTGCCCCTGCTTCCTGCTGGACTAGATGATCTCCGTAGGTGCCTTCTGCCCTTGTTGATTTTGATTTTCTTATTTTTTTCTTTCCTAATTGTGTGAAAATGAGTTATGAGGCTTAAGTTATAAGGTGGAATATGAAGTGTACGGCATTAAAAATGAGCAACAAGTTTTCAAGTAGAAGTATTTTGCTCTCTGAAGGACACGTATTCTTGAGCGAGCAGAATTTTTGTGGGTTGGTTGTTGGTGGTGGCTTTTTTTTTTTTGTTGTTTTGGAGGGAGTCACCGTGCAATGTTGGCAGAACATCATTGACTTAAGGCACTGGCAGATGGAGACGCGTGAGAGGTAGGGGAAAAGAGGGCAAGAGGAGAAATGAAGGTCTCTCACTCCAGTCTGTTGTGTTAATCATCGCTTGGCAAAGGAAAGAAACTTCCCGCGTTCAGAAAAACCTCCCTTTTATGGAAATGAAGATTATTTTTTTTTTCAAGGAAGGATCACGAGCTTTACCGCGTCGGGCGGGTTTTAGGAAGAGATTCATTCCCTGAATTTACAATCTCATCTCGGGCGGTGTCACTTCTAAACTATAGGTCTCTTCACGGGGTTTTAAGTACTTACCTGCTGTTTGGCAACGTGGAATACATCAAGGTTTTATGTCTTTGGAGGTCACAGTTGCCAAATCACTGCTGTTGTGTAAGGGGGGGGGGGCATTTATCTTCCTTGCTGTAAAGACACCAAACGTGGTCTCGCCGCTCTTTTTAAAGCATTAACTGGTTTTAATCCGTCACCGATTTTATACACGAATCCTGCCTTGGATGGGGGAGAAGAACACCGTGTCTAAGAACTTCTCGAGGGTCTTCACGGCCCCGTCGTGCTCCGTTTGTAAAAAGCCTCCCTGGCTGAGATGGAAATGAGAGCACCGGAGAGAAACTAAGAGCTGCTTCCTTCTCCGGCATCCTCTTAAACCTCCCAATTTAACAGATTGCTGATCATCGGTATTTCTAGTAATCGGTAGGATTTTGGCTAAAACCCCTGTCTTGTATCTCTATTTATGGACTGTTGAAGGGTCAGTCCTTCAAAAGTGCTGGCTTTAGTGTTCATCCGAAACGTCGGTCTTTCAGAGGATGAGAAAAAGGGGAATCCAAGGTTCCTTCAGAGGGAAATTCCCACCCTTCAGCATCCAGCCCCTTGGTGAAGACCAGCTCTTGGGCGCGATGAGAATGTTTGTGTGTGGGATTTATAACTAGAAAATTATGCTGGAAATTATTTATAATATTATTTTTTTTCATTTTTAAAAAATCAAACCAACACCCAACCAACCAACCAGAGCAGAGAAGCTACGTGCAGCTATAGATTGACGTAGACCGATGCCCTGGCTTTGGTGATGACCAACAGCTGATGTCTAAGAGAGTGTAGGAAGAGTGTGTATCTTTGTAGTTCACCTTGAACACTCTTGGAAGTAAATTGAGTCATGAGTTGGAACATTTGGACATTTAAGTGCCTTTTAATTATGTTTTTTTTTATTTCTTCCATGTATTTGTCTTCCTAAACCCATATGGACTTCGGGCCGTGGGTCCGATGCCATTGATCTAGTCCTGGCTCAAATCAGAGGTTCTTTTGGAGGAGGGAGAAAAATGTCACACCAAAGGACCATCTCACTGGAGTTGAGTCCCTTTAGGGTCACAGAGTGGAGTCCATTCTGCCGTTTAAAGGTGATGAAAAGCAGAGATGGAGTTTCCCAATGGGGAAGGTTAATCTGCAACCAGCTTTATTCTGGGTTTAAACTTTGAACATTAAATACCACAGAATAAACAAACAAAAACCTCATGTGTTATATTTCTCCTTCAGCTGAAAAGCTGAAAATCAGCCCATGTGCACCCAAAACCCATCAGCCAGGCGGCAACTTAATTCTTCAAGCGCTTTAAGTGATTTGAAAAATATTTTTTTAAGGTGTTGGACACCATCAGGGGGTATGTTTCATAAAAAATACCATGGTATGTTTTATAATTTTAATAATAAGAATAATAATTCATCAAAACTTTTGCTCTGTGCTTGTCTAGACAGAACACCAGTAGTTTCTAAAGAGAGAAAATGAAAAATAACAGCCCTGTATTTATTGTGATTGGCCCTTCTATAACAGATCTACCAGGCTTCAAGTACCAGGAGACTCGTGCCCAGGGCAGCTCTTGAACCCGAGGTTAAAACCTTGTGGATGTGGAGAAATTTGAATCCCAATTACTGTTCCAGCTCCGTTGTTTTCCTAAATTTTTTATTTTTTATATTCGAAATACACTGATAGCTTCAAAAGATCTATTTTAGTGCACACAGAAGGGCTAAGAAAGTATGAAATCAAGTACTAGATACTATTGCCTACCAGCATTTTGGGGTTTTGATGAATTAAGGGTGAAATGGAATCATTTAGAGTGACAGGAGGAGATATTTCTTTTCAGAAATCATGGGATAAATGCAGGAAACCCGCGATACTAAAATTTAGGGAATATTATGTTGGACAGAGGAAAGGAAATGCGATCTGAATTGTTCCATATTCTCATTCCCTGGGTCTATGATAGCTTTCTTTTTTTCATAAAGGAGGGAAACATCAGAAATCAAATGTTTGGGAGGTATAACTTGATTTATAACAACTAGAATCAGCCGATTTAAGAATTGATTATTTTTTTTATTCCTACTTTTATTGATTCCTAATCACAGGAAATTCTAGGCTATTCCATGGGAATTCGTAACGCGCCGTAAAAGTAGCGGGGGGGAAAAAAAAAACCTAAACCAAACTCCCCTTCCTTCCCAAACTTCTTACGTGCCAGGATAATATATGCCTGTGGGACTTCTTTTCACATCACTCGACGACCTTCTAGCGCTTAATGGTTTCTTTGCTTAATGGAACGGACGATTCCCCCAGTGCTCGCTCCCAGTTTAATGTTCCTTGGTGGTATTGGTAAGCTCCGCACGCACCACTCGTGCGCAGACGTGTGTTCTCTCAGGCCATTAAAGCTCATTAGCGTGGTTCTAGTTAAAAAAAAAAATCCCAACAGGTCTGAAGTGTGCAAGGAAATAGCAGGAAATCAGGTAAATATTTGACTCTTTACGTGCCGTTCTCCGTTTTGGTGTGATTTGCCGTAAGATGGACCTACTTTTCTTGATGTCGATGGGGGTACAGGGAGATGAGCAAATTAACACCCCTCCCCCCCCCCAAAAATGCTTAGCATATTTAATAAGGTATTTGCCCTTTTGATACCATCACTGTTTTTATTTTATTTGGGTTTTTTTGCCTTCAAACGGTCATTTTCAGCATTGCTCGTGGTTTGACCACGCAAGGTACAAAGCTATGGGAGAGGTTTCTGTCTCCCCAGTCGCCCGTGTACCCTCTCGTTGAGTTATATCCTTCATTCCTTTATGCGTTTGTCCCAACTTGAGTCTTGTGGAACTTGAGGGGCTCCTCCAAGTGCAGGTCACAGAATGATACGGGGTTGGAAGGGACCTCTGGAGATCATCTAGGCCAATCGCCTGCGGTCACTTGACTTTCCCCTCATAAGTCATGATGGGATCTCTCCTTGCAGGACCAAGAGCTGTAGGTGATGGATTTACTTCCTTGGGAGTAGCTTTAACGTGTGGAAGAAGGGAAGATACTCCTTCTATTGGTCAATCCATCATTGACCATTGAATATCAGAACACTTATGTCTGGAATATCAACTCCAGAGAATATTCAGGAATAAATAACTGAATAATAAATAACCTTTTGGTGACCAACTGTTCTTGGTAATCATTTACTGCTAAGCACCAAGTGGTTTTGAAGAGAATGAGCATCTTGTCATGCTACGTGTCTATTGACTTCTCCAGCCAAGAGAAACGGGGCAGGCAACTCCTGCCCCCCCACCAAGAATAGCAAATTCTTCGTTGTGAACAGGTAGAAGGAAAAAGAAGCTTTTGGGATATTTGGACCCAGTGATATTTGGATATTTGGACCCAGTGATCAGAGCCCGTTGGGTGAAGAATCGGATGGAGATTGAGCCCAAAGGACAAAAATTAGAGCAAGCTGAGCAGCTCCAATGATGTTCAATTAACACCTCATTTGACTTTCACTCGTTTCTCTGTTCTAACTCCATCGAGCCTCCATGCTCTTCATTTGTTTTCCTGGATGGTGTTTTTTTTGTTGTTTGCTTGGATTTTTTTTTCCACGGAAAGACTGACCTGCTCTCCCCCCACCAGTGTGAACTGGGAACGGCCCCACCACAATGTTCCACCGGTTTAAAACTAGCGAGCGAAGAAGTAGGCCATGTCTGAAGATGGATGTCTTTGCTAATATTCCACCTGGCGTTCAAGTGCCTGAACGCCAGCACAAATAATTAGCAGAAACGATTTCATCAGCTTTTAATTTCATTATTATTGTTGTTGTTGACTTGAAAATAACTCCGGTGAGGGACTCGGGAGCCGGGGACTCCCGAGGACCCTTCCAGTCGCACATCTCTTGATGTGTATCCACGCGCGTTGCTCTTGGGTAGGCTTTCTGTCAGGAGGAGGAATAATTAACGCTATATTTAAGGCGAAAATACGACGCTCTCAGTTCATCTGCATCGACGCTGCGAGTCCTGTGGGACCCCCGAGGCAGTGGGAGGTCCCATTCTGTCACCACAGCAAAGGTGTTTCTGGATTCATAACCATCAAGGCTCTGCCCTGCGTTGGCATCTCCTCCCCTGTGAGGGCTGAGCAGAGACCCAGCGGTGGGGAACAGATGTTTTGAGCCAAACTTAGCGTTTCGTGGGCTTATTTTCCACTTTTAGTAGAGCAAATGTCTTTCCCTCTACCCGTTTTGTTTCTCCAGTTGCTCAGTGCCATCTTCTGAGACTTCCCCTGCAGTGCTGCCTCCAGCTCTGGGGTCTCCAACATCAGAAGGACGTGGACCTGTTGGAATGGGGCCAAAGGAGGCCACGGAGATGCTGCGAGGACAGGCTGAAAAAGTTGGGGAGGGTTCAAGCCTGGAGAAGATAAAGCTCCAAGGAGAACTTAGAGCCCCTTCCAGTCCCTCAAGGGGCTCCAGGAAAGCTGGGGAGGGACTCTGGATCAGGGAGAGGGGAGCCATAGGAGGAGGAGGAGGAAGGGTTTGACACTGAAAGAGGGGCAATTGAGATGAGATGCGGGGAAGAACTTCTTTGGACTGAGGGTGGTGAGAGCTTGGCCCAGGTTGCCCAGAGAAGCTGTGGCTGCCCCATCCCTGGAGGCGTTCAAGGCCAGGTTGGAGCAACCTGGTCTGGTGGGAGGTGTCCGGGGTTGGAACTGGATGATCTTGAAGGTCCCTTCCAACCTGAACCATTCTATGACTCTCTTCCTCCCCATGGGCTCTGTGGAGCCAAGGCTTAGAGCTCTGTTGGGATGGTGACTCTGAGGAGATGGCTGAACATCTACAGTACCGTTGCTTCTGCAGGTTGTAACTGCATGTATTTTGTGACTGTCCATACACCATAGTCCTTCCTTACCACCCTCCTTTGCAGTAAGACCTATGAGTCTGAAGAGCTCTGAAGCGATTCTCATTCTGTTGTGTGGTCTTTCTCATGGCTTCCACCTTGTTCTCTCACCCACCATCCATCTCTACTAACTTTTTCGTGGAAGCAGGAGATATCTTTGGACAGAAGCAAGGTTTTTTACTCTATTTTATGTGTGGTGTCTTCCAAGACTGAGGCTCTTCAATTCTTCTCTTCGTTGTGCTTGGTGTCTCCTGATTGCCTGGTGTGGATGTGCCTTAGAATCATAGAATTGATGAGGTTGGAAGGGACCTTTAAGATCATTTAATCCAACATTTAGTCGTTAGCGTTTAAGACCCTCGTTTCTGTACAACACCCCTTTTATTTGGGTGAGGAGCAACACTGTGTCTTCTACGTCTTAATTTCTTCTAGTAGCTGTTGAGAAACGCTCAACCCCAAGCTGGCGAGAAACGGGGCTTCAATTAGCAAATTTCATTTAGGAAAAAGCTTTTGCTTTTGTGTTTTTTTTTTTGTTTTTTTTTTTTTTTTAGTGCCTGGCAGAGATTTAATTAACCTGAACCTTCGAGGAGATTGGATTGAAGGAGGAGCAGCCTTGGTCAGCGAGGCCACGCGGTCTCAGCGAATTAAAATAATGGGGTGTAATAGATCATAGCACTGGGGGTGGCCATCAACCGGCAGATCGTCTGCCCAGTTTACCTTCAGGAGATGATGGTTCCTACATGGCGTTTGCTCGTCATCCCTCTGCTCTGGTTTTACAGGTCCCAAAAGCATCCCTTGGGACCGTGTCCTACAGCCTAATAGATCCATCAGGAAGGGTTTTCTGGATGTTAAGCCTCAGTTTTCCTGGTGTCATCATTTTGTCCTTTATCGCAAGGTCTAAGCCTGAAAACAAGTCCTTGACTTCCAAATTCTTTTGGGTTATAAACTAACTTTGGGTTTTTTTTTTTATTTTATTTTTTTTTTTCCTCATATGAAAGTACTTTTCAAGTTGCTTTATGTTCCTGAGGCTGCTGTGATAGAACAGGTGGTAACTGATGGAGTCACTTGAGTGAAGAAGGACCTACTTGCACTTAATTCCTGGCCCTGTTGAAGGTATTTTTCATTTAGGAACATTTGCTGCTGTGACCAAATCCCCTGCTCCAGACGGGTCTTCTGCTCCTGGCCAGGCAGGCTGTCCTGCTGCTGAGTCTGAGCAGGTCCATGGAGCTCCATCCACTGTGCTGGAATTATTGGAGAATCTCCATTTCCGAAGGGTCTGGACTTGTTAGTCCTTTAGAGAAGGATTTTATTTTTTTTTTCCATTTAAAAATTATGGTTTAACAAGTCTTTCTGCTCTTTTCTTTATTCTCTAGAAGTCACAGTGCTCACACCTGAATTTGCAGATGTCAAAGACCTCCTCCTCTATGAGCCTGGGGCAAATAAGTAAAGAATAAATTATTTTTAAAAAAGCAATAAAGGAAAAACGAAGGCTTGCTCTTTTTTAGATGCTGACATTTGAATTTGCTGCCCTGAAGTTCTTGCTCGCTTGCTCTCTGACCGTGGAGGCAATTTCAGCCCAAAGTTACGGCGGTTTCGGCCTCTGCGGTTCCTCGGGCTCTGGTGGCTCCATCCCTTGTGTCCCCCCTCAGCCCTAAAAGCATCTGGGGGCCTCTCATTTCTCAACTCGGTGGGAAGGAGACATTCATTTCTCTTTTTCCTCTTGATACGACCTACAATTATATTAAGGCATCTGATCTCATCCTCCTACCTGTGACCGTAAAGAACAGAAGGATCCCAATTTCTTTAATTACAATCTAACTCGCCTTAAAAATCTGTTGAACCTCTTGCTCAGACCCCTCGTCTCCACTTTTACTTTTTCTGGACTAAAGAAACTTGATTAAACTGACAAATCCATCATCTTCTCCAATCTCTTGGTGGTTACTTACTGGGTTTTCCAGATGATATTCATTTATCCAACAGCGTTGTGATTAGTGGGTGTCATTAGCAGTAGGAAAGTAAAATACATATTTGCATGTATTTTAACGATGTATGTCGTGAGGAGGGTCTTCAAGTTGTTCTTCCAGGCAATGTGGAGTGCAGTTATTACTTATGAGGGTTAAAATCACACAACCTCAGAATCACGGAATGCTATGGGGTTGGAAGGGACCTCTGGAGATCATCTAGGCCAACCCTCTGCCAAAGCAGGTCCCACAGGAACATGTCCAGGTGGGGTTGGAATGTCTCCAGTGAAGGAGACTCCACCACCTCTCTGGGCAGCCTCTGCCAGGGCTCTGCCACCCTCACAGGAAAGAAGCTCCTCCTCATGTTGAGATGGAACTTCTTATGGCCCCATCCTCCTGACAACCAACTTTGAAGGATTTATGGGTGTTGATCGGATCCCCCCTCAGCCTTCTCTTCTCCAGACCCATGTCCCTCAGCCTTTCCTCATCAGAGAGATGCTCCAGTCCCTTGATCATCTCTGTAGCCCTCTGCTGTCCCCTCTCCAGCACTTCCCTCTCCTTTTTGAACTGGGGAGCCCAGAACTGGACCCAGTGCTCCACGTAGGACCTCCCCAGGGGAGACCAGAGCAGGAAAACCAGACATCTTGCATGTATATCTAATATAGAACAAAGAATCAGCACTTTTTCTTGAGAAAAGCTGAAAAGAAAAAAAAAAAAAAGGATCATTTTATAGCTTTATTTGTCTTACAGCTCTCTGTTCTTCTCTAATCTTATTTCCTTGGAAAAAAAACCAAAAACCTTTGGCTACGGTTGCTGCAATGTGTTATTTTCTTAACCGTGAGCAGTTCAGTATAATTTGATACTTCGATTTCCAACCGGGTGTCACGTCGGTTGGGGTAGTTGACTATAATACCTGGAGTTCCCAGTGAACCTCGCCTGAAATTGCTCGCCCTCCGTGTCCTGAACATTAGGGACCCGGCTCTCGGAAAGGCATTTAGAATGACAAATTGGATCCTAAGCGTCATTTACGGTCAACGGGGAGAATGAAGTGCTAAAGAAGGAGATTTGTAGGAGCCCAACGCGTTGAATGCCAATATCCGTCAAGGAGGAACGTTCCTGCCATCTCGGCTCCTTCCCTTACTAGGCTCCGGAGGTGGAAACTTCTTCTGTAGGTAGAACGGCCCACGCTTGGCCATCGGTGGAACCATCGGTCTTGGTAGAACTTCGTTAGAGGAAGAAATCATCAATGTTCATGCAAACGAAAGGGGAGACTTGAGTTTGAGACCCATTTTGGTGGAGGGGTGTGACCCCCATCGCACTCGTTCTCCGGGAGAACCTCTGGATCCATCTTGGGAAACTCCAACACGGCCCAAAATGATGAGCTTACGATGGGGCTCGTTTTGACCCCTTTTTAGTGGAAATGACCATAGAGCACCTTGGAGTTTTCAGATGTTTCCTCACGTGCCTGGAAAACTCAGTGCTGGGGATTTTGGTTCTCTCAAGGAGGGTAAAATTCCAAAATGTTCAGGGAGCTGGGTCAGTCGGAGGAGAAAAGCTTCGGGATGTACTCAGCGGTATCGTTTTCGGCGCTAACGTACATTTTTAGCGGTGGCTGAGACGTCTCCACCTCTTCATTTGCTTAAGTGGGTCCTGCAGAATTATTTTGGCTCCCTCCCTTTCTCATTTAGCTGACCAAGTTCTGAGTAAGCGTATTCCTTAGATGTTGAAGTGCTGTTTTGCCTGCGGTATCCGTCTGATCCCGGTTTTCGGATGAGCACACGCATTTCAGGATGAATACCAACGCAGCAGATTTTTTTTTATTTTTTTTTATTTTTTTACAGCATCTCTCCCCCAGGATTTATTTGCTTAAGGCTGACGTGAGAAGCGAACACGAACCGTGGAAGAAACGTGACGGTGGAGGTGGTAGTCGGTGTGAGGTCTTCCCCTATTTCTTGATTTTTACTCTTGTCCCTAATAAAAGTAACGAAGACGTAGTCACCTTTCGGGATTTCTTTAGGTTAATTTAATTTTCTCACTCGGACCGGTCTCGTGACCGTCTCTCGTTTCCAGTTTAACCTTTCTAATGGTTTCTTGACCTCGCTCACTCGAAATCTGTAGGCGTTTCTGAAGTGCTGCTTAATAAGATGAGGGGAGCTGATTACGACCCTCTCGTTTGTCCTTGATGACCCTTGTTGGGCAAACGAGAAATAGGGCAGTTGTGATGCCACCGCGTCACCAGAGGGGAGAGAGGTTTGAAATTAGCCGAGTCAATCTTCAAATTTCATAAAACACATCATCTAAGCTATTTAATTAAAAAGGGTCATGTTTCTCTACCCTAATTGGTGCCCCCATCTGACCAAGGGAAGGAGTTGATGGATGCTCTCATTCAGGACTTGATGGGACGTGAGCAGGCTTCCGAATTTCTCCGCGATCCGTGATTGATGGAAGATGATTATGGGTTTACCAGGCTAAAATGCACAATTCTTTAAACCTTCTTATTCCATATTTACCAGCAGATGATAGAATCCAGCGCTGACAGGGGATTGAAGGGATGACATCTAGGTCTTTTTTTTTTTTTCCATCTCTAATCTCGGATTCTAAGCGAACCTTTAGCATGTAAATTGGAAGCGTGTTTTATATTCGTAAATGCAAAAATACTCTTGAAAAGCTTTCACTTTGAAAAGATTATAATGATTAGCATTTATTACGCTGTTGTTTTCATGCAAAAAAAAAAAAGAAAAAAAAGAAAATCCTGCCCAGATTTTACTCAAATTGAACTTTTATGCCTTGCATAATAGGCCTGCTTTGATTTGAATAAGATTCAGAATAAAGTGGCCAGATAGGAAGTTAAACACTACAGAGAGGGGGGAAAAAAAAAAAAATATAAAAATCTCCTAATTTAAGGGGCTAAACACATGTGTTTTAACACACAGACGAAAATGAGGACGTTTACAAGTAAGTGGTATCACAAAGGGCGCGCCAGAAAAATCCGGGGAAGGAAAAGCAATTTAGCGGCGAGCAAGTTGTTAAGTTGCTTAATTTTTTTTTCTCCGGCGATAAAATGCGGTAAAAGGAGGAGGTGAGCGATTGAGTTGGCTTTTATTCTGGTGTAGCCTTGGCTGAGAGTCTGTCAGCATTTCCCATTATAAACTCTATTTTCGTGCTTTTCTACTTCAGCCCGAAAAGCTCGCTTGGGTCGGCGCCCGGCATCCCGCATCTCGAATCAGAAACGACTTTTTTGGAAAATAACGCGTTCGACAAGAGCGAAATTAACTAGGAATTTGAAAAAAAAGGGACGTTGCCTCTCCTCCTCGGAGCTTGAGATCTTGCCTAAAACTTGAAAAACCTAATTTTTTTTTTTTGAGGCTCTTTTTCGTTGCGAGTGACTTAGGGGTGCTGGTCAGATCTTAAAGAAGAAAAATCAAAGGAGAGAATCACGCCTCGGGGTACGGAGTAAGGAATGAAATGACAAGTTCAGTGGGGGATCTTCTGGTTTCCAGCCTGGTTTGTTTTTCTCAATTTATTTCCCTCTTTACCTCATTTAAAGCCAACTCGGACACGTTTATGGTACACGGAGCGTGGTTTTAGATGTCGAGGTGGATGGAGGGAACATCTCCTGCTTCGGGGCTGGACAATGAGTCATTGAGGTTTAGGATCTGCTGTGATGTGCTGCTCAAGCAGAGAAAAAAAAAGACCTGCATTGAAGGAATGAAGCACAAGAAGGACATGGACCTGTTGGACAGGGGCCGGAGAAAGCCATGGAGATGCTCCAAGGGCTGGAACCCCTCTGTTGTGAGGGACAGGCTGAGAGTTGGTTCCATCTCAGTTGGTTCTACACATCTCCAGGTTCAGCCTGGAGAAGAGAAGGCTCCAGGGAGACCTTCAAGCCCCTTCCAGTCCCTCAGGGGGCTCCAGGAAAGGTGGGGAGGGACTCTGGATCAGGGAGGGGAGCCACAGGAGGAGGGGGAAGGATTTGACCCTGAAAGAGTGGAGATGGAGATGAGATGTGGGGAAGAA
>JAOTQQ010000019.1:1601754-1612171 GCA_026546715.1 Gallinago undulata | reverse complement strand
AACCCCAGCTCCCTCAGCCTCTCCTCATAAGACTTGTGCTCCAGACCCCTCACCAGCTTTGTTGCCCTTCTCTGGACTATTTTCATTCAAATTGGAGATTGAGGGATCAAGTAGCGGGATGAGATGTTCAAGGATTGATCTGTAAGAAATCATTTTATTGTTGTAGCCATTAATGAAAATGTTTTCCTTAAATATTCAAACATCTACAGCAGTATTAAAATTTAATCTACATACTGTATACAAATACTTGCTAACTTCTTTTTGTAGAAGGTAAATTTAAAAAAAAAACCACCACTGATTATGTAAAGGGGAGTACTTGTTTAGGTAGCTGTTGGGGTTTTTTTGTAGCATCAATAGTATTGTCTGAATAATTTATTTAAAATTTGGTGAGGGATAAAGACTGCTTAGGTTTTCTGATTCTTCTTCCAAAATAGGGTTTTACAATAATGTGCAGATTCTAGTGCTCTGCCTAATCTTATTTTAAAGTTATCCAAGTTATGAAAATTTCTACCAATTCTTTGAAAGACTGAGTAGATTAACAGATCTAGCTAATAGCTTGTCATTCCTGGTGCTTAATCTACCTTTCTTCTGCAGAAATAATGGAAATATATTCTGCAGAATAATCTTTAAGAATGCAAGTATTTACTCTCTTTTTAGATATTTCCAGATATGTATACTCCAACGTGATTATAAAAAAATAATCACAGGTTCATATAAGCCTTTGTTATAGTGTTATATTTCATTGTGAACATGTCTGTTTTCTATCCATTATTGCTTCCAAGCATCTTTCAGTAAAATTACCTATATAATTTCCTTTACATCATACATCTGTTTTTCCATTAAATGTTCTAGCTCACGTTTTTCCTTATTGAATACTACTTGTTATTGTCTGTCCACATTTCTGATTTCTCAATTTCTGTTTTAGTTCTCAGTTCTGTAATCGTGGACAGAAATCAGTTATCGCTACACATCATTATTTCTGTAATCACTTTTTAATATAAAAATATTGGCAATTTAATTAACAGATTTTTTACAATTGCTTCAAAATAATTAAGAATTTAGAACAAGGCAAATAGCCTTCAGGTTTGTTAAATATATCACATAATCCCTTTTATGTGAAATTCTGTGGTGCATCTAAACTAGGCTGGTGGAATGCTGGTATCTTGTAGTATTTTTCGGGAAAGCGTTTTAGCTCCATGTATTTTCATGTCTCTTTTGTAACTCAGACTAAATTTTATTGTTGCATTCTGAGAAAAGTCTTAATTTTTTTCTTTGCTACTGAAAATGAAGCAAGTTCACTGATAAATTAACCTTCATTCCTATTGTAAAGTAGGATGAATAATCAAATAGAAACAAAGCTGTATCTTCCAGCAAGCTTCCTGAGAGAGCAGGGTCCTTACATTTGCATTTCTTTCTCCAAAGGTTGGTAGCATCAGCAGTTTAGCATTTTCATTTTGCTATTACAATATCCTGCCACTAAAAAACTTCCTGAGCATCACATTAAGGTATTGCAAAAGGCTATTGTAGCTGATGAAATATTTTTTAAATTAAATTTAGTATTATCAGTTTGGCATGACTTTAATTCTTTTTTTTTGCTTTATGATTCTACTTCCATTGTATTTGTGATATGATAATATAGTATTTTTGCAGAGCTTTAAGTAAATTATGGGACTAATGATGTTCCCATTAAAAAATTCATGGTAAAATTGTGGGGTTTTTTTACTTTTTTAAAAATTCTGTTAATTACTGTTACCTCAACAGTTGCCTCACATTGATACTCAGATACAACACATCTCTTTCTTAAGATGTTTAGGTTTCTGAATAAACAGCAATATAAAAATGCATCCTGCTTTAGAAATTAATAGCTCTTCAGTACCCATTTCCATTTGCATTAGTAAATCAACTGAAAAAAGCATGGAGTTGAGAAATACTCTTTATTTTCACTCAGTATCAGAGAGATCAATTTACTCTGGAGAAAGTAAATTCTTCTGATTTTTAGGGATCCCAGTTTTTTTGGTTAATTGACTTGGCATCACCTGTCATGTGGTGGTGTTACCGCATCGTCAAGTGCTGTGATTCTGCCAGACTGAAGATACAAAGTAGGGGTGGGCTGGATGTGCTTTTCTTTTTAAGCCTGTATTTCTATGAGTCTGTCTCGCTGTACAGTTACCTAAATAAAGTCTTCCAGGAACATGTATTTGTGATTCTTCATAATACTAACATGCTCTTAAGGAGTCAAAGCAACACTTTTAATACAAGTTGCAAAAACTTACAAAAAGTGCTTGTAATTTTAATATATAACCATCACTGCTACTAACTTTCCCTTCAGTTTCAAACAGCCTTTCCTCGCCTTCCTTCCATGTTTTGTGATTTATTTGAATATATTGTGATCTATTTGCAAAAGATTTTGAGCTGAATGTTTGACAGAAAGATTTGACAGATATGTAAGCAAGTTATTTCCCTACCTTCAATAGTACCATTTGCATAGCATGTGAAATGCTGCTACGCAAGATAAGCTGTACTACATACGTGGGAAAGGAAAACAAACAGATAAACTTCCAAAACCCCAAATCAACTTAGTTTTCCCACGTGAAGCTATTGGTATTTCTGACATAGCCTAAAATAAAATGGAAGCTTTATGTGTAAATAACCACTACTGAAAAAATTAATGTATTCAACATAATACTTCCTTTTTAAAAATCTTCCAAAATATGTCAGTTGAAAAATATATTGCTTTAATTGCTATATTTTAGAGACACTTGAGAGGGTTTTTGTTTGGGGGCTTGTTTTTGTTATGGGGTTAGTTGGGTTATTCACCCCTCCCAACTCAAGTTCCAATGCTCACATTTTGTGTATCCAGGTTACTTTTCTATAAAAGTGGTTTTTGGCATAGATCCTCATGAAGCTTCTTTAGAAGGTCAAAGTAAGAGGAAAACTTTTTGCTCGTGCTTAAAGAAGGTACTCAAGCATGCATTTAAGTCAAAGCAAGACAGATGTTGGTGAATACATATTTTAGATGTTCTTTTTTTGGATATTCTGCAGGCAAGACCACCTGTCCTGCCAAATGAGAACATCACGTAGGAATGAAGTGGCACTTGTGCTGGTTCAAGCATTTTAAAGCAGAGATACTGAACTATTACTTTACAAAGCAACATCTGTGGCACCGGAGAAGTTTGAGATCATGCTGCTTATTGGGCTTGCTTGATGATGTTCGTGTCTGCTTTTCCAGCTTGTCTGCCTGGTGCCACAAAAAGATGTTTCAGTGACTTTGGAAATGAGAGGTAAACTATAGTTTTGCTTATAGAGATGAGACATATAACATAGCCCCTTCTTAGGACAAAAAATATAGGGATCACAGCAGCAAAGTCTTTTCTGTGTGTTTTATCTACAGAGGTGAGGATGTGTTTGCTTTCCTCTCACTGTATGCTTGACTTGGAATTCGTAGGAATTACTCCAGTAGCTCCGTCATATTGCATTTGCTGATCTGTAGGATTGGAAGATGAACATTTCCAGGTTAAGGACTTATGTTTTATTAATAGGAAAGTTCACTCACCAAAGGCATGGGTTTCTTTCAGTTGCTGTGGACTCTTGCACTGGAAGACAAAACTTTCTTATTCACAACAGTCGGATGTACATTTGATACACTTAACTGTCTGTGAGTGTCTTTGAGCAGGGACTATGCAATAGATAAAACAAATACCCTCCTTGGTTATTAGATACCACTGTTTTTCTTTTATCCGAAGCCTATGATCGAAAGTATATGTCACATGGCATTGTTTTCCTTTCATCTAACAAATGTTTTTGTATAGGCATTATATTTTTGTAGAGGATATAAAATCCTCTGAAATCAACCATTTTAATTTAGCTGCATGATGTGTAATTCAAATCTTTAATTAAAAATAAGTTTCCAATTGCATTTTGGTGAACTGTAGATTTTTTCCTTTCTATGAAATTATTCATCTAATAAATAATTTGTATAAATGATCTTAACTGTAAGTGATGAAAGCAATTCATTTGGGTTTTTTGCTTAAAGGAGATTGATTCCAGAATGACAGTGGAATGTTTGTTTTTATCAGAGCTATTGTTATCCAACTGACTTCTAGATTATCTAGAGTATCTATTTATTTATTTGATGGCAGTAAATAGCTAAAGGTGTAGATGTTATCAAATGGTTAAGTTCTTGGCTCTGAGGACCAAAAGTGTTGTGGGCTGTACTTTGTTGTTGACTTGGGTGAAACCTAAGGCTAATTTCTTCACTAGAAGCACAGGCTGGGATTTGCTTTATTTCACTACTATAAAATATGAATGAATCTTAAATGTATTTCTAAGACTACAAGCTTTGCAGTAGAGAAAAATATGCCAATAGGCTAAGATGCCAGCCTTGTCATTCTGTTGTGCCTTGAAAGTAAGCAGCTTTGAATCATATAACAATTAGGAGTAGTTAATCTAAAAATGGAGAAAAAGATGACCCCTTCCTGGTTATCCGAAGGGAATTGTTGTGTCACTTCAAGGAAAGTTGGACCAAAACGCTCGGGTGCCAGAGGGAAAACATATTTCTGTGTTTAAAATAAAGAAGAAAACGCGCTGTCGCACAAATATAGACTTTTAAAAAAAAAAAAGCCCTAAGTGTTGAATACATACCATCTGGTGGAAAAAAAAAAAAAATACAGCCGTGCAATTAAAACTTTCAAAATCCAGCTTATTAAGCTGAGAAACTTCTTTATTTTTATTTTTTTTTTAAATGCAGCATAGAGCTTAGAAGGAAATCTTTCCAGGATGAATTACTTCTAATTTAAAGCTCATTCATAAACTGAAACTGTGAAAACTCAAGGGTTGGGTTGGAAGGGACCTTCAAAACCATCCAGTTCCAACCCCCTGCCCTGGGCAGGGACACCTCCCACCAGACCAGGTTGTTCCAAGCCACCTCCAGCCTGGCCTTGAACCCCTCCAGGGATGGGACAACCTGGACCAGGGTCTCACCACCCTCATACCAAACAAGTTCTTCCCCACATCTCATCTTGATCTCCCTTCTTTTGGTTTAAAACCCTTCCCCCTTGTCCTATGGCTCCCCTCCCTGATCCAGAGTCCCTCCCCAGCTCTCCTGGAGCCCCTTGAGGGACTGGAAGGGGCTCTGAGGTCTCCCCTTATATAGATACAAACCTATGAGACCCATGGTGAGTTGGAAAGATCTATTTTACCCGCTGAATTATTCTGAAAAGACCAAATTCCTGGGGTTTTATTGATATATTGGTCCATTACGTGACCCACCAGCCACAGTCATCTGCTCTGTCGCTGGAAATGGCACCAAGAGGTCATCTTCCACCCAGCTTTGGCTCCCTATATCCATATATATGTACATATCTCCTCCTGCTTTGTCCTCCAGATCTTTCTACCATTCCATTTTGCTCTTAATCTTCTTACCTCCACCTGAGTCCCCTCATCTCCAGAGAGGAGACCTCTGCTGAGCTCCTCAATGACCACCTTTGCTCTCAGTCCTCCAGACCCAACACCATTTTTCTCCAGTCCACGTTAGCACTGAAAAATCTTCCCTTCTTTTCAGGTTCTCCTTGTTTTTTTCACGCACTTACATAATTTTCAGCTTTCAGCTACTTTTAATACACCTACTACATTTATTATTTTTTTTTTTTATACTCAACACTTTATTAAAAGAATAGTTTTATGAACCCGTGCTTTCTCATCCTTCAGCTTCCCGCGTCGGGATTCATTGAAGCTGTAAGAAATCAATTTATTTATGAAGCTATGATGAGGAGCAGCCCGAGATAACTGACATAATATATATCATACTCGTTAAACCGAAGGCAACTTATAGGCTCATAGAAGCACTTTTTATACCCAATCATTTTTGGATGCTGCTTGTTCCTTGAAAGCTTGATTTCGAATTAATTTCCGAGCAGGATCTTTTTTTTTTATGCGACTATTTATTCTCGGAGGCACCTCTTGGTTTCCGCTTGTGCGGTTTCCAGCGCGGCGTTAATCCCTCTGAAGGCAGTTGCATCTGAATCAAGATAAATATTAGAATTTTTCATCTTTTTTTACTGATTTTTCTGTTATCACACTCATTTTTTTTAACGAAATCTTCACTATTTCTGAAAGTACAGAAAAGTAAGAATTCCCATAAATATGCCCGTGTTTTTACGCTGGTGTCAACTGGAGTAGAAATAGGATTAAAATGAGCGCGTGGCTCCCAAGAGCTGCTGAAACCTTAAAAAAAAATCCCA
This sequence comes from Gallinago undulata, assembly GCA_026546715.1. NCBI lineage: Eukaryota > Metazoa > Chordata > Aves > Charadriiformes > Scolopacidae > Gallinago > Gallinago undulata. The sequence goes on along the minus strand of JAOTQQ010000019.1, from coordinate 1,605,932 downwards.
ATTTTAGATGTGTGGAGGGGATTCTCCCACAAGATCTGCCACCAGTCAGCCCCAAGGGAATACTGGTGGTATATCCCAGTTGGGCATGGGTTATACTGGTTTCTAACAGATTTGAGACTCTCTGTGTATATTTGTGCGCTTATAGTTCCTTTCATAATTTAAATATTAATATAACAGTCTTGAGAAGCAAATTAAAAATAGCATTATATGTTTTTTCTTCTTTTTGTTGGTTTTAATGGTGACTGAAGTTTACAGAAAATATAATCCAGTAAGAACCACGGTAAGGAATTTGATTGAAATTTTACCCAAAAAATGAAAACGCGAAGAGGATACGTTAAAACCACAAGTTGTTTTGGCTTCTCTGAATTCCGAAGGTGGGGAAAAAGAAAGGAATAACTAATTGGAGGTTCTAGTTGTTGGATTTATCTGCTGGTTTCCAGCTTCGTGTAGGCTGACTTGGGTTGTAAGCTGCTTTTCTCAGTGGTTTGGTTGGGTTTTTTTTTTAATTATTTGGGTTTTTAGGCAAGGGAAAAATAGCGGCTCGAGGGGGTCCGAGCATCTTACCTCCCCTTCCGAATGCAAACGAGATCGTGGGTTATTCTTTTTAGCATCTTATTGTTTTTAAGTCTTATTCCATCAGAGCTTAAGACTTTGAGCAATGCCGTTACCGAGCAGCTCACAAATGGTGCCGTTATACCTTGATTAGGGAGAAGAAAGTCCTCTCCGTTCCTTGACGTTCCTTTTTCCTCCGTTCCTCTCTTTCCTTCTTTTTTTAAAGCGTTATATTTTCATTATTTTTCGTGTATGGGCACGGGGGTCCCCCAGGTTGAATGCCCGAAGCAAGTGGTACCCAACCTCCCGTGGAGGAGGGATGCTGAGCAATAGGTCAAGAGCTGGTGGCAAGGGGATGGGGTCAAGCTCTTCCCAGTGGAGCCCGGTGACAAGACAAGGGGCAACGGGCACAAACTGGAAGGTGGGAAATTCCATCTCAAGGTTAGGAGGAACTTCTTTCCTTTGAGGGTGGCAGAGCCTTGGAAGAGGTTGCCCAGAGAGGTGGTGGAGTCTCCTTCTCTGGAGACCTTCGAACCCCATCTGGATGGGTTCCTGTCCAGCCTGCTCTGGGTGGCCCTGCTTTGGCAGAGGGTTGGCCTAGATGATCTCCAGAGGTCCCTTCCAACCCTTATGATTCTGTGATGTTCTCCTGCCACTGCCACCCGTGTCAGTCCCTGCTGCCTTTATGGTGACCGCCATATTTACCTTTATAGAGAGCACCTCTATGGGACCACAATAAAGGTGGTCCCCAGTTAGAGGGGACCTTTATGACCTCCACTATTACAGTGAAACAAAATCCAATTTAATTCCCAGTAGCCCCCTTCTGGTCCCAACCACTTCCCCATGTGGGATACCCATCTCCATCATTCCCGGATCCCACGGGGCTTTGCTGGGTCTGGTTCGGGATGCTCTTCCCCACCTATATTTTAAGTAGCTCTTTAGGTTAAAAGTTCCAGTTACTGAATAGTGATGTGAGACGGCTGTGCCCGGGATTTCTTTCTGTGTTTAAACTTAAATTATGAGAAGGCATCGCTGAGATTTGTCGGTCGGGGAAGGATTTGAGGTTGTATTTTCTCCGGAAGCGCAGCCGTGATTCTTTGCGAGATCTGGAGATACTCCCAGTTCTCGGGGAGGGCAGTTAATTAATTTAGGTACTTAGCACTTCTAGAACTCCTACACATCACTAGTCTATAACTCTAAAATCTGTTTTGAAATGAGATTCCCAGTAATATTTTACCTGGTTTTTCACAGTCTAAAGATGATTTTAAGGCTGCGTAAGTGGTTTTTCAGCATTTTTTATTTTTAACAAGGGTCTTTCAAGAGAGGTCGTTTCATCAGGATGGTTTTAGAAATATCCTTTTTTATTTTGCCTGCTGCACGGGCGATTAAATTATCGATTAATGAGAGCGAACAGATGATTTTGATACCGAGCAGGACGGGCGTGGGTACGTCCCCCTTCTCTTAGGAAAAAGCTTCGAGGTGACTTCTTTGCTTTTTTTTTTCCCCCCAGCATCCACGAGCCCCCAAATTATCTTTGGAGGGAGAAACGAGCTCGGTGCTTTCGGTGTTCTGCGTAACAGCTCCGCAGCCAGAAAATATCCGTTTAATCAAGACAGAGGGAAAGGCTGTTTACAGAAAATATGAACCTCCTTTTCAATGTTCCATGAAATTGCTGGGTATTTGAATGGCCGGGGATGGTAGGATGGTGTTTTAGCATAAAATGAGTTTCCAGTGTAAAATTTAACATGAAAAAACAAAAAAAAAAGAGGTAAAAAAAAAAAAAAAAAGAAGTAAGATGCTGTTCGAATTCTCAGAAAGCTTGAGTATTTATATTTATTTTTTTTTGGTAGTTCGGAGTGGCTCAGTCTCACCAATGTCATTTTACTTCTTTCTCTGTTTCCAAACTACTCGTGGTGATTAATATCTCTGTTTGCAGAGTGGCTTTTTGTTCACGCGCCGCCTTCCCGACGTGATGACATCTGTGTTGGGTTTGGGAAGTAAATAGCTCTGTTGGTATTGTCAGAGGCGGCGAAGGAGAAAACAGTAAATAATGTTCTTGAAGGAGCACATCTGTGAAGAGGAGGGAAACGCACCGAAAAAACGCCGAGGGGTGGAAAATCCCTCTCTGAGGTTTTTTTGTTTTTTTTTGGGTTGGGAGAGGAACGCAACTGAGGAGAACCGGCTGGGAACGCAAAGGCTGAGACCTGAGCTGTGTCGTTAATAGAATGGGTTGGGTTGGAAGGGACCTTCAAGACCATCCGGGGGCACCTCCCACCAGCCCAGGTTGCTCCAAGCCCCATCTAACCTGGCCTTGAACCCCTCCAGGAGATGGGGCAGCCACAGCTTCTTGGGGCAACCTGGGCCAGGATCTCACCACCCTCACAGCAAAGAAGTTCTTCCCCACATCTCAGCTCCATTTCCCCTCTTTCAGTGTCAAACCCTTCCCCCTCATCCTGTAGCTCCCATCCCCGATCAAGAGTCCCTCCCCATCTTTCCTGGAGGCCCTTGAGGGACTGGAAGGGGCTCTAAGGTCTCCCTGGAGCCTTCTCTTCTCCAGGCTGAAGCCCCCCAACTCTCTCAGCCTGTCCTCCGAGCAGAGGAGCTCCAGCCCTCCCAGCATCTTCATGGCAGTTCCCAGTGTCACCTCCAGCAGTGGAGCAGACCTTGTCCTTGGTGGCCCCAGAGATGCTTGGGCACAAGTAGGCTCATGGTTCTGGAACCATTTGGCATTCCCAGTTCTCCTGTTATGTCTAGGATGTCGTTATAATTCAGCTGGAATTCATCTGTGAAAAGCCTTCTGCACCAACCACAGTAACTTTATGTGGTTTTTAATATTTTTTTAAAATAACATTATTTTTTTTTGCTAATTATGGACTCTCCCAGAAAAATCCCACACTGGTTTGTGGCTGAGAATCCAGCCAGGGATGCCGTGTGGCCCCAGCACCAGGATCTGCAAACATCATTATGATGTCACTTATTAAAATGTCAAGTTTTTCCTGTCTTTCTGTGATGACAACAATTATTTTGACTCAAATTTTCATTCTCATGGCTCTTTCCCTCACTTTTAATTCCCTGACCATCTTATCTACTCATACTTGTCTATATGTTAAATATTTGAGTGATTTTAGGTGTTTAAATCACTGCTGTGGACCCTCTTTTTTTTTTTTTTTTATTTAACTTGACTCAGCTTTTATTTTTGCCTTCAGCGCAGATTTGTTTGAAAAGAAAGTGACGGTTTGATCTCTCGGGGGATGACAAGGGGGAGTTTTATCTTAATTAGCTTGGAAGAGTCGTTAATGTTAATGAATAAGCTGTTTGGTTTCTCTTAGGAAGAAAAAAAAAAAAAAAAGAAAAAAGGGAGTTAAATGTTACGTTGAGAGATGGAGAAGTGATTGCGTAAAACTAGTCTGGGATGTTGTTGTTGTCCCACCAGTGATTCTGGTGGGAATCTACCACTGGAAGGGAAGCTACTGAAGATACAGGTCTGGTGTCTTCACCGTCAGTCCCTAATCCTTCCTGGATCAGCAGTTGCTAAAAAAGCCCCTGGATCAGAATCACATGGGGTTGGAAGGGACCTCTGGAGATCATCTAGTCCAACCCCCTGACAAAGCAGGGCCACCCAGAGC
>JAOTQQ010000019.1:1585814-1601654 GCA_026546715.1 Gallinago undulata | reverse complement strand
CTCCAGCAGGTCACCCCCAACCTGTCCTGGTGCAGGGGGTTATTCCTCCCCAGGTGCAGCACCCTACACTTGCCTTGGTTGAACTTCATCAGGTTCCTCTCTGCCCAATTCTCCAACCTGTCCAGGTCTCTCTGGAGGGCAGCACCGCCATTTACAGAAGGTGACTTCAGTGGGACCACAGAAGGGATTAAATTGTCTTTCAGTGGACGGACGTTGGGAACTATTCCCTTTGAGCAGTGTCCACGTTGTCCTCTTATTAAAAACTCAGACTATGAACCTCTTCGGACCGAGCATAATAGATTCTCTGGGTTTTTCTTCCTTCGGAACTCTGATTTAAATAAAAAGTTTTGTGAGAAGAGGGGGAGAGGGGGGAGAAATCTGTGTTCTGCTGGGGATGGATATAGGGACATAAACAGTTCTTGGGCAAAAGAAATAAAGCAAATTTCCCCGTGAAGTTTCGGTGCTGATGGGAAGCCGTGCGACGTACAGATGGGTTATTGATACAGATGGAGCTGTAAAACGGGGCTTTAGTGACTTCTCCTAGAAAATATGAGAATTGAGAACTCCGCTAACCAAATTAGAATGGTTAGATCGTAATCTTAACGTGATATACTCCCGCGAAGACTCGTGATTTGCTGCCTCTTCAAATATGGAAACCCTTCAGGCAAGCTTCTGGGAGCGTCCTGGCGCCGATACGGCTGGAGCGTTCAGAAGATATAAGCCGGACGGAGTTGGACTGGTTCCTTCCCAGATGCTTGGGTGATACATTGCGTAATGAAAATCAAATATCGTCGTCTTACGGAGCAACAAATAGGATGGAGGGTTGACGTCCCGAGCGATCTTCAGGCGGGATGAGAGGCAATTTGTTTGCAAGCTCCTTCTGTAACCACCTGGCTGGGAATTCTGCGGCGCGCCGTGCCTCGGGACGCACCGCTTCCCTACGGAACCCCCAGCTCCAGGGGGATGCTGAGGGCTGAGGACCCTTCGTGGGTGCTACGTGTCCACCTGCCGTGGGGAGAAAAGTCTTGTCTTAAAAGCAGAGTAATAAAAAGCTACTAGAAAAGTCATTAAAAAGGTTATCAGCTCTCCCCGAGACAAAGAAAAGCGATTAGAGCTCTAATGAGCCACATAAGTACCAATAAGAAAATAATAATAATAATCATCATCATCATCATCTTGCAGTTCAGGAACTCAACATTGAGCGTAAATTACGAAATCCTTGCTCTAAAGGAGCACGTAATTTAATATATCGCGAGATAGATTAAATATATTGGGAAGGAATAAAGAGGAATTGTAATATTTTAATATTTTAGGTTGTTTTTTTCTTTCAGGGAAGAATGAGCTTGAACCTTCTGAAGTGTGATTTGGTTGTGAAGCGTGGTGACGTGTTGTTATTTTCCAATGAAATGCAGAAAATAGCATGGATTCCTTTTTTTCCTTTTTCCTAAGGAAGAGACATTCCACATCTGGTTTTTTCCTTCCTCCTGGTGACTTCTCGAGGTTTTGGTTCATTTAAAGCTACTTGGAAGAAACACCTCTAATGTGGTAGAGGCAAGAGGGTGTATGTGTGTGTCTTTGGGGTTGGGGATGGGGAAGGGGTTGGGAACCCAACCTCTTCCCAAAGCAGGGCCACCTAGAGCAGGTTCCACAGGAACGTGTCCAGGTGGGGTTGGAATGTCTCCAGAGAAGGAGACTCCACCACCTCTCTGGGCAGCCTCTGCCAGGGCTCTGCCACCCTCACAGGAAAGAAGTTCCTCCTCGCGTCTAGGTGGAACTTCTGATGTTCAGGTTTGTGCCCGTTCCCTCTTCTCCTATCTGTCCATTCAGGCATTTATGGAAGATCCACACGTACCTCACACACTCATGCTGTGCCTTGCACCTTGGACGTTCCTTACACCTGCACTCCATAAATTTCCCCTCGCGTTCCCATCTGAAGCTTCTGAAATCTCATTAATCTTTCTTCTCGCAAGAGTTTGCCCCACGGCCTGCCCTGGTCCTTGAGAAAAGCTGGTCTCCAGCACAAGAGAGATGACCCTCTGCTGAAGACGAGAGGTGTTTGAGAATGGAGAAGGTCTGAATTGATCTTTTCTTTAAATAAGTATTTAACCACATGGCACGAAGCACCTTGAACTCCAGGGCTGGATCCTTGAACTTGATTTGATCTTTTATGGATTGAAGTGGAGGAGGGAGAAGAGAAGAAGTTTTTTGCTCTCACTGGTAATTTCTACATCTTCAGAGCTTGTAGAAGGGTTAGGGGAGGAGAAATGGACATACCTAAACATTGTCTCTTCTCATGGCAGCAGAGTCCTACCCCCTCCTTTCTCTCAACAGCTTGACCTTCGATGTCTCAGAAGTGGTTTGTCCCATCAGAAACCTCTGCTGCCATCGTTGGAGAAGAAGCCATAGTTCACGTCGCGTTAGGCATTTTGGATTTCATAAAGATGAGGCTCAAAGCAGACCGAGGCCACGGGGGACGGGGTTTGCGTGACACCTTTGCGGTAGACTGGTAGACCCCACCAACCTTTACTGGGTCCTGCTGGGGTAACCAGTCGTGCTGTGCAAGCTTCACTTGGGTGATGGTTTGGGTGTGCATTCAACGCCGATTCCATAGGGTTTGGGCTCCTCTTGTCCCGTGGTACCACTTAACTCTTCGTTTAGTGGGAGACTCCCAGTGCGTGGCGCGCAAATGAGAGAGCCTGCTTCTTTTTTAATTTGGTTTTAATTAGCGACTTTGAAATTTGGGTTGTATTTCTTCTCCCCACGCAGGTGGATTGTGAGTGACAGGGAGTTGTCCTCCCGGAGATTCGGTATTTCATATGGGTTTCTTAGTAAATATGAGCTGTTTTGTTGCTTGGAACATCTCCTGTGCTTTCAGGCTCAATAGAAGGAAGGAATTCTTTGGTGGGAAGGTGGTGAGATGCTGGTCCAGGTTGGTCAACTATAAAATCTGTGCCTTTTTTCTTTGACTTTGTTATAAAACGACCCAGTAGAGAGATTCCCTCCGGAGCCGGGCTATTATTTAAGGTCAAGTCAATTATCCTCCTCCCAGAAAGGAAGCCGGACGCTTTGTTCGGCCGGGAATTTGGGATGAATCCGGCTGAAACCATCTAAGGTGCTTTCATTCCCCTGGCACGGAGCGGGATGAATCACCTCTCCAGCCGAAAGCGAGGAGGACGCCGGCGAAGAGGGCACCAGAAAAGCATGGGAAGTGGATATTATTTATTTTTTATTTATTTTTTATTTATTTTTTATTTATTTTTTTTGACCTTTTTTCAATCGATGCGAAGCATAACAGGGGCTGGTTAAACTCTGCCCTCGTATTTTTGGGTTTAGGGTACGCGGTGAAGGTGGTTCCTGAGTTTTCTTGGCAGGCGAGCCCTTTTCAGTAGAGCCCACAGGCTGGAATTGGGTTTTAAGCTCATTCCCTAACGAGGAGATTTTCTCCTTTCCGCTGAAAAACTGCAAACTCAGCATAAACCTACCTTTCCCCTTCCCCTTGGCTAATCCCTGCACTCCGTTTCCGTTCGGGGGTACGGAATCCCAGTATGATACGGGCTTGGAAGGGACCACCTGGAGATCATCTGCCTTTCAAGATTTTAACCTCAATTCCTCATCTATGAAATTGAAACGATATTCTCTCTTGTTTACATAAGAATATAAATTAAAGACGGCGAAGCGCTCGGATTGTTATCTATACACACACTCATAGAAGAATTAATTAAGATAATTGTCTACATAACTACATAACTACTTGTACTTTGGATAATCTGGAGATATTTACAAGGGTACGTGGTGATAGGATGAGGGGGAAGGGTTTTAATTAATATGAGATGTGGAGAAGAACTTCTTTGGTGGGAGGGTGGTGAGAACCTGGTCCAGGTTGCCCCCAGAAGCTGTGGCTGCCCCATCCCTGGAGGGATTCAAGGCCAGGTTGGAGGGGGGCTTGGAGGAACCTGGTCTGGTGGGAGGTGTCCCTGCTCATGGAAGGGGGTTGGAACTGGATGGTCTTTAAGGTTCCTTCCAACTCAACCCTTTCTATGATTCTTTGATACATAAGTGATCTGGGAAACTCTGGGTGAAGTTTGATGGGATGTAGTCAGAATGCTGAGTGTGGTTTGTATTTAGAAATAATTTAAGAAAAAGAGAGATCCTGCCTTGTTTGTAGTGGTCGTGAGCTCTTAATTGATTAATTCCATCTGGATATCAATCCAATTTAACATGGAATCACCTAATGTGGGTAATCTCCATGGGTTCTCCACAAGCTGAGGTCAAGAGGGGATTCTTCTCTGCTGGTCTGGAGGGAAGTCCCACTCCCTGGACTGAGTAGATAGAAGCCTTGGGAGATGGTTGGTCTAATTCAGGCATAAAGGACAAATGCTCACATATTAACATTATATATATATATATTTTATCTTGGACATGTTAATTTGATGAAAATTGAGTGCTAAGAAAGAGATCATCCACGGTCTCCCGTATTTCCAATATCAGACAGAAGTTTGAGGAGCAGTTGAACTTCTCCCCTGTTGGAAATAGGTAATAGTGAATAGACCTATAATTACTTGATGTGTCATCTTCTGGCCTCATCTGCTCCTGAAACACCAAGGCAGGTTTCCATCCTTGGCTTCTTGGACGAGGAGGCACCCTCCTCACCTTCACTTCCCACCGAGGTGCCCTCCATGGAGAATGGGTTTAATTCCATCTCTATAAACCTTAACTGCCCACGTTTCATATATTAAAAAAAAAAAATGCAAAGGCATAAAATCTCTTATTAATATTCATTTTATTGTAACATTAAAATCCTTCTGGCTGCTTGGTACCGTACGGTACCACTACTTTATAAAATATTGCTAAATGTCTGTTGGTAACTCGTTTTATTCCTCCAATTAATTTCTTCCAAATCAAAAATCGGAGCCCCCAGCTCCTGGGAGGTGTATTTTTTCCTCTCCCTTGAGATGGGGTTTGCAACAAGAAGGGGAAGAGGATTTTTATCTCCTGTTTCTGGGGAGGAACCTGAGCTCCAAGTCTTTTCTTGGACGATTTGGTGGAACCTGTTGGTCTCGTTCCGATGTTCTCGCTGCGAATCTTTCCAGAATTGGAAATGGGAGCTTAGCGAAGGAAAAAAGAATATATAGAGTAACTAAAGTAGAGCATTTTTTGGGGGGAAACCAGCCCGTGGAAGAGAGAATTAGACAGCAGTTTGTAAAATATTTACATTCCCAGATTCACTCACCCATGCCCGCTGCCTTTCGGAAGGAAATCGCTCTTTTTCATTACCTTGGTTTCTTGCCCTTCAGCTATTATACGAATTGAAAGTGGGGAGAGAAAAAAAAAAAAAAAATAAATAAGAAAAAGGTTTTGTCTGGGTGTTAAGTAACCTTGCAGCCTTTAATTTGAAACAAACAAAGCATTTAAAGCTTTTCTTCTCCGGGGGGATTGTACCGAGCGCTGCTAAATTGCTGAATATTTAATAGCTAAAACGCGTTGCGGACCCTGAGGTCTGTCCCCCAAATGATAAGCTGTTTTTTTGTTTTTTTTTTTATTAAGTGAACTTTAATTGCTTAATAATTGGGTCTTCTGTAAGGAGAGATGGGGATCCTGATAGGTTGCGTGGTAAATCGGAGTTGGGGACGGCTTCCAATTAAGTTTCCTAACGAGGTTTTGGGTTTAACGTAGGGGGAGGGGGGAGTCTTGCAAAAAAGACTTTTTTGGGGTCTTCCAAAAAAAACAGTTTTAAAATAAATGGGCGTAAGCCAGGAGAGGTGTAAAGTCCCAGTGGTAGTTTTAAAATCTCATATATTATGGTCCTGCGGAGAGATGGATGGGTTTTGAAGGTGACCATGGGAAAAGGTGGGCAGTGTCTTCTCCTTGGGGGCACAGCAAAAGGGGTTTTGCTACATCCTAATCTGCTTTGTATAGATTTTATGGCTTTTTTTTTTATTAAGGTTTCAAAGAAAAAGGATTGGGATATCTACAGGAAAAGTGATGGGGCAGGGGGATGTCGAGAGGAGTAAGAATCCACATTAGGATCAGGTCACAGAAGCACAGGATGATATGGGGTTGGAAGGGACCTCTGGAGATGATCTCCTCCAACCCCCTGCCAGAGCAGGGCCACCCAAAGCAGGTCCCACAGGAACACGTCCAGGTGGGGTTGGAATGTCTCCAGAGAAGGAGACTCCACCACCTCTCTGGGCAGACTCAAAAGACTCAAGACCCAAGAAGTTCCTCAGCCGTTCCTCCTAAGATAGATCCTCCAGGCCCCTCATCATCTTTGTAGCCCTCTGCTGTCCCCTCTCCAGCAGTTCCCTGTCCTTCTTGAACTGGGGAGCCCAAAACTGGTCCCAGTGCTCCAGATGGGTACTGTGCTAATGCTCAGTCTGCGCTAGAACTCATACTTATCACTATTTTCCTTGCTTAAGGAGGAAGCTTTTGGGATTATTACATGGATTTCCGAGGAAGAAAAGCAAAGTCCCTTTATGGCAATTGTTTTAGTCCTGTTTTTTTTACAGTAAAATGCCCGATTTTGCTCTCTTTCCTCCTGGAAAAGTCTGCAGTTTTCAACAGCTTTCCATCACTGTTCGCACCGCGTTTATCTTCAATTACATATTTAATTATTTTTTTTTTTTTAATTGAAGTGTTGAAAGCTTCTATTTTCTCGCTTGCACCAGCTTTGCTGGGGGCGAAAAAGCTGTCACTTGAGTTCCCGTGCCAGTAGCTCGGCTGGAAAGTAGCATCCTCACTGGAAGGAGGGATGGGGAACTGGTGGAGGGGGTTGGGAACGACTGCCTTTTCTTCACTCGCAGGGATAACGTAGAAACACAATAATTAGGGAATATCCCATCATCCCACACGACGTCGGTTCTTTTCACGGGTGGAAATGCCTTTAAGAAGCCTTCGCTGAGGCAGTTTGTCCTGCTAAAGAGTTTCCCTGCTTCAGCTCGTGGGTCGGGAGAGACCTCATCCTTGGAGATGCTCCTGGAGACGGGAGCAAGGTGTTAGAGGACAACTGAGACGAGAGGTGGGGGGGGACCAAAAGCACCCCAGAAAGTGTCACACTCAAGTGTCTTTTCCGATACACGATCATTCCTCAATATACTGAATATTTGGGTGGCATTTCAGAGTCTTGACTTCTTCAGCTCATTAGTAGCCTCTACTGAGAGGTCCTTCTTGAAAGCCTGGCTGATGTAATGTAAAAGGAGCTTGGTACTTTTTGGTGGCTTTCGGTGTTGTCTTGTAAGTTTTCCACCCTATCACCACTTGGTGAATGTTTGCACACTCGTCTGAGTGATGGTATTTACTGGTGAGTGTTGGGGCTGGTGGGGTCATTTCTAGGGGACTGGCCAGGACTAGAGCCAGAGGAGGTCCCCAAAACACGTCCGCACCATCTCAAGGACATCCCTGATCTGAGCAGTTGCTTCAGCCTGTCTTCTTGATTTGTCCTTCTCATGCTTGCCTGGAAATAGGGCTGATTTTTTTTTTCCTTTCCTCTTCTCTCCTCTCCTCCGATAAAGTCTGGAATCTGGACATCATCTTTCACTTGTACTTTGAATTTTGCAGACCATGTCCTGTCCTGATCAGGTGTTTCTCCTGTATCTCAGGAAGGACGTGGTCCTCGTGCTTCCATTTATTTATTTACTTATTTACTCCGGATTGTTAACAAATTCCAAATCAGCATGGAAACAGTGTCCAAATTCTACAAATTCCTTTTTCAGCAACTATATAATTGCTTTTTTTTTTTCTTTTTTTTTCTTTTTTTTTCTTGTTTTTGCAGGACCATTGAGGTTTCTTTCCCAGACAGACTCTGTCACGGCTTTTGCCGGAGACACGATCCTGCTGAAGTGTGAAGTTGTCGGGGAGCCCATGCCCGTGGTCCACTGGCAGCGAAACCAGGAGGACTTGTCCCCCAGCCCCGGTGACCCGCGGGTGGCCGTCCTGCCCTCCGGAGCTCTACAGATCAGCAGGGTTCAGCACGGAGACAGCGGGATCTACAGGTGTCTGGCGAAAAATCCAGCCAGTTCAAGAACTGGGAACGATGCCGAAGTCAGAGTGCTGGCAGGTAAGATCTCTAGATCCTTCTGCACCACCTTTCTCTCTTGTCTGGTCATGTCCTTTGGTTCTCTGGAAGTGCAGTCGCTCCTCCTGGAGCAGCTAGGTTGATTTATCCTACTTCCCATCCTGTTATTTCTACAAGCTTTCAAGTTGTTCTTCACGTGGAAGAGCCTGGAGACCTTTAGAAGCACTTGGATGCAAAGGTGAGGAGGTGACACCGTAGGAAGGTATTCACGCTGCCTAACTTCAAGTACCAAATTTAGATCTGTAGGAAGGTGGTCTCTTCTACACAGTCAACGGAGAGAGAGAAGTACTTCCCATCTTGGAGCACCTCTGGAAGAGCTCCTCTCATTCCTTTGATTGGAAAAACGATCTGGTGGGACTAGTTGCTGAATTGACCTACTCAAATTTAGGTTGCTCGAATACTTCTGTGCCTGTTGTCAGCTGCCCCGTTGGCCAGAGCTCAGTTTTTGGGAACTGACACAGTTCAGCTGTGACAGGGAATGTTCCTTAAATTCAGTGCCAAGGGAGCATCTTGCTCTCCCTCCTAATCCACTCAGCGGTTAAATCGATGGTTCTCCACTCTAGTTGTGGTATCAAGATCTGAGCTCCAGAAGGATGGTTTGAAAAAGGTATCGCTGAAAATTCTCCTTCCCTTCTAGTTCTACACGGTGAGGTTTAACCGCTAATTAAAGGAAGATTTTATGTATGGATTTTCTAGACAAATGTTTTGCGTGGTTTCTCTCCAAGAGGTGACTGAGCATCTCAGACTTCTGAGATGGTCTAAGTGCTGCAGAAATCAGGAAGCCTGGGATCAGTCCTGGGGAAGTGTCCGTGTTCCAACAGCGTGTGAAACTTGATGAGTTCATCCTCACTTCTGGGAGTGCTTTACTGTAGCTCTGGATTTTATTGCAGTGGAATTTGGGGGATTAGAGTTCCTTCTGTCTTTGCGATTTGATGCCAAAAGAGACAAACTAAACCTCCACAACCTCTAAACCCAGGATTATGAACCGAAGCCGTGTCCTCGCTCTCTGCTGCAGTAGTAGATATCGATCCTTGATGGAGCTGAGAAGCGAAAGAACAGCCAGAAAAACCATCAGAAGGGGAAGACCACATCACCTGGAGTTCCCTGTGGGTTTTTCCCTACTTTTTTGGGGAGTTTGTGCCCCACCTCTGTAGCGTGGACCTGTTCCCGGTGTGTTGGTTTATCTAACGGGTTTGCCCAAGGTTGGCTGCTCCTGGAGCTTCCAGGATCATCGTGATCTGTAGAGCCCTGTGCCGTCTTTATGCGTTGGGTGGTGCTAAGATATTGCTGCCTCTGTGTTTATAGAATCATGGAATCGTTTGGGTTGGAAGGGACCTTCAAGACCATCTCGTTCCAATCCCCTCCCACCAGCCCAGGTTCCTCAAAGCCCCCTCCAACCTGGCCTTGAACCCCTCCAAGGATGGGGCAGCCACAGCTTCTCTGGGCAACCTGGGCCAGGGTCTCTTATTAATGGCAATGACAGCCATGGGGGAGAAAATCACATATTTTTTCAGATGTCTTGATTAAAATGAAGAAAATCCCCAAACTTTGTATTTTAGGCAGAGCTGGGAGATTGCTCTCAGCTCCACAGAGTATTCTTAATTTGCCATTTGTCTCCAATTCTGATCGTTTGAGGACGGATTGATGTTTCTTCCTGGTTTTTTTTTCCCAGTTTCGGTCGTTAACATCCCAGCTAAGTGGCCTCTCTCTCAGGCTGTCTCTAGGAGAGAGGGGAATTAATTTCTCTTTTTCCTAGCACATTAACATTTTTATACCAGGGAAACACCGGAGCAAATAACGAGGAAAATAGATAACAAGGAACTAGCGGAGTCCGACCGACTTTGGCTTAGGGCAAGCAGCACAAAGTCTCATTTCTGAATAATTCGAGCAGACAGAAGCTCTTAGAAGAACTTAGTGGTGCTCCTGAAACAAAAATTCAGATCTTATTGAGCTTCTTGGGTGGTTTTGTTCTCTTGTGCACGCTTTGATGGTTCGGAGCTACCTGCTACTCGTTTGCAGCTCGTCGGTAGAAACGGGGGCTTCAGTTGCAGCTCTTCTCTTCCGTAATTAGCCAAGGCAGAAAACTCTGGTTGGCCTTTTTCCCCCTGGTTAGCGAGGAGAAAAAAAAAAAAAAAAGTCTTAAATCCTATTCAAAGGAGCAGGCAACAAAATAATAATAAGAAAAAAAGCGCAGGTAGGATGTCATAATTCTCTATTTTTCAAGTGTTGCTGCTTTTACGGAGAGCGGTTGTGATTTGTTGGAACACAGAGTTTATCTGTCAGGATTTGTTGCAAAACTGACCACCAGCCCCAGGAAATAATGTCTGATCTTCTCTACGGCTTCCGAAGAGAAAGCAAGGGGAAAAAAAAAGAAAAAGAATTGAGGGATAAACATCTTTTGTCATTTAGGTTTCTTTAGTCCAAGCGCCCGCGGCTTAAATATTTGATTTGACATTATGGCAGGTCTGGAGATATCTGTATCTCCTCCTGATAGGAAAAAAAAAAAATCATCATCCAACAGGAAAAATAAAGGTTAGAAAAATATGGATGAAGGAATTGCTGGTTTCCTGGATAAAAAATGTAAAATTCCCCCTACCAGACCCAAGGCTGTAGATGAACTCGCCATGGAAATGAAGGAATTTAGAGTCTTCAACCTCTATAATAAAAAAAAAAAAATAGTTTGTAGGTGCTTAATGTTTCTAAAAGGTGGGACAGAGGGCACTGGGCATGAAGTTTTTACTTTTTCCCCTGTCCTTCTTGAACTGGGGAGCCCACAACTGGTCCCAGTGCTCCAGCTGGGGCCTCCCCAGGGCAGAGCAGAGGGGGAGGATGACCTCTCTCGATCTTCCTTAACCTTGACTCAGTGGAACGCTCTCTGTCTTTTCTCATTTTGTCTCCCAAGCTTCTGCCATTCCTTTCTCCAGAGTTTGGGTCCTTGATTGCCCATCAGAGAGGGAGGAAATATTGTAATATTGTCGGCGGGACAGCAGAAATATTGCAACATCCAAAGCTAGATACGATGCGAAGAGCTCCGAGTTCAACCAGATGCGATGATCATTTGGATTTTTGGGAAAGAAAAGCGCGTAGCGAGGGTTAGCAGCTGGGGGGGAGGGATAACGTGCCTCTCCGAGATGGATTTTATTCCTCTTAGAACATGTGAGCTGGGTCTCTGCTCCTTGCCATTTCCCATTTTAGCTTGTGGCTAGACCTTTCCACCTCCTTTAAAAACCAAAACGAAGGGTGAAAGCGAAGATCTGCACCGGGTTAGCACACACGTGGCTCCCCTTCGGAGCCTCAGGGATGCCTCAAGGATGTGCCTCAGGAAGAAAAATTCTCCCTTCTGCTTCCAATTTACTCTCCGTATAATAGCTAGATTAGCCTCCACAGCCAGGAAAAAATAAAAAAAATAAAAAATAATGAGGGTTTTGATTAAGACAAGCTGGAAAAGGGCCAAACGCTAATAAAATTAGCGAGAACCTGGCCTCTTCAATTTAAATGAATTGTCTGCGTAATGAGAAAAAAAAAAAAAAAGTTTAAATTAGCAAAGCAGTGCCCCAAAATAAAACATTAGTAATCTTTATTACCGGGAACCTGTAGAGTCTGAAAACAAATTGTTCTCTTTTTCATTAATGCTTAATTTAGCTGGTAAGCACAGAAGTTGCAAAATCGTGCAGGGGAAAGAGTTATTACAGGAGGTTGTTGGTGCCTCCCTGTTGTGCGTTGGAGTTTTCAACCCTTCCTGAGCAAGTGGTCCTTTTGGGGTCCTCCATGCAGGTGGGCATCTCCCTTAGCTCAGCGTAGGCTGGAGGGACTGGAAACCACTGCTTCATAAAGGTGGTCGTTGAATCCAACCCATAATTTCTTCTTTAAAGTTGTTAAAAACACTAAACGTCCTAACCACAAGCCTGCTGGGGGCTTGGGGCGGTGATGGTGGGCATCACTGGAGCTCATGGTGGGGATTGGGGGTGCTTCATGGATCGGTGGAACATAAGAAATGGGTGAAAGCAAGAGGAAAAGTCAATATTTTAGACCAAAAGAACGAAGCTGAGCTCTGAGCTGGTGTCACAGGTTGTGAGTTGGAGATGTGGGAACCTGGCTGCCCCAGAAGGTCTTTGCAGTAAGTGGGAAATCATAAAATCATCAATATATATTAAAATATATTGAAACACGAGCATCAAAACTTGGAGTCAGGTTCTGTCTAACTTAGGAGACCACGTAAAAATTCCCTGGGGGCGATTTGACGTGTCTCTCTGAAGTGACGGGCAGACTTATTTATTTTTTTTTTTTTCTTTTGCCTACGGAGGAAAACCCCCTTAAAAGTCGTTTAAAGACATTTCTGGTGCCTTAGTAGCTGTCAATTTGATAACCTGCCTATTTCAGGAAGCTGCTTTGCCTAGAACCCCGTTTCTTTAACGTTATTCTTGTGGCCGGAGGGATTTTAATGCTATTAGAGGAAGGAGGGAGGAGAAGGATCTAAAGACTCAAGCTGGTCCGGGCTCAGCACGGTGATTACTGTTATTAGAGCTTTGTCCAAGTTGGACCAGCACCCGTAGAGCGTCTACGTGGAAATGGGCTTTTTAACTCAGCAGGTTCCTTGCCTTGGTGCTCTCGGAAGCTTCTCTGCTGCCGTGAACAGCGAATTCAACCATTTACTGCTTTTTTTTTTTCTTCTTTTTCCTCTTTTTCCCCCCCCCCCACTGTTTAGCCCTGGTCGTTCTGCGGGGTGGAAGGAGATGAGATGCTCAGCCTTTGCCAGGTTTTGGGACCGGAACATCTGCCGGGTCCTGGTGGGGGCATCTCCGGATGGGAAAGGGAAGGCTTTTCAGCTGCGGGGAATGTTGAAAAACAACTAATTTGTGGTGTTAGAGAAGCAGAGATTATGGCATCCCCGCTCCGAAAGCCTTGTATTAGCTGGGAAACAGCAGATAACTATTTTCTTTCCTCTTCCCGCGCGGTCCAGACCGAGCAGGGTTCCTGCTTCTCTCCAAGCAGGTGGTTTCTTCCCTACCTTTGGCGTAGGACTTTCGGCATCGATTGCCAAGTAACTTGCATTCCCATAGGATTTTACGCTCGTCTGCCACCGAGGAGCACGTGAACCCCGGGATGAAGGCTTTGGAGTGGGAGAAATTTCTCTGCAGCTCAAAAGATGCACGAATGGCTGCAAATTAGACAAATGGGGTTCTACCAGCTGTCGTCAGCGCCTCTATCCGCTTCCTTGAATGCTTTAGGAGAATTTTTCCTATGAGTTTGGCAGTTTCCCATAAAAAAAGCCTTCACGGAGGTGCAGATGGTTCAAGTCAACTCCTGATTAGAGCTTTAAAGATTCTCAGGGTGCTCTGTCAACTTGCGTTTAATTCATCTGGGAGTTGGCTTCCAGGTGAGGCTATTAATTTGCTTGCTATTTGTTTTGATTTGTTTGTGTTTGTTTTTTTTTTCTTCCTTTTTTAAAAACGACTTTTGTTTCGGTTGAGTTGCCTTTAAAACGAAGGCACGTTTTTAATTATATCATCTGGTTTATGTTTCAAACGAGGCAGGTGTCGGAAGTAGCGTATGCGCATCGGGTACCCGAAATATAGAAATAACAGATGTTGAGCCATACAGCTGTGGCTAAAAGGGGAAGTGTTTTCTTCTGCATCTTCCCTCGTCTCATCGCTTTATTAGCTCGTCAAATCACCGGCAAAAAAACTTGGAATTCTTCCTCTTTTCTGGATTCTTGCCTCCTCAGACCGTGCTCCAGGTTGGGAGGGACCTTGAAGGCTTCAGAGTCGAGCTGCTCATCTCAGGACCGGGGCTTAATAGCAGTGGTTTTTAACTGTGACAAACAAATAAGGCAATTAGACAATGGCTTAATTAGGTGCCTTAATACGATAGGGATGTTGGGAGCAATGCCTCCAGCTTTGTGGGAACCTTTTCTAAAAGAGTTTAAAGAAGACTTTATTTTTTCCCCACCCCCCAGTATACGTTGGGGTGAGTTTTTTTTTAATGTCAAATGATGGGTGGATTTCTTGCAGGCTGTACTGGGGAAGTCCTGCACACACTGCCCACCTGTAGCACGCTTGAGCAGTGCTTAAATCTGCTCCCTGGTGCCTAAATCCAGCCGAAATCGACGGCTGGTGCGACTTAAGCAGATGTTTAAGGGTTATTGTGGTTGGGGACAGCGATGGGAATCAAAGCCCGGGATGCATGGAGGGGGGGGGGGGGAACTTTTCATCCCGATTTCAGCTCTAGTGCCATCTCCCAACGATGGGATGAGGTGTCCATCTCTCTCCCCTGCCCATAATTGCTCCCGGAGCGACCGATTACCGGCCGAGAGAAGAGATGATGGTAACGAGCCCCCGTGCAAGAATCCCTCTGCTGTGATTTTATTTTTTTTTATTTTTTTTTAATGCGCTGTGGCTGCCGGCGGTTGGTAGGAAATCTAAAATGACAAAAGGGCATCACAGGGGACTTGCTCCTGGCCCTGCTGGGTAGGAAGGTGTTTGACCTTGGGGAAGGTAAAATAGCTCCTTGGAAGTGCTGCTGGCAGTCGGTGGAAGAGGAGGAGGAGGAGGATTGAAACTGCCTTCTAATTAAGTCAAGGAACAAAAGAGCCGGAGGGGAAAGAATTTTACTTTTTTAATTTTTTTTTTTTTTTGAATTTAAATGGAACCCCAAGGAAACCTGAAAAGAAGGGATTAGATCCATGAGGAAATGCATTCCCAGTCTGGGGTAGGCTGCTGTAGCGCGGCCTGGGGGGAGATGTAAAGCTGGCAGAAAAACATGATTTTTAAACTCGCAGCTAGATAGACATCTAAGGTTTGTGATCTTGGTGAGAATGGGAGAAGCTGCTCGTGCTGGGATCAATGAGAGGAAGCAGCATCTGAGACCCTGTTATTTGGCTTTTTAGAAATAATTTTGGATTTGTCCTGATTTACATCAGGGTATTTTCTATTTTCCTTTGTATTTAGCGGTCTTTCTATCCTCCTTGTAGCTTCAGTCCTGGACTGTGGAGGTGCTTTGCATCTTCAGCTGCTTCTCCAGGGCATTGCAAGGCAGGAGCAACACCTCAGCAGACCTGCATGGGCTTGGGGTTGGTAGTGTGGAGGTCTTCTGGCAGAGGTTGTCCTCTCATCCCCCTTATTTTCTTTCTCCTCAGGTACACGTGGGGTTTGTGCTTCTACCTGATGAAGGTGTCAGGAGCCTGTGGGCTATATCCGTGCCATCACTGCAGCCTTGAGGCCTTGTCTGTGGGTACTGGCTTTGCCAAAACTGTCCCACATCATCCCCAAATGTGATTTAACTAAGGTTTTATCTTGCTGGTGCAGACAGTTATTCTAAATACAATGATTTCGCAAAATAGGATGAATTTACCAAATGGTCCATTCTCTTCATCTTAAAGAGGAGGGAACCTGGAGACTTATGCAAATGTCTCCCGTAGACCACCCTTTTGGAAGGATACTTGGAGTACTGGGTGCTCCTGCATGTCAGGTGTTATTTGCTCTAGTTGTATGTAAAAGGAATAGGAATGCCTTTCCATCCCACTTCATATTTTCCTGTCCTTTTTGAAAGGCTCTTTTCTCTGATTATTCTTAAAAACTTCAGAGATTTAATTTTTCAATGACATCCTGGCCCAGCTTGCCCAGAGAAGCTGTGGCTGCCCCATCCCTGGAGGGATTCAAGGCCAGGTTGGATGGGGGCTTTGAGCCGACGTGGTCTGGTGGGAGGTGTCCCTGCCCAGGGCAGGGGGCTTGGAACTCAATGATCTTTAAGGTCCCTTCCAACTCTAACCA